>KE154892.1:105541-117184 GCA_000411075.1 Sisymbrium irio | reverse complement strand
ATATATATATATATATATATATATATTATTTACATAATGAGACATATTGATATTTTTTTAACTATTGATTTTTTATTGTTTATTTATTAGAAAAAATAATAGAATAAACTATATATGAACTTATAATAAAAATTAATAGAGTATACTATATAAAAATTAATAGACTATATATAAATCTAGGTCTATTAAAACTTTTAAACCAAAAAACAAAATAAAAATCGATTATGCTTTACTTATATATATATTAATTTCTTTCTATTAAATGAATAATAGATATTTATTCATAAAATCAAAATTTGAAAACAAAAATATTATTTTAGTTTTTATCTTAAATATGTAATACTTGACAACCATTCATTTTTAAAATTTCTCGGTTAAACTAAAACGAGAAAATAAAATTGATTTGATTTTTCTATTTGTTCATATTTTATTTTATTTAGTTTTTTACTAAATAAAATACCTATTTAAAAAATATTAAAAATTAAAATAAGAAAATTTTTCCGTGCGACTTATGCACAGATATAAATCTAGTTTGATGTTTAAAAAAAAATATTTTAGTTAAAGAAAAATGAAATATTTTATTTTTATAATTAACATATTAGTTATTAGGTGATAATACAATTTTCTTTGTGTACGCCGAATTCTTCTCCTAGACCAACTTGAGTACTATGACAGTGATGTTTCTGATTATTACGGTGAGGATGACAATGGTGATGGTGATGGTGTGGTCGAAAGCAAGAAGAGCGTTTGGTGGTTTCTTGAGAAAACATTGCGACTCCACGATGCACATGTAATACACAAATTGTCTATGAAACTTGGTCGATGTTGTCCTACTGATGTAGATATCGGAAAGTGGGTTGCAAAGGCCGTTGAACGCTTCATGCTTATGCTAAAATTCAAACTCCCCTGGTCCGTAGATCCAACCAGCTTGCCCATGAGCCTTTACTCCTGCAAATCTCACGTGGCACTGAGTCTCTCCTACAAAGTTCTCGTGGATGTTCCTTCTCCCGCCTGCCTCTCATCTCTTAAAAAACTCAGCCTAAACTGTGTGGTGTATAATGACGAGGATTCTATTGTTAGGCTCATATCAGGCTGTCCTGTTCTCGAGATTTTTTCTGTGATTCAAAAAAAAAACCGACAATGTGAAAAACTTCTATGTGAAAGTTCTATTTCTATTGTTCTTATAGTATGAAAATCATTATATAAAAGACACTGATGGGTGCTTGATCATTGATACTCTGAAACTAAAGTGGTTCATCTTCTCAGAATCTTTAAGAGACTATTGCTCGATCAAGAATCTACCATGTCGTCTAAATTTTGCATATATCTATCTTAACTCTTACCCGGATGACAAACTTTTACGATCTCTTTCTTTGGTTTCGTTTCTTGACTTGGAATTGATTAGTGAACTGTGAACATGTAGCTCTCTTTATCTGTCTCTGTGTTTTCATTGTTGTTTTCACTGACGCTTGTGTGTTGTTTTGTCGCAGCTTTGGTTTTTAGCAACATAAACTTCTCCCGACTTTTTACTTTATCGATATTTCCACGCTAATCAGATTGGTTGGAACTACTTGGGCTTTTACTTAGAAACACTTGTAAATAAAAATCTCTTATTGTTAATTATGTATGTATCCTCTTCTTCTTCTAGTCTTTACGTACTAAAACTTAGTTAAAAGTGTGCTTACTATATATATATAGATATATATCCATTGTTCCATCTCAGAAATATACAGATGAACCCGAGCATCTCCCACTTTCATGGAGCCAACCGAGTTCTGTTCCCGGATGCCTGTCGTCACAGCTCGAAATCTTCAAGTGGATAGAACATGGAAGAAGAGAAGAAGAGGAACAATTCTTAACATACATACTTGTCCACTCCATGTGTTTAAGGACTGTCAAAATCTTTCTGAGATCCAGTTCTGAAGAGAAACAATTGATAGTGAAGAGGAAGTTGAAAGACATTCCTATGGCTTCAGAAACATGTCAGTTTTTTTTGGTCAACTGATTAATAATATTAGAACTGGCCTCAAGGCTCATACAACTTTGTTAATGGAGCAAAGCCCCAACCCTAACCCTTTCCATCCAAACCCGAGAAGCCCAATTAACACAACCCCAGTTGACATCTTCTACTCCTAACCTCTATCTCATAACGGTCAAATTTTCCTTGTCAAAACCTGCAACTCTGCTGCATAAACAACTCAACTCTCAGCCCTGCCACATTCAGCTGTAAAAAGATCATCTAGCCAATCAAGAGGCCCTATGGCCACGTACGATTGTTGTAGATGAGGAGATGACACTGAATTAGCAATTAGATTGGCTCCTTTGTTTGAACTTGTTGTTTCCATCACACACCTCCAGCTTTGAAAATTTTCCAGTCTTGATCAGAATTCTTCCCTCAATCCACGAAAAACCGGCCATTGATGTGGTTTCTGGTTCACTCCCACTATCACTCGATCATTAAATCCTAACACCATCTATTTTTTATGTGCAAGCATACTATCCATAGCCCACAATCCCACTTTTGTTTTAGCCGCATCAAGAGATTCAATATGAGAGAAATCTCTTCTGCTATGTATCAACACCGTTCCTTCACTATCCCTGAGAACCCACGCTGCCCTTGCCAACTTCCTTTGCTTGCACCAAACAGACCAACATTGCACTTTACCCACTCTTCTTCTGCATGTTTCCATGTGTTTACACTCCCCTTTCTGTCTCCTTCCTCTATCTCATTAATCTCTTTCTCATAAGCCATAGCTTAAATCCACTCATCCGCTTCTTCCTTAGCTTTTATCGTCGTTTCCTATGGGTTAGTCAACTTCACTTCAAATAAGAAATTGTTTCTTCTTTTCCAAATGTTCCAAAACGTCCAGGGCCATCTCCTTTTCTGTTCATCAATTATCAATCATTTCCTATTGAACTCCAACAAATGGTTCACATTCGCATAAATTGATGATTCATCAAAGCTCCATCTGACCATTGGAGTATTAGACATGGCCTACACTAGACGAGCAAAAGTACACGAGAAGAGAACATGGTTAATAGACTCTCCTTCTTGCCCACACGTTTGAAACCTTCCATCTACTCTCATTTCCTTTGAAGCTAACCCATCCTCCACTGATAAGGCACTACTTAACGTTTTCCACCGGAAGGTTTTGATCTTCGGCTCTGTTTTCAGTTTCCACACTGCATTTTTCAAATCATTGGTTGACGGGAGCATGTCTGCCTGAGATCGAACCACGCTGGTTTTCTTTGAAAAAGCCAACCAATAAGCCGATTTAACTGAAAAATCTCCCGATTTGTTTAATCGTAATAGCTAAGAATCTCTGATCTTTCTGTGTGGTTTGATTTTTTTATATTAACAATATCTCCTGGTACAAACCCTTCAATGTTTCTCTCGTCCACTCATTTCTTCCTTATTCCAACAGATCTTTCACCTTTAGGTCCACATTGAAGAAAACATTTTTCCTCCAAAGAGCTCTTAGTTTTCCGGTTTCATCCTTCATCCAAGGATCCATCCAAACATTTATTGACTATCCATTGCCAACCTGTCTGTCAATCCCTTCATTCAGTAGTTCTTTTCCAAACAGTATGCTCCTCCATGGAAATGATGGTCTGAGACCAATTTAGCTTGGTTGAAATCACCATCATAAAAATATCAGCTTCTCATGAGTCTAGCTACTAAGCTTGTTGGATTAGTTAGGATTCTCCATACTTGTTTCGAAAGAAATACTTGATTGAACAATTCTAGGTCCTTAAATCCCAACCCGCCAAACTCTTTAGATAAACACTTTTTTTTTCAGCTGACCCATGGTATTTTCCTTATATTTTCTCGTGAATTCCACCAATATTGAGTCATAGGAGAGACCAAATTTACAATGATGGTTTTTGGAAGCCTGAAGCAGCTCATAACATAAATAGACATGGCCATAGCAATAGCTTTCAACAAGACCTCTTTTCCTCCTTGAGATAGAGTTTTCACCCAACCATTCATTCGGGATTTCAAATGATCCTTGATATAGTTTAGAAGTTCTATTTTAGAACCATTGAAACACTCAGGCAATCCAAGGTAAGTGCCAGATCCTCCCTCACTGAATATCTGCAAGATATTTTTTATTCTTTACCTTTGACTGAGCTCAATGTTATCACCAAAGGTTATGGATGACTTGGATACATTAACTTCTTGCCCTGTAACTTGTCCGTATTTCGCCAGTATCAACTTCAAAGAACGGCATTGATCTTCCTCAGCCTTTCATAGAAACAAGTTATCCTCAGCAAATAATAGATGATTGATTGATGGTCTTTCCGGACCAAAGCTGATTCCATTGATCACTCCATTCTCTTCCGCCTTGTTCAACAAATGAGATAGCCCCTCAGTGAAAAGTACGAATAGAAAAGGTGATAAAGGATCACTCTGTCTGAGTCCATGTTGTGGGTTAATCATCCCATGAGGCTGGTCATTAATTAGCACAGAGAATGTTACCGAGGAGATGCACGCCATGACCCAGTCTGTCTATTTCGATTGAAAACCCATTGCTTCCAGTAGAGCTTTTAAATACTTTCATTCCACTCTGTCATATACTTTGGACATATCAGATTTCAAAGTCATAAACTCATTTGCCACCACTGGATGAGTTCTAAGACCATGATTGAGCTCATGTGCTATCAATATGTTATCTGAAATTAACCTTTCTGATACAAAAGCAGACTGAGATACAGACACCAACTGTGAGAAAAATGGTTGCAGTTTTTTCACTAAAAAAATGGAGATAATCTTGTATAGCACAGTGCACAGGCTAATTGTCTCAAGTTTGCCATTGTTGTTGGATTATCTGTCTTCAGAATGAGGCATAAGTTTGTATAATTCCACTCTGCCGGCATGATCCTTGAGTCAAAGAACTCCTGTATTTCCTTAGTGACTTTATCACCTACAATCGCCCAGTATTTATGAAAGAAAATGCCAGACATACCATCGGGACCTGGGGCACTCACAGTTTTTCCTTCCAGATGATAGCTTCATCTTATCTTTTCTTCACCACCAGATGACAAAATTTCTTCTCATGATTTAGATGTTGACAAACAAAAAAATTTCTTCTG
Source organism: Sisymbrium irio (assembly GCA_000411075.1). Lineage (NCBI taxonomy): Eukaryota > Viridiplantae > Streptophyta > Magnoliopsida > Brassicales > Brassicaceae > Sisymbrium > Sisymbrium irio. The sequence goes on along the minus strand of KE154892.1, from coordinate 112,090 downwards.
GATTTTCTCATAATACAAATGTATGGCTGTAGCATATCATCTAGTGTTTTCGCAACTTTCGACATTCTTGGAGGTCTGGAAACATCAAAGGACACCTTAACCCTAACAAAATCTTACGTTTGAGGTTTAGTAGGGTCAAAGGCAATGACATCCACCTTCCCAAGTTGTTCTGCTAAAGCTGTAATCGCCACCACGGTGTTGTATTGAACTGGGATTTTGCTAATCTGAACCCACACTGGTATGAACTGCAGAAAGTCCTCTGAAGGATGTTCTTCCCATCGTTGAAGGACAAGAGTTCATTTATTGAAAGTCTAAACTCTCTTTTCTAAAACATCTATTAGATCATATTCATAAAAAGTGTTTTTATTTAAATAGTATATGTTTGTTTTCTAAATTCGGATTTAATAGTTTGTAATTTATGGCTAATATTTATTTTTATTATAAAATTTTGTGGTTAAGATTTGTTTTTTTATTATAACTATTCAATTAATATAAAAATAAGAAAAAAATAATTTAGACGTAGAAAAATATTTGTCCATAACTAAAATGAATAATTTGGTATACATAAATTAGTGAATTTATATTTTGTTTTATTTATTTTATAATGCATAATATAATCTGTCGCAGGTGAGCCCAACCATTTGACACGTGTTGTTGACGTTTCCATCTTCTCCAAAGAGTGAGAGAATACTTCTTCCGCTTCATCAATCATCATCGATGTCTGCCTTTACTCTTCCCGGACGATTGTTTCTCGCGTGTCCTTCACGCGCTCTGCATCGTCGTCTTCCTCACACGAAACTTATTCTTCACTGCAAAATGTCTTCTTCTTCCTCCTCCTCCTCCCTCACTCATTCCATCACGCTTTCGAGCCAACCCACCGAGCCTGTCCATGTCTCTGCAGCCGCTGGAGTATCTTCCTCTGATTTCAGGCAAGTTTCTTGAATCTCCTGACTCTTTCATTCATCGAAATCCTAAAAGTTGTGTTCTTTGGCGCTGTAGGAACGCGATAGATTCATCTCTGTTCAAGAATTGGCTAAGAAACTTGGAATCAAAGAATGGTATTTTAGCTGATGGTTCAATGGCATTAAAGCAAGTTCTTATTCAGGTAAAGCTTTGATCTTTAACGCATTTTGATTCATTTGATGATACCTTTTGGTTAGTTTGAGAAGAAACGGCTCTTCTTGTCTCTGGATTAGGGTGTTGATATGTTTGGAAAAAGAATTGGTTTTGTGAAATTCAAAGCGGAGATCTTGGACAAGGAAACTGGTCACAAGGTACTTGATCATCTTCTTGTATCTGTTTTCGACCAATGTACTATTATTGCTTTGGTGCTCTTGTAAGCTAAGACACCATTAGGTTCCAGGTATTGTGTTTGCAAGAGGACCAGCTGTAGCTGTGCTCATTCTCTTGGAGTCTGATGGTGAGACTTACGCGGTTCTCACTGAGCAGGTATTGTGTTTATGTAATTCTGCTTCTGGAACCTGAAAGGTTGCGTTTTTTTGCGAGTGTGTGTGTGTGTGAATGATTATGTGGAAGATACAAGATCATGTGTTATTGGGGTTATTGAAGGTTCGTGTTCCTACTGGGAAGATTGTTCTGGAATTACCTGCTGGGATGTTGGATGATGATGAAGGTGATTTTGTTGGAACTGCAGTTCGAGAGGTAACCACTCTCATCTCTTTACTGTCAATCCACTTTAAATTATGCGGATTTTAAATTCTTGAGATGCCAAACAGACCTTAACATCCTTCTGATGTAGTAGTAAAACAACTAGAGAAGTTATTGAGTTGAAAAGTTGCGACTGCAAATACAATGGCCAGCCTATTTTGCAAAGAAGTCTAGCGTATTGAATGCACTCATGTTTTACTTAAATCACTTGTCTTTTGCTTTATGAATATATCAGGTCGAAGAGGAGATCGGTATTAAACTGAAGAAAGAAGACATGGTTGATCTCACGGCTTTCCTTGACCTATCTACAGGCCACCGTATCTTCCCTTCTCCCGTAAGCCATCTTCCATGTTTATGTTGTGAATGCTCAAAACTTTCAATATCTCGTAGGCTTAAGAATGTGTGCTTGGATATCTGATTACTTGTTTCTCTCTCGGTGTCTCTCTGGTTCAGGGAGGCTGTGATGAAGAGATGAGCGTGTTTCTGTACAGAAAGCAAGTGCAAGAAGAGACAATCAGACAGCTACAAGGCAAGGAGACAGGAATCCGTGAACATGGCGAGTTCATTAAAGTCCGAGTAGTCCCATACAGAGAACTCTGGCGCAAGACAGCTGACGCTAAGGTCCTTATGAGCATTGGTCTCTACGAAATGGCTCAGAGAGAGGGTCTCGTGCCCAGACACTGACCGGACTCCGGATCTCTTGCAAATCTCAAGAATCTGGAAGATGTTATAACTAGATTTGAGTCAACATATTATATTGAGAATGGATGTTCTTATGTCTTAATGGAATTTTCTTTTCTAGGTTGTATGAGAGAGATGTGACGTTTGTAACTTTGGTGCAAGTTTGTAACTTCGGTGCCATTAAAGATTTTACATACCTAATTTAGGGTTTAGGTTTCCAAAAGCTTACGCTTTGCCATATTTGAAACTGTACATTTGGCAATCAAAAGAAGAAACTTCTAGTTACAGTCTTCTGGTTTCTATAAACCACGAGACTAAATGAACATGAATACAAAATGATGACAACTTCTTCATCACCATGCAATCAAAATGGCACTGACAAATTCTTGTGCGTTTCGATAGCTACCTACATGGTAGAGGTTCGAGTTTGAACACTACGATGAATCCCGTCCTCTCTTGATGATGGCCGGTCTTTCAAGGAACCATTGCTTCTGATAAAATGACACAGAGAATAGATAAATTAAGAAAATGCAGAGAAAATGAGGCTTCCTTTGGGTCCAGTAACAGGTTTGGTAAAACTTACACATCATCTGTTTTACTTGATGGCTCTTGTGTGGCCCGTGATTGTGGAATCACCTGCAAACATAAAAGGGTGTCTCGAGTAAGAAGTAGCCAATGATGATTCTTATGAAGTTATAGGCATCACATAAGAACATGACAAATCTACAAATGCTGTAAGAAAAGTATGTTGACTAAAAAGTACTTTTAGGTCAAGTCACAAATTTAATCCCAAAAAAATGAAATGTTAAACAGTGATGGGTATAACATACTGACAGGAAGACCAAGTTGTTTCATGCATCTGCTGTGGGTTTCAAGGTATTCTTCATAAGACTGCAAAAACAACAAGAAAAAACAATCACAAGACTTTGTCAATGTCAATGATTAGACAACAACAACAAAACCGGAGCTCAAGATGCTTCTCAAGAAACATAGGTCCCTGTTAATGCAAAACTTGAGCCAAACCCTGAGATATGCAAGTAATATGGTTGAATATGGATCAGAAATTGAAAGAAAACTACAAATGTTTTCACCAAGTTTCAAGTTTGTGTGCCATAAGCATCTTTGATCCAAACTCACAACATGATTTACAAAAATATCTAATTCGAGAACAAGACTCCGTAATCGAATAAAATTCTCAGTGTAAGTTACAAGCAGATATGCCACTACCATGTTAAGAAAATCATCATCGGTTAGGGTACTCGCGAGAGGGCTCTCCAATGGCAAACCCCATGAGTTGAATCGTAAAGACTTCTCTTGTTCCGGAAGATATTCAGAAGCGCCATAACCTCTTTGTGGTGCAAGGTGGAATCTGCTGAGGTCATCCTGGTTTGAGTAGACCGCAGGAGGGTAAGGCATCTGTGTATGGCCCCACATATTGTTATTATACTCATCGTCTCCTGAGGAAGATGGAGGTTCTACACGAGACCTTTTTGTTGAATAATCATCCCTCGAAGAGCTGTAAAAGAAAAGAATCAAGAACAAGAAGATCTAAGAACAAAAAAGCCCACTTCTTTTTCGAGGAGATACCTATTCAGCAACCCGTCATCGCAGCTGTTTGCATCAAGAAGCTCACAAAGTGCTTCACCAATATCTTCCGGCAACTCCTGGAGAATGCACACAACAAAGTCACCTCACGTGAGTCATTATCGTAAACATTAAAGCCATTATCTAAAGTTGTACCTGGCAATCTCGGCTAATCTTGACAGGCTTGAAATCATTCAAAGGATTCTTGAGATGAAGTGTTTTCTGAAAAGGCAATTCACTTAACCTCAACCATTTTACTTTAAAACTACGTCCCCAAGGATTGTTCTTACCACCTCCCTGATTCCATATATGGTCTCGCCTCCAACCCACAGGAGACAACATCTGTGCATACCCTTGGAAGAATCCACTCATGTTCACGCTGAAGATTAAAACCACTCGACCAGAATTCTACACAAAAGAATATAAAAATTCAGAATACCAAAACACTAAACGTATATATATTAAAACGTTGCAAAACCAAAAAGAAAAAGAAGGAGAGGTTCTCACATGAAAAGCACCTTCCAATATTGGCTCATTCATTACTTGAGTAGCCCAAATCCCTCTCTCGAGCGAAAGTTGAATATTCTCGTAATTAAGACTTTTGATGATGAAGTATCTCGTTGAATACCCCGGTTTACTATTCTTGTTCTCGTTCGAACTTTCAAGCTGATCAGGAAAGTTACCTCGTCCAGCTTCTACCTTGGAGGGCTTATGATCTTCTTTGCTTCTGTAACTTGAATCTGTCCAAAGTAACACAACAAACTCAAATAAACCGCAGATTCAAAATGAAAAAAAAAAAAGAAAGACATGCTAGTACAGAATATACCTGGATCATCAGAGTTTGCTATATCTTGTTTCCAATCAGTCAAGGACGAATCGACAACAGATACATTTTCCTTGGCAGTATCAGACGACATGCCTCTGTACAATGTATTCAAAATTCCCAACAGGATATTAAACAGACAATCACCGTAAACACTAGAATTAAAAACGATAAAACTGGCAGCAAAACCTAAAGAAGAAATGAATATCAATCAAAAGCGAAATATACTCCACTCTGATTAACACCACAAACACAAGTCACATTTAAGTCCTCTCAAAAACAAGACTTAGACATGAGTTTCACACTGCAGAAATAAACTTTAACATGATCAAAACATTATCTACTAGAATGAGACAGTAGTGTAGTGAGTAAGCATTTTAACAAATCAAATAGGTCCTACTAATGATAAATTAGTGTAGCAGTTAGTAATCATTAGTCTATTACAAAGAAGTTCAACAGTAAACAAAGAGATGAGCTTTATGAGCAAATGAGGTTTATAAATTATAAACAATTTTGACTCTCCAAAAACCAAACAAAACCCCTAATTCGATGTAATTAACAAGACAAAACAATAAACCATTTCGATACAGAACACACACACACATACAATAATTCATAGAACGGTAATGAAGTCGATTGAAACAGCCGACAGTTTCAGTAACAAGTACAGTTAACAGTAATAAACGAACCTTGAGTTGTCGAAGACAGAGAAACGGAGAAACACAAGTGAAGAAGAAGATGTAATGACACCTTTTTATCTATCTGTATTTGAAAATCCGACGAAAGCCCTAATCTTCTCTGTTCGGCATCGTTCTCTCTGTTTCGTATTCAGTTTTTTTTTTTCAGTTTTTTTTTTTCAGTCGTCTTCTCTCTCTCTGTCTCTGTCGATGTGGTTCCCAGTTATGGTAGAGTAACGTGCAGGTGAGGAAAGGTGTACATTGAACGGACACGATGCGATGGGAGATTAAATCCGACGATATATCACATGGCTGTAATAAGGCTTACGTATTCCGCTGGTGTATTCCGCTGCTGTATTCTAAAGTATAGATATATGGGCTCGAAGTTATCTAATAGGCCCACTACATTAACAGAGTCAGCCCTTCTTCGGCTTCAAAAGTTATCTATTTAACAATTTTAATTTTGTTTACAGTAGTATCTTACTATACTATCTTACATTTTTATTATCTGAAAAACTGAGTCTTGATTCGAATTAAACCCAAAATAAACAAGTGAACCAAAATTTTAATTATTATAAACTGAATATTTTTGACTAGCTAATCCCAAAATATCATTCTTTTTGTTGTAGAAATATTTGTCTAGTCATGAAAGTTTATGCTCCGATTAGAGATTAGGCTGTCGTGGTTTTAGCCAATCATAAAACCTTAACAATCAAAATTTATCTAATCAAATTTTAGTGATTTTTTTTGTTTAACAGCCTTTTAAGCCAACTTTTATGGTTTTCCTCTTATTTTTTCAGTTTTTTTTAAAAGCTTTTTATCCTGATTTTTAGGACTGTTAACGTGATAAAAAAAATCTAATTTTTTTTCTTTCTATAAATTAATTAAAAACGGCTACAGTACTATTAATTGTTAAAAATAAATATTTTTTTACTAACAAAGTCCAAAATAATTAATAATACTGTTGTGACTTTTACTTTTTCCATGGATAATAATATGAGAAAGGGAAAAATTCATTTATCTATAATAACATTAATATAGTAACAAAATTATAATATAAAAGGTAAAAAAACATAAATTATAATTTTATAATTGAATAATTATTTTATAAATTAC
>KE154892.1:95184-105431 GCA_000411075.1 Sisymbrium irio | reverse complement strand
ATTTATCTATAATAACATTAATATAGTAACAAAATTATAATATAAAAGGTAAAAAAACATAAATTATAATTTTATAATTGAATAATTATTTTATAAATTACTATTATTAACCTTATGAATTTATTAAAAATTAACAAGTCTTATATATGAACAAGTTGATGATTGAAGATTAATAAATAACTATTCAAAGCAGTACATAAATAAATAATCAATACTATTTTTAATATATTAGTCATATATTTTAAAATATTTTCTAACAAAAATTATTTAAAAAAAAAGAATAATAACAGTTACAGCTTTTAAAGCCAATCAGACTTTATGTAACAGTTACAGTCTTAAAATTCAAAATCTCTACAGCTAAAAGTCTAAAACCACAGTCTAAAATTACAGTCCTTATCAATCGGGGCCTTAGTCAAATGTATGAACGGTCTTCAAGTAGTGGAAGTGCAAGTAGGTTTTGGCTTAATTCCTCTAATCTGTTATATGAAAAACATAACAACTCTTAAGTTCAATAACTTTGGCCCTGATTTTTTAGATGGTTTTTAGATTCTAGTTTTTGGTTTTAAGCTTTTGGTTTTTAGATTTTAGATTTTGGGTTTTTCAATTTTTAGTTTTTTATTTTACAGTAGATTTTAGATTTTGAAAAACTTGATTAGTAATTTTTTTTTAGTTTTTGGTTTTTGGCTATATAAATATATATATTTATGGTTTTAATTTATTATTATTAGTTTTAATTTTAGAGTTTAAATTAAAGAAAAAATATAAATATATTAACCAGTAATTATTATTTTCATAAAAAATTATACAAAAACTTATCAACAAAAATAAACATATATTATTAATAAGATTATTTATAAGGACAATATGATTTATTAATTTGTTCAGGTCAAAAATTAATTTTAAAAAACACATATTTATTTTTTTTGATAAAATTATCAGAAAATAAAATCATAAATTTATTTTATAACACTATTTTTAAAATAGAAAAAATAGACATAAACAAAATTATTGTGTCTCTTATAAAAATGCAGAAATGGTTTGTGAGATTTTGTGTGATATATTTCATGAACTACTAAGTGGTTCTTATATACTAAATGCATGTTTAAAATTAGCATTTTAAAAATAGTGATTTATTATAAAAAAATATATGTTTTAAAAAAAAGTTAACGTGAAAACTGGTTCAAATCCAACAAAATGGAGATTCTGGTTTTTGACTAAGAATTAATAAAAGAAGAAAAAATCTGGTTTTCCTAAAAAAATAGGAAATCTATTTCATTAAAATCTTGATTGGTTAAAAACTAGATTTTAGAAAAACAAAAACTAAAATCTACTCTAGAATCTACAAAAAAAATCAACCTCGTTTCATTAAATGGCCAGAAACGGAATTCACTGTTACTCTTGTTCATGATGCATAAGATGAGAAGAAACAAGTTAAGTAATGATAAAGAGTAGTCTTCGTTCAAAGAGAAGAAGAGTGAAAGACAAGGCATAATATATTAGGGTTAGCAAATTGAGACGAAACAGTAAACATATCGTTTTCTATTTCGCATCTTCCTGCAGCGCTTGCCCCTTGTTTTGCTTGTCAAGTGCAACCGCTTATTCTTCTAGCTTCCTCCTTTATTTGGTTTCAAAGTGCGAATCTCAACCTTTTTTTATATTAAATCGAGACATTTCTAAATTGATTTGTTTCTTCCTTTTGCTTCTGCAGGAGGATTGATTTGCACTAAACTTGGAACATAAGGGCACACACTTGACTTACACCCTTGTAATAGTCGTTCTCCGAGATCTATTACTTACAAGTATCCATCCTCTCCCAATGAAGGTAAGTCTGTTGTGAGTCGAACCTAAGTAGTTTTCACAAAAACCCATGACAAGTTTTTTCTCCTTGTTGATGAAGAACCTCCGAGGAGAAATCGGAAGGAGTCAAAAGTCTGGTCCCATATCCATTTTAAGAACTTTCTCCATGACAGCTTTACTCACCGGTCTCAATCTTGGTAGTAACCCATATATTAATCTCCTCTAAACCTGATTGGTTGTGTTGTTGTGAAACCGCAAGCTTCTCTTCTCTAACACAAGATAAATTCACATGGTCATGAAATCTAACGCTAGACGGCAGAGGCAGAAGCGGACCAAATCTCTTTCTTGTAAAATCAAAACAGATAATGTTATCGTCATGATGTTTGTATCTTGAGTTCATTTTCGTAGCACACCAGTAAGTGTGTCCATTGAGAGAAACTCCATGCTGAAAAAACGATATGTGCCAGTATGGAGTGAAGTCGAGAGTCGTCCAAAATCATAAATTTCATAACAAGAAATCTGGCTTTTGTATTCTCCGTCTCTATAGACGGGCTCAGTTTCATAAATTCTGTGACTACGGCAAGATTTGTTCTTCTCATTTAAGTATCCCAGAGCATACCTAAAGCTGGCAACCATAGACATTTTGTATCTGGATTCGATCCACCTTGTTTGCCCAGAATACGGGTTCCAAACAACAAGCTTACTATATTAAGTAAAGACTGTTTTGCATCAGAACGATCATCGTAGACTCCCCTTCTTTTGATGATGAAAAGGCTTTTTCAGTGGACTTCTTTGCAAAGTTCCGGTTTCTGCATAAAGTGTCCCAAGCTCTGCAAGTTGATCGCACTACTCCCAAAAGTTTCAAGGGAATTTTAGCGAAAATCTCTACTACTAAATCCCTTGGAAGATTGGAGATCATCATTTTCGTTCTTCCAATGTTCCAACGAAGGGGTTTTTTCTTGTCCTTCTGATTTCTTGCGGCTGAAGGAACAAGAAATGTTGTAGAAGAAACATAAACCCTAGATGAAACTGGGCCAAATCTTGGGCTTCAGTTTATTTCCTTCAGTTTCTTTTTCCATTTAAAGAGAAGATAAATATTATTCCAAACGCAATCGATGACTAATCAAAATACTGGATATTTACTGCTGACGTGGAGCTCTTCATCGCCACACGATCCATCTTTCTTATCTCTATCTAGTTCTTCCCTCCAATTACACAGAAAACGTTATTACAAAAAAAAACAATTAATTAATTATAAAAAACCAGAACGAACCTGAAACTGAAACTATCTCACGCTTCCATCACTATCTCTATTCTCAACCACAAATCCAAAAGCTCCTGACTTTTTTTTTGTTCTTCCGGAAATCACAAGAAACAACGATCTCAATCTTTTCTTCCCCCAGAAGTAAAAAAAAAACTATGTGTAGTAAGATGGCGTTTACTCTAACAATCCCTCGGTTTAACTCTGCAATATCTCGCAAACCCACCACTTGTTCATCTCCTTCGAGGACTATAAGTGCTCATTTCAGCCATGGACGATCGATTTCTCTTAGACGAAGACTTTTCTTACTACCCGTTAAAGCCAGTACTGATCAATCAGGTCTTTCATTCTTTTAGCTTCTTCATAAAGTTTCAGTTTTTACAGTGTACATGTCACGTAGGTCTTCGTCTGGGAACAAAGTTTAGATTTTTGATTTATAGTAGACAGGTACAAATGTTTTGATCTTTTGGGTAAACTATCATATGTGTTTGCTTAAGGTTTATGTGTTCTGTCATTACTTTCTGATTTAAACATTAAAAGAAACTCAAGTTTCATAAGTTGTTTGAGTAAAGTTTTTAGATTGTTACTTGAGAGATTGCCTGAAAACATTTCTTGGCTTGTCTTCAGGTCAGGTGGGTGGGGAAGAAGTTGATAGCAAGATTTTACCTTATTGTAGCATCAACAAGAATGAGAAGAGATCACTCGGGGAAATGGAACAAGAGTTTCTCCAAGCGATGCAAGTAACACGGAGAGAAACAAATATATTTTTGAGTTTTGTTACTTAAATACGTTTGAAAAGTTTTGATTTAAGTCTGAGGATTGTTCTCTCTGCCTTTTCTTTTTGCAGTCATTCTATTACGAAGGCAAAGCGGTTATGTCTAATGAAGAGTTTGATAATCTTAAAGAAGAGTTGATGTGGGAAGGAAGCAGTGTTGTCATGCTAAGTAATGAAACTAATGATTTTATAGTTTCTTCTTACTCCATCAGGTTTTCTTAGGCCGACAAAATTCATGATTTGTGATCTATTTTTTTACGTTATGCAGGTTCCGATGAACAAAGATTCCTTGAAGCTTCAATGGCTTATGTCTCTGGCAATCCAATCATGAATGATGAAGAATATGATAAGCTGAAAATGAAACTAAAGGTTTGTATATCTTTAGCCTTATCCATCTTGTTACATGTATAACTTGGATCTGATTTATGATGGTTTCTGTAGATGGACGGAAGTGAAATTGTGTGTGAAGGTCCAAGATGCAGTCTTCGTAGTAAAAAGGTAAAAAAATTATAAGATGAATGAGAAGCTGTATATATGTTGGGATACTTCATTTAAGTTTTCAAGGCATTATACAGTTTCATTGTTTTGGACAAACTCCTATAGATATTATTGACTTTTTGGATTCCTGTTACTGCAGGTTTACAGTGATCTCGCCGTAGATTATTTCAAAATGTTCTTGTTGAATGTGCCAGCGACTGTTGTTGCTCTCGGACTGTAAGTATCGGTTTCTATATCTCTTTCAAGTGTTAAACTCGTAATTGTCAGATTCTGTTTATTGAACACTGTTGTTCTCCAGATTTTTCTTCCTTGATGACCTTACGGGTTTTGAAATCACCTACTTGCTCGAGGTAAAACCTCTTCTGACTCTTCCTTTATGGTTTGGTGGATATAATACTAGTAAAGGTTACAAATTTCTTTGAAATATTTATAAAAACAAAACAAAACTTGCAGCTTCCGGAACCATTCAGTTTCATTTTCACTTGGTTCGCTGCGGTGCCTGCAATTGTATATCTGGCGTTATCACTCACCAAGCTGATCATCAAGGACTCATTGATCTTAAAGGTAAAACCATTTATTTTCTCAGTTCAGTTCAAAACAAGAGACTATACTCATGAAACGTTTGAATTTTCTTGGAATCTTTCACAGGGCCCTTGTCCAAACTGTGGAACAGAGAATACATCCTTCTTTGGAACGATACTATCCATCGCCAATGATGGTTCCACCAACAACGTCAAGTGCGCCGGGTAAGCAAACTCCTTAATTTTAAACTCCAATCAATCACAAAAGAAAGTCCTTGTTATGATTTTTAAAACTGGTTTGTTTGGTTTTTAGCTGTGGAACGGAGATGGTCTATGACTCGAGTACTCGTTTGATCACATTACCAGAAGGAGGCAAAGCTTAAACCTACAAGGCAAGGTTTAATTCTCATCGTAATTTCTAGGTTTTTGTCCAACTAAAAAGTCAGGATTCTAAGTTTGTCTTCGTTTTTTGGTTTCTCAGGGAAATGTATGTAAAATTGATACTAACAGATTAAGAAGGTGGAGAAATTAAAGAAGAAGGAAAAAAAGCAAAAGAGTTTGTTTGTGTGCTGTTTTGTGTAAACTTCAGATCTTTTCATGTTAGCGCTCGGTGACTTGTATTGTGTTTGTAAGTAAAAATGTGAGGCGCAAGTCAGAGAAAAAACATCACATGATTACTTCTTTGGTAATTTCGCTCTCACTAGAAAAAAATAAATCGATCAAGAAAATGGCACAACAAAACTGCGTACACTGTATTTTGTTAATAGTTTTGTATATGTGATTCTTAACTTGGACATAAATTGTGTTTGTTATTAATTCAGATGAAACAGTAGCAAAAATGATATTAGAAATCATTTATAGTTGATTGTCAAGGCCGGTTCAAGACTTAATTTTTTTTGGTAATTCTATGACTCATTTAGGTATGATTTCTGTTGATAAGATGAAAGATATATAAACTGGGAATCATGTAATAGGAGTTGGGGATTATTAGTCTTTTTGAGACAATACACTAAAGGAAAAGGCATACAAACATTATAGCATGCCAATCTCTGTCTTTTTAATAAGAAAAAAGAGCAATGATTATCATCATCTTCTCATGCCCCCCATCATCATCATTCATCCATTTCTTTCTCACTATTAGACCTTAGCTGCCACTATTCCACATGATTTCATATAGATCCTAGCCAATACTTGACCAAAATGTTATTTTTCTTTCAAGTATTGTGAATTTCTTGATCTAATATATTACTAGAAACGGATGTATGTTGTGAAGTAGAAGGTGTTGTATCATTCTGTGCGGATAGGGGAAACCTTGTTATACTCTCGAAATCGGATCTAAAAGTTCATTTTTGTTGTTTGCTTATAATTGGTATTGATGGAAATATGACATTTTTAGCAATATTTTCTTGTAAACCTTTCTCTTGGCTAATTTCTGAAAGCCAATAAAGTTAGACTTTTGTTTAAGACTGTGGGGCAAAACATCTGTAAAATGTATTAAATGATCGAAGAATATAATCAAATCTTTCAGTGATTAAACTAATGTACGCAATGATCTTACAAGACTACAAAGTGTGTAAAGTAATGTCACGAGGCTAGAGAAAAGTAGGATAATATTGTAGGCATTATAAACATCGGTCATGCTTATTCATTATTATGTCTTAAAAAATACATAGTATATACTATATACTGATCATGTCTGTTCCCATAACACATGCCAACAAAGTAAAACACAATCAATCTATTTCGTTCTCTCTCTCTCTCTTCTTGATAATTTCTCTCTGCAAAGCCCTACAAAAAACCTAAATAATCTCAGAATCTTTTAGATCCTTCTTACATGGGCTTCATTCCATTTATCTTCATCATCCTTCTCTTTCATTTACAGAAATCAAAATCTCAGACGATCCAATCAGCACATCTCCTTGATCTAATGATCAGAGATTACACCATCAGAAACTTCAACATACATATCAAGACAGGCACGATCCAGAAAATTCATCTTCCTTCGAATTTCTCCTCCATTGATATTGACACGGCGAAGTTTAGATGCGGGAGTTTGAAGAGACACGGTGCAAGAATCGGAGAGTTTCACTTTGGTCCGGGCTTGACTGTGCAGCCATGTGTTGAGAGAGTGATTCTGGTGAGACAGAACTTAGGATTTAACTGGTCTTCTTCTATTTACTCAACCGGTTATAACTTAACCGGTTACAATTTCCAGCTCGTAACTCCGGTTCTAGGTTTATTGGCTTACAATTCTAACCCGGACGGTGTAGCTGTGAATCCTTATGAGGTTAACGTAATGGGAACGGCACAAAACCCTATTCTGATAGATTTCTTGACCACCAATGCAAGTGGTATTCCTAGGAGCAAAAACTCGTCTGTTTTGTGTGCGTGCTTTACAAGTAACGGTAGCATAACGTTTAAAGATCAAGTTTCAGCCTATGTATGCTCGGGAACAACACAAGGGCATTACGCGCTCGTGACTAGAGATCATGACGGTGGTGGGGTGATAATGCCGCCGTCTACTCCGGCGGTAAATGACGGCGGAGGTGGGAAATTGAGCCGGTGGAAAGTGGCGGTAGGGAGTGTGATTGGGTCAGTGATTGGAGCGCTTCTGTTAGGGTTATTGGTGGTGGCGATGTTAGTGAAAGGTAAGAAGAAAGCGATGAGAGAGGAGATAGAGCAGAGAGCTTATGAAGAAGAAGCACTTCAGGTTTCAATGGTGGGTCATGTTAGGGCTAATCCAAATGCTTCGAGAACAAGAACGGTTCCAAGATTTGATAATAATAGGTATAGTAACAAGGGTTAACAAACTTAATTAGTTACATCAACCTTCTTAATGACAGTTTGTATTTCAATTACTTTTGATTAAATGTTGTAATGTGACTTGTAAGATCCATTTCACTATATAGGAGATTTCATGTATGGAATAAACTGTTTAGAAAATGAGTCATTCCAAAAAGTATTACTTTAACCTGTCTTGGGTTAGTTAGTTAATCTAAGAGCATATACATAAACATAAAGTCATAAACCATAAAGAAGAAAGTCATTTTGAACGAAATATTCTTCGGTCTAGAGTTTTTTTTTCTTTGACAATGTGATTGAATTCAGGGCAGGCTCAATTTTTGACGGACCTGGCAACATATATATTTTTTTTCAAACCCCTTTCCTAAAATTTAATTTTCTTTTGTGTGTTTTCAGAAAAAAGTCAACATAATTTATTTTTCAACTATTTTATATACACATTTTTAATAAATCTAATTATAAAAAAATAAGTTAAGAAATTATTTTTGTCGTTAAGTCAATTTATTTATTTATTTAACTAATTTTATTTATTTTAAAATCAGAATTATTTTTTTCTAAATTAGATTGGTTAACAATACAAAAGAAAAAGGGATTTTTTGGTCTGATAGGGGCTTGAGACGGATGCAATATTTGTCTCCCCTCTTTCTATTTCAACCCCCTTTACAACACGATTCAGATCCTTCAAATAGAAGTTTAGAAATAGAAACTAAAGATAAAGAAACTAAAGATAAAATCAAATCTAAAAACTGATAAAGCCAAATATACTAAGATTCCGGAGAGCTAATCAAACGAATTAAACAGATAAAAGATGGATCGAGCAGATCTAGAGGTTAAAGTATAGATTTAGTGGATTTAGCAGTTTAAATATGTGTTTGAACGGTGAAAACAGATACAAAACGGTTCAAAGTTATTTAAATTATTATATTTGATAATTTATAAATTTAGTTATTATTTTAATTTTAAAGTAAAATTAGTTATTAAAAATTAGTTATTAAAAATGCATACACATTATTACCTTTAACATATCATATATAAGATAAGTTAAAATATATTGGTAAAAAATGATGAATTCTCAAAAAAGTAATAAATTATACAAAACATTTATAGTTTTTTATACATGTGAATCAATTTATGATATTTGAAATTACTTTTTTATTTTGCATATTTTTAATTAATATGTATTTAAAAATTATTTTATAATGCAACAAATATATATATATTAATTTTGAATGGTGAAAACAGATAAAAAACAGTCCAATATGCTATATAGAATTTTAATTTTATATAAAATTATAAATTTATTTTTATTAGTTTTTAAATATTAAAAATTAATTAATTTTTTTATTTTATAATACAATAAAAATAAATTATACTATTATATATTGAAAAAATGGTAATACTTTTTTACAGCTGAAATTATTTTGTCCACTCTAAATCCAAAGGGAAACTCTTGTAACCCGCCTCTAGTTCTGCGAAATTCCTAGAAGCATCGTTATACAAGATATCTTTACACAACATCAAATAGATCGAGTTCCAACGAGTGGTCACATCCAAAACTAGACCAGATTTAGAATGAATCCAACAGAATCTGATTTCTGAACATCATTGAAACACTACTTTCTAGACTCTGAAGCCTTCACAAACTTCACATTGTCCCTGATCTTCTCTAATCCTTCACTAATCTCAGCCAGTCCATCTTGAACAAATCATATTCAATATGTGTGCAACACTTCGAATGTGGAAAAATTCTCCATTGCAAAGTAGATCCTTTCTAAACTGCTTCTTTAAAACCCCTTGCATATTTATCATTCGAAGAAACATTGTCTATAATAACAGTAAAGACTTTATTTCTATGCCCCAACCTTTAAGTAGCTCCAACACTTTCATGGCAATGACAATTCTAGTGTGAGGTGGATGATTTATGTGCTTTTAAATAGCAGTTTGTATCAAAATTTGGCGGTTTACATTAAAATAATGAGTAGTTAGATATAAATAACATTCCACCGTGATTACTCTCCAGAGATAGAGAATAAAATATATTTAACCAGGAATACTATCAAATTCATAACTTATAAGAAAAAAAAATTAATATCTAATCAAATAGTTAGATCGTATCTGATGTCCTCCACTGAATCAGAAAATATAAAATGTTTTACATTGTTGTTGTAAAGATTAGCTTTATTTGTTAATTAGGTATCATATATCATACATCATTTTAGCATAAATTTTAAAATAACATTGAATTAGAATCAGAAGACTATGCTAAAACTAACTTATTTATTATTTTTATAATGCCCAAATGTGGTACAGAATTATCTTAACTGGTTTTTATTAAAAAAAAAAAGGAAAAAAAGGCCTAAACGAGGAATAAAATATTGGGCATAGAATCACACGCCAAGAAAAAACAAAATGAGTTTATTGGTCTGGCCGACAAAAGAATACATATTGGGCTTAATCAAAGAATACTTACTGGGCTGTAAATTCAACCAGAGGATCGACTTATAAGCCCAATAAAAAGGTCCAATAAATACAAAAACAATATACCCTACCACACCAGATCACACCCTAGTTTTCGCACCAATTTTCCCTTGAC
>KE154892.1:80897-95019 GCA_000411075.1 Sisymbrium irio | reverse complement strand
CAAAAAAAACCACCAAAAAAAAAAAAAAAGATTTTCAATCTCTACGCAAAATCTCGAATCCTGGAGGAGCGAAGCAGCAAGAGAATCAAATCAAGCATGGAGGAAGAAGATCCTCCAGGAAGCAGTCACACAAAGACAACTTCTTTAATAAATCTCCCACCGTCAATGAATCGACCGACGGTCTCACTCGAGACTCAACGAATCAACCGTTTAATCGATTCCAACCATTACCACTCTCCTTCTAAACCCATCTACTCTGACCGGTTTATTCCGAGTAGATCCGGTTCCAATTTCGCTCTTTTCGGTCTTGAACCGTCTCCTAAAAAAGACGGTAAAGAAGATGGTCCTGGCTCTTACGCCACTATGCTGCGTACCGCTCTCTTTGGACCTCAGACGCCGGACAAGATTGATCTTGTTACTGGGTTCTCTCCCTCTACTAATATTTTCCGGTATAAGACTGAGACTCAGCGGCCGGTTAACTCTTTCTCTCCGTTTGGGTCTGATGACTCTCCTGGTGTTAGTCGTAGTCCTGTTCAGTCTCCGAGGAAGATTCTTAGGTCGGCTATTAAGGTGAGGGTCTTGTTTGGAGGAGTACTTTTTGTGTTTAGGGTTTCTTAAAGTTTCGGTTTTTTAGGGTTTTTGAGTTGAGATGAGATTAGAGTCAGTCTGTGTTTTCTTGGATAGGTTTGTGCGTTGTTGGTGTTTGAAGACTTGCGTTTCTTGATTGTGTTGCTGTAGTTTCATCTCTTTGAGTGCATTTGTGTTTGAAAGGTGTGAGATTTTTGTGAAGTGTTTGCTAGTGTTGGAGTGAACTGTTTTTTGGAGAGTGTGTAATGTCCAGTGTTTTGAAATGTGGGTTCTTTCTTATATTGCATTTGTTCTGTGGATGTTGTTGTTGTTGTTAGGTATTGGATGCGCCGGCTTTGCAAGATGATTTTTACTTGAATCTAGTGGATTGGTCGGCACAAAATGTTCTTGCAGTTGGATTAGGGAACTGCGTTTATTTGTGGAATGCTTGTAGTAGCAAGGTGAGTTTTTGTCTTTTTCTTTTGTTTCCTGACTCATTTCTTGTCTTTAAGTGTGTTCAAGTGTTTTTTGACTTGGAGTGTCTTTCTGCTATTTGCAGGTAACTAAGTTATGTGATCTCGGGTCAGATGAGAGCGTTTGCTCAGTTGGTTGGGCACTACGTGGGACACATTTGGCGATTGGAACTAGTAGCGGAACTGTAGAGGTAAGCTGAAGAAGATACATTTGACTGTTTTGGGTCAATGCCTGCCTCTATCTATCTATATGCATTACTTTTCAACTACTTGAATCACACAGTGTGATTAAACCTTTTAAAGAATGAGGCTTTAGGCAACTGTTATGCTTACAAGAATGCAATAACTCGCGCTGGCTGTCGGATGCATTTTCAATCCTTTAACATATTTGGAACTCTAAAATTAAATAGTATGTAAATACAATGAATGAGAATTGGATTGTGGGGGACTTCCTCATATTTCTAGTTTTTGAGCTTTCTATGGAGAACTTACTCTTATTGTTTTCCTTTCACTAGATTTGGGATGCGTTGCGCTGCAAGAAAATAAGAACGATGGAAGGTCATCGACTACGAGTTGGAGCCTTAGCATGGAGCTCATCGGTTTTGTCTTCGGGTAGCAGAGACAAGAGTATACTTCAGAGAGACATACGGTCTCAAGATGATCATGTCAGTAAACTAACAGGTCACAAATCCGAAGTCTGTGGACTCAAATGGTCTTATGACAATCGCGAGCTAGCATCAGGCGGAAATGACAATAAGGTAAATATAAAATCTTCATTTTCGTGTCTAAGATAGCATGACTTCTCGAACACGGGTGATGATTCTAGGATCTTGCAGCTTCTCGTATGGAACCAACATTCCACACAACCTGTTTTGAGATACTGTGAGCACGCAGCAGCAGTTAAAGCCATTGCCTGGTCTCCACATCTTCACGGGCTTCTTGCTTCCGGTGGTGGTACTGCTGATAGATGCATCCGTTTCTGGAACACGACGACAAACACTCATTTAAATTGCATAGACACCAATAGTCAGGTAACCTGCTTCTGCTGGCTTTGAACTAAAATATAAAAACCGGCGTTTCACATCGTTTTATAACCGTTTTCTCTAATGCAGGTGTGTAATTTGGCTTGGTCTAAGAACGTAAACGAGCTTGTGAGCACGCACGGATATTCTCAAAACCAAATCATCGTTTGGAAATACCCAACCATGTCTAAAGTAAGAGTTACTGTCTTCATTTATTTTCAGTTTCTTCTCTCTTTCTTGCTGTCTTCTGCGATTTTAAATAACGGAAAATGTCTTTTCTCTTACAGTTAGCAACTCTCACAGGTCACACATTCCGTGTTCTGTATCTTGCGGTTTCACCAGATGGACAGGTTAGTCTTTATCTCTTCTCATTTACACAATTCATATCTCATCAGCAAAAGCTCAATTTCTTTTTGCTTATTTTCTTGTGTTTTTATTTTGTCGACACTTGCATCCAACACACTTCTCTTGTATGATCTTATTTGTTGCAGACGATCGTGACAGGAGCAGGAGATGAAACCTTAAGATTCTGGAATGTCTTTCCTTCCCCGAAATCTCAGGTAAAGAACCGGATGCTTTATTCCTGATTTTTTATCCTTAAATCACAATACTTTGTTCCTGATTCTTTCTTTACTCTCTGTTTCAATTCTCAGAGCAGGGAGACCAAAATAGGGGCGTCGTCTTTTGGTAGAACAACGATCCGGTGATATCTTGAGATGATTCTTGTCCCTTTTTCTAAGTCAGTCTCCGGCGACAGAAGAAGCCAAACACATCCGTGTTAGTTAGTTGGTCCTCCTAACCAAACCTCCCATAGATTTTTGTAGTCTTTTCGCATGAGGATGCAGAAATTTACTGATTTTTAA
This sequence comes from Sisymbrium irio, assembly GCA_000411075.1. NCBI lineage: Eukaryota > Viridiplantae > Streptophyta > Magnoliopsida > Brassicales > Brassicaceae > Sisymbrium > Sisymbrium irio. The sequence continues at coordinate 92,094 of KE154892.1, read as the reverse complement.
GTTAAGTTCTTAGTGTGATGTATATAGATTGCATTTTTCTGTATATATATAATATTTTCCTGAAATTTTTGATTACACCAGAGTGTAGAATGGAGATTTGCTCCTGCCGAAGAGTTTAAACTTGTAAGCTTTAAGATGATCTTTGTGCTTTTAGGTCACTCGATGCATATTTGGTTATTAGTTTTGTCTATTTCTTCTCTTACTTAACCTTAAGTTCATTCTTTCACTTGGTTATTTTTTAACCTGTCACCATACTATGTTGAACCAAAATGTAACATGGCCGACAATGATCAACTCCTCTCGAATCTTATTCATACGTGAACGAGTTGGCCATGTCCTAGTTATAGAACCAGAACGACTTTGATTTGTGACAAACGAAATTACCTCAGACACTTAGAAGTTTGGTTACGAATTACAAACTAGGGTTTGGCGGTTTGTTGTGTAATGCAAATAATTGAGTCCCTTTGTCATCCTTTTTTTTTGCAAACAATCATAAATCATATATTAGGTTGAAAAAGTATTACAACTTAATATTTGATTTTTTCTAAATATTATATTGTCCTGACCATAAACAAATAAATTAGTGGGACACAACAACAGTGACTAGTCTTTTCTCGCCAAATAAATTTGGCAAACGTTTTTTGTACCGTTCACATATGTGGTCGATTCCTCGGATTAGTTCTTTTTTTTTTGTTTTATTTGCTAAATTACCGACGTACATAGTAACATTTTCTTTTCATCATATATCATATTTGTTGAAAAACTTGCTAACGTTACAAGTGACGAATTATGGTATATAGATACAGGTTTAACTATAGATAAACAGCCTAATCTGCAACGCACCGAACTACATAACTTGCATTATATTTGATTTTCAGAAAACCTTACACAATCCATCTTAGATTCTTTACTAACGAAATTTAAAACGCTATTTAAAAGTAAAAACAAAACTTGCAATATCAAGTTACTACAGGGATGTATGATACATTGTTGCATGTGATGATGATGTCTCACGGCCCCTTTGATACTAAATTTCTATACATCTTAAGATATGTTTAATTTGCGTTTCTCCTTCTTTTTTATTTGTTTCATTGAGTTACTAGAGCTACATCCTCATCGTCTTCACCGTGGATGCCAGGAGAGTGAGACCATGGAATCGTGCTGACCTTCGGAAAACAACAGCTGCATTCACCAACGCAAGGCCGTTCCGGTTGTTCACATGTATAAGTTCTACAGCCATCATTCGAAGTGGCCTCGCTTAGTGGTCCCCAACATTCGACCTTGTTGAAGTCGGAGATGGTGGAATGGAAATAAACCCAAACATGAGCTTCTTGTAGCTCAGGGTGATTGTATAGCAGGTCCGCATCTCCATGAACGAATGCATTCAACACCTATAAATCAATTGGTCAAATATCATTAAAAGACCACTCATTATATATAACACACTGTTTCATTTCATATGTGTGGATCATATACTAAAATCTAGTTAACAACTCAACCATCATCATTTGGTTAGTAACAAGACTTACCACCGGTAATTCTTTACAGAAAATAAGGTATCGAAGCTCCGCAATGAGATCCAAAAGGAAATGACCGCCGCTAATATGGCAATGAACGTGAAGCGACATTTTACTTTTCACCTTCCTCCACTCGGCAACTACTTCATCCCGGTACAATCTATTTGCCCATCCCTGCAACTGGTGAGACCGCAAACCAAAAGTTTACATCCTGATGGATAGCTGTATAAACTCTCAAATGTAACGTTTTCACATGTATGTTTAGAGGAGGGGTGGTTAGTGATTTAACTACCTGAGAGTTATTGATAGATTGAGAAATAGCTAAAGTTAACTTTGCTGTGATGTCATTATGAGTGAAAGTGTAAGTCCTTGGAAGCTTTGATGGATGCTTCGTCTCATCAACTCCTAAGAATAATACATTCAGCTTAGAAGCTTTAAAGATCGCCTGTCCAAATAATCTTGCAACCTTAAACCATTTCAAAAGGAAAAAATACAAAAGTTAGATAGATCGAAGACTACATGACTAAATAAATAAAATAGATATCAAACGACATATATTAGTCGTAAAGATACAGACCTAATAAAAGTAGGAAAAAGGAGAAAAAGGAAAAGAGTATATGGATTAAAAAAGAAAGTCAGAAACAGAGGAGCCACAACAGAGATATCAAAATGTAACATTTCTCATGGAAAGAAAATTGAGAATATTACAGGAATAATAGATTGGTTCTTTCTCTTGGATCTTCTAGTATTGGGAAAGAATAAACAACTTCTCTGTTTATCTGAAAAATCTGCTTTCAGATTCGCTGGGAGCAAGAGATTTGCCATCAAACTACACATCTCTCTCTCAGAAATTCAGAATTATAGAGACACTATCATAATGAGGAAATATATACGCGATGCGAAAGCTTACTATTTAATTTTCCCATTGGGTTACTAATAATAGCAACTGGACGACAAAGAAAAAAAAAAGTACAGTTCATCTAGTGTATTGCCGACCACAAACAAGAAAGAACTCATTTAACACGTGAGTTACGGTGAGTCTTAATACTTTTATTCACTTGATAAGACGACTACTACAGATGAAAATTTTAAAACTGAAACTTTTATGCTACACAATTTTTATTTTACTATTAACACCAAACAAATAAAATTTCATCTTCCTTCTAATATTCCCTAGCCACCAAAGATAAAAATATACATTTTCATGAGTATCTATCGCTTCGATCTCTCAGCGTTAGGCATAGAAATTCCAAACTCGCCACCCACGACATTCTCATTTTCATCCGCTCTGCTATGTTGGTAATGACGATGAGACCACGGGATCGTGCTAACCGAAGGAAAGCAACAGTTGCATTCATGAGGACAAGGAAGCTCCGGGAGAGTCTCACATTTTTTGCGGGTCCTATTTCCATCGTGGTGGTGGTGTTGCGTGGCCTCCCAAAGCGGTCCCCAACATTCAACCTTGTTGTACTCTGGAATGTTGGAATGGAAATAAACCCAAACAGGTGATTCTTGTAGCTCAGGGTAGCTATTCAATAAGTATCCATCTCCATGCACAAAAGCTTCCAAGACCTATAAATCAATAGGTCCAATTTAGTTAATATACCACATTGTTACATATCTATATATGACTTGCACATGTCCTCACTCAATATGACCATTACCACTAGACTAATACCATATCAGGATTAGAAGAAATAATTAACGAATCCAAAAACTTACCACCGGTAATTCTTTGCAAAAGATGTAGTACCGAAGCTTTGCAATAAGATCCAAAAGGGAGTGGCCTCCGCTAATGTGGCAATGAACGTGAAGGGACATTTTACCTTTCACTTTCTTCCACTCGGCCACTACTTCGTCCCGGAACAACTTATTTGCCCATCCTTGCAACTGGTTATACCACGGACCAACAAACTTACATCAGCCTTGTAAACCCTAAACCCTAACCTTTGTACAGTGTGGGAGAGTTTTTATGTCTTACCTGAGAGTTGTTGATAGATTGAGATATAGCTAAAGTTAACTTAGCGGTTATGTCACTATGAGTAAGAGTGTAAGTTCTTGGGAGCTTTGATGGATGCTTCTTCTCATCAACTCCTAAAAATAATACTTTTAATTTGGAGGCTTCAAAAATCGCCGGTCCAAATAATCTTGCAACCTTATCCATTCAAATACACAAATAGATTAGATTTTATTAGTTATTACGGCTTATCATAAGATTAAACATTAACAAACAGAGCAAATATATTAAACCAATGGAAATCTAAATACTTTTTCTATAAATTTCCAGAAATAGTAACATCTTGATAGAGGCCAATCAAAAATATATAAATAAATGAAATTAATAACGAGTTTATGGATTCTTACTGGAACAATAGATTTGTTCTTCAACTTGGATCTTTTGTTGGTGAGAAAGAGTGAGCTATTACTGCTCTGTTTCTCTAAAAAAGCTGGTTTCATCTTCGACGGTAGTAACAGATTTGTCGCCAAACTACACATCTTTCTGCTTGAATCTTATAATATACGAAACCTGCAGAAAATTTAAAGAAAAAAGAATCCTTATAAATACAGAGAGACCCTTTTGCTAAACTCCGTTAACTTCTCACGCTATTATTGCGTGTTCGTACACTGTAACCTACAAAACTCAAGGCTTGTAATAACTTTGAAACCCAAAAAAAGAAAAATCAAGCTTGCTTTCGCTTTCGCTTTCAGTTTAGCTTTTTTTTTATTTTCCTTCCGTAATTTATTCTTGTTGTTGTTGTTGCGTGTTGGGTTAAATAATCTTTCGATTATACGAGTGAAATGAGAAGGTTGCTTCCATTTCTAGACTTTCTTTTAAAGTCCAAACTTCTCTATGTGAAGAGGTGAGACTGAGAGTGCCACGTGGCGTCCAGCTTCTATACTGCATGAGCCGGCGTGTGTCGGCAAAGTAAGGCGTACGCGTGGCGTTTATGAGTTTCTCTGGTTAGTTATCGGATAACTACTCACCGTTCTGAAAGAAAGAGACAAGCGGTTCGGTTCTATGCCGAATAGTAGTGGCTTTTCGGTTGTGCAAACGATTAATCCGTACGATCCGGTTGTGGCTAAGTTATATTCCGATTTAGTCCTTGTATGAATTATGATTATCTATATCATCTTTTATCCAAAAAAAAAGGTTATGTCGCCCGTTGTGACGTATCGGGTCTTCGTCGAATAACATCTAGCTGATGTTTATGAATAAATGACATCTAAAACAAAACATGTTTTTAATTGAAAGATCATATGAAACCAAACACACATGAGACATGACACCTTGTATAAGGGGTCATACTCGTTTTGGTTAATCAGGTATGTTCAAACAAGGAGATAAAAGTAAAAACACTGATCAATGGTAACATATTATATGTTCAACAACAAAGATTTCAAAGTTCAATACAAATATACAAACGATTAACCAGGCAATATACAAAAGTTTGTAATCAGATCACCTAGAGGTTGAAACGAACAAAGGAACTGCTAATTTTCAACCTAATGTAACCAGTCAATGACTAGAAATGAAGGACCCAGTCCTTTAACACTATATATATATATATAAATCACCCAGGTTATAAAGCCACAAGAAAAAGTCTGACTAGAACTAAACAATTGAAAAGCTCATTCATACATATAGTTGATGAGGAGCATTGAGGAATTGCTGGAACACTTAAAGGTCAAGACCGCCAAACATCAATGAACAAAAGTGGACACAGCTTCTTACTTATAATTTTAAAATTGAGTTCCAACAGTTTCTTCATACTTAATCTCCTTAACGTGGAGAGACGGGTGACATAGGAGAGCCATATCCGGGAGATGGCGACAATAACCAATTTGTTTCTTCCTCTGCAAGAAATCGATTACCAATTGTTGGTTCAGGTAAAGGAGCAGAGAAACAACTAAACCAATGAAGAACTTGATCTAGACTCGGTCTTGTCTCTTGATTAACATCGAGGCAGAGCAGTGCAATGTGAATGTATCTCAGGATTTCGCTTATCGAATCTTCAGTTTCTCCTTTTCTTATGGCTTCATGGATCACATTTATGGCTTCTCCTATGTTCCAGCATCTCTTAACCTATAAGACACCAAAAAGTATGATTAAAGAAGCATTTAACAACCATACACACGTTTGCTTTAATATAATAAACTCACATATTCGATTAGAGTTTCTTCGCCGCCACTAAAAATGCTTCTTCTGGTTATAATCTCCAAGATGGTAACTCCAAAGGCATATACATCAGATTTGGCAGAAAAACGTCCAGTTTGCATGTACTCTGGATCCAAATAGTACCTGCAGTTTATCCCAAAATGTTGTGTATTAGTTTCTAAAGATCTTCAGGACATTATCCCTAAGTACATTAATAACGTAAGTTCACTTACATACCCTCCCGTAAACGATTTCAAGGATTGTGTGTATTAGTCTCTCAACTATCCTCAGAACATTTTAACTTTAAGTATGTTAATCAATGAACATCACTTACATGGTACCGACAACACTAGTTGATCTTGCTTCGTCTTCGCCATCTTGAATCATCCTCGCCAGTTCAAACCCCGTGATTCTCGGTTGAAAATCATCATCTAAAAGAATGTTACTAGGTTTAATGTCGAGGTGAACAACATGCAGTCCGGATTCTTCATGAAGGTAACGTAGCCCTCGCGCTATGCCTTCAACAATGTTTCGACACATCTCCCAATTTAGATGAGACGCTCTACATGGATCTGAAACAAATGTAATGATCCTCAGATGCTTTTAAAATAACCAAGATTGACTTAGAAGATGGAAAATATATTCAATCTGAGTTGACTAACCAGATATGTAACGATCGAGAGTTGAGTTAGGCATGAACTCATAAACAAGGTATACTTGGTCTCGTTCATGGCAAAAACCAAGAAGATGGATCAGATTATTGTGCCTAAGCTTAGACAAAATCTCTACTTCGTTACGAAAATCCCTCTTACTTCTAAAGGAACTTTCAGATAAACTCTTGACTGCTATTTCTTGTCCGCTTAGAAGCTTACCCTGAAATAAAAAACATGTTATTCTCACGACTATAGACAAGATTAGAGGTTTACATTGTAATGATTAATGACACAACCTTGTAATAATCGTAACCAGACCAGCCATGACGAATCTGATATGAGAACTCATGAGTTGCAGCTCTAATGGTATCAAAGTCGTATTCTAAAACTGCAGAATTTAGCCGAGACAAAGTGAAAGTGAATATCTATGGGGTTTTTGAGTCAGATTTGAGGAAGATATATATATATATTGACAAGAAACAGAATACTTACTGCTTATGAAATCTGTATACTTCTTCTTTCTTCTTCGGAAAAGGGTATCGAGTAACGAAGTAACAGCCATGGAGAAGTAGACGAAGACGAAGACGAAGAAGACTGTTTAATCTGAAGTTTCTCAGCAAACAAGTTATGAGAAACTTAAGTGGAGGAGATTTTTCTATTTTTCTTAGTGGTTGACTTTGACTGTGGACCTTGACTTGTATTGTTTCTTTTACAGTTGTACCTCATCCTATTTTGGGGGTTCTTTCAGTTTTCAGTTTAGTTTCTCATTTGTTTTTGTGGTACTAATTAAAAATTTTAAACATTGGTTTTATACAAAAGCTTCTCTAACCATAACTTTACATCTCATCATGTGAGATGGACAAGACCAATATTTTTCTGTCTAAAATATGAATTATTGAGAAATTTTCTTGATAATGGGTCATTTCTAAAAGTTAATTGAAAAATGTAAAACAAAAATGTTGGTCACAGTTTGTCAAACCGTCAGATATGACGGCAAGGTTATGGCATGCAGACAAACCGCCTGTCTTCCGGATGTTTTGATCCTCATTACTCGAGGTTGATCGTCACTTACCATTGTATAATTAGGCCCAGTCCAGAAAAAATTAAAAATTTAATGGGCCAAAAGTTTAAAATAAAAAATAGGCTAAAAATGTAAAAAAATAGAAAATAGGCTAATTTTTGTCTGATTCAATTTTGAGCCGGAAGCCCAAACTTATATGGCTTGGATTCAGGACTAGGCCTGGTATAACGACATATCAAACCGCTACAGTGCGACTACCATTCTTTCGGGTATTCTCTAGAATTGAAGGTCAGTCTCCTGGCGACTCTTCAACCTGCCATGGTATAACAACGAAAGTGTGATGACCGCTCAATAACTACCATATGGAACCGCCAATTCCTTCTTAATCATTTCTTCATGTTTCTATGATCCATTCAAGTCCAAGAAACACCAAATCACCTTTGAAGTTATCCTATGACTTACCAAAAATAACATACACAAATACAATCCTAAATGTTTAAATACAATGAAATTTGTAAAAGAATGTAAAAAAAAAACATGCTAAAAATTTATAAAAACTAGTAATATCAATCACCTAATCTGGGAGACAAATCATTAACGATTTTGGCTCTAAAAATATAATTGGCACTGTAAATAATTCTTTAGTGAAACCGTGGTTGATCTTTATGCAATTCCCTTAAAACTTATTATTTATTTATCTTTTGAAAATTTTATATATCTTAATTAAAACTACCAAATGAAAAACAAAAAAATAATAAAAATAATAAAAACTATTATCTAAAGTATTTTTGTTAACTTTTTTTAACTTTTTCTTATCTTAATTTTTTTTTAAAAAATTAATTGGATCATCTAATATCTTTAAATGATTATGATGTAATTTGTTGAAAAAAGTATCTTTACAATTCTTAATTAGAAATAATAATTATTTAAATGAGAAAAATATAAAATAATTAATTTCCCATTTTTTTGTAAACCTAAATAATAGATATCAATCTAAACTGAATAACTCTAATGTTCACCTTGAAACTTTGTTATTATTTTGAGATAAAAAATTTGTAATTAAAATAAACGTTCAAACTCTCTAATCTTTAATCTAGATTACATAATCATACTAAATTTAATAACTCCAGTTTCCACTTTAAAACAACCATTAATTTTTCTCTTCGAAACATTTTGATATCAAAACAGAAATTACCAAATAAAAAATAAAAACATTGATTTAAATTAAAAAAATATATTTGGACTTATTCTTATTAAAACATGCATGTGAGGAGAAATGTTGGTAGTACAAATTAGTATTCAAACTCTCATTAATTTGATTAAGAGTCAACTTTAGAATTTATAATTCCAAAATTGTAAAGAAAAGTAAAAGATACTTTTGAATAAACTCATTATTTAAATCATTAAAATATCTAAATGGACAATTTTGATTTCTCCCTTTAAATAATTTAAACCGAGAATATATGAGACTGAAAATTCAATTTTCAAAAAACTTGAAACCTCAATAATATAAATCAAAATAAAATGAATACCTCTAATGTCCGTCTACCTAATAATTTTGTCATTCTTTTAACCTCTTAAATATCACGATAGAAATTACCAAATAAAAAACGTAAATACGTAGAAATTTTAATATAGTTATAATTAATATTCAACCATTTGCTTGTGGTTCAGTGGTAATACATTTTTGTCATTAGTCTTAGCCACGGCAGTAGTTTACATTTGTGTTTTTTGTAATCACTATAACAATTATTACCGAACTATTTGTGTGGATTAGTATTCAAACTTTCATTAGTTTGGTTAAGAGTCAACTTTGTTTCACAAATAACCAAAAAAAAAGATTTAAAGAAAGTTTGAATAATATTTTCTTGTTTTAGAACTTTAAAATATTTAATTGGAAAAGTAAAATATTTATGTTTATAATTATTTACTTGAGATTCTTAACCAAACATTTCGTCTCGTTTGAAACTTTCATTTATTTGGTTAAGAATCTTAACTAGAAGAACAAATCTAAAACATAGATAGTATAAAATCCAACAAAACAAATCTCGCACTTCCTTTCTTTTCTATTAAGTAAGAAATCAGTATTTTCTAATTGTCAACAACAAATTAATCTTAATCTTATCACAAAATCTGTACTTTCCCTATATTATCTTCTCTCTCCCCACTATAAAGTTAAACCATCCTTAGTAATGAAAATCACTTAGCGGTCGGAAACAAAAAAAAAAGACAAAAACAAAACCAAAATAAATAAATAAAAAAATCAAGGCAAGCGACTTGAAATTAGAGAGCAGTGTCACAAACAAACACCTCTCCTCTAAACCCAATTCTCTATTTGGATCACTTTGCCATTTTCAATCGGAACAATCCTTCCTTTGCCCTCCACTTTTCCGATATCGTCTATGTAAGATTGCTTTTAAAATTTTGTTTTCTTTTCACTCCGATCCTACCGTATGTTTAGTACTTTGGTGTAGAAGAACATTCATTGTGAAAGTCTCGAAAATTTTGAATGTGTTTTTGGGTGAATTGTTTTAGAATATTACAAGTAATGATGTCCGTGCATGAGGACACGTTTAGGGTTTTGGATATGTCTTTGATTAGGACACAAGTGATGATGACTTCTTGTCTAAGTTTTCATTAGGGTTTAGTATGATGCTTGAATGCAGCGTGTTTGTGAGTCAAAGAATAAATGGTGTTGATGGAATTAATTATGTGCATTTGATTAGCCTGTCTTGGTATCACTTGTTGGGAATCTTTGTTCTTTTGAGTAGTAGGATCGTTTTTGGATTTTGTCATCGTTATTTATCACCATTAGATACCCTTTTAGGTTTATTGATCTCTTTCTTAATTCATCTCTCGTATTTTGTATCAGTTTCATTATTGAGGAGTGATTCGGTTTGCCCTGATCGTGTATTGGCGTCTCGTCGCTTCGTACTGGTGCTCTTAGACAAACACTTTGAAGAGGAAAGTGTAAAGTTGGAGACTTTTAAATGGAGGTAGAGGCTAACAAGGCGGTAGAGACTGCAAAGAATAGGTTTTTAGCAAATGATTTTGCTGGGGCTAGGAAGTTTGCTTTGAAAGCTCAGTCCTTGAGTCCAGATCTCGATGGAATTGCCCGAATGGTCGCTACTTTTAATATGCATTTATCTGCCCAGAATATAATAAATGGGGAGATAGATTACTACGGTCTGCTTGGTATAAACCCTCAGGCTGACGACGAAACTGTGAGGAAGCGTTACAGAAAGTTGGCTCTAATGCTTCATCCTGACAGGAACAAATCGATTGGAGCGGAGGAAGCCTTTAAGTTTCTTTCTCAGGCATGGGGTGTGATCTCCGACAAGGCAAAGAGAGATGACTATGATTTGAAGAGGGGAATAGGAGGGGCTTCATCATCAACGCAGGCAAGCAATGGGATTCAGAAACCTGCTAAAGCAAGTGTTAATAACAATACTACAAAAGTGAAGAGTTCGAAGAGAGGTAGAAAGCGAGCAAGTGATGCCTCTGCGTCTGCGTCTGCTCCTGCTCCTGCTCATGCTCATGCTCATGCTCATGCTCATGCTCATGCTCCTGCTCATGCTCATGCTCATGCTCCTACTCATGCACATGCTCATGCTCCTGCTCATGCACATGCTCATGCTCATGCTCCTGCTCATGCTCCTACTCATGCTCATGCTCCTGCTCCTGTTCATGCTCATGCTCATGCTCCTACTCATGCTCATGCTCATGCTCCTACTCATGCTCATGCTCATGCTCCTGATCATGCTCATGCTCATGCTCCTTCTCATGCTCATTCTCATGCTCATTCTCATGCTCATGCTCCTGCTCATTCTCCTGCTCATGCTCATGCTCA
>KE154892.1:51004-66493 GCA_000411075.1 Sisymbrium irio | reverse complement strand
ATATATATATATATATATATATATATATATAGTACAAATTTAAATAGACAATGCATGTGCCTGAATAGTTTTTGTATTTATATGTACATATGTGTGTGTCTGTGTATATGTGTATGTGTGTATGTATTACAGTTTATATGTCTGTATATGTGTGTATGTGTTTAAATTCTACTATCTAGATATTTTGGAAATACAAACACACAAGCAAAGCACAGCACATATATATAGAATATAAGGTGACACACCTCTAAAAAGGAAATATTATTTTTACCAAATCTGGTTAGTAGGAACCAAGCGAAAACAGAATCTATAGCTATGAGGCTTTTACCTAATTTGAGTAAGAATATGCTCAAACTTACTGTTACGTACAATATATAGAACTACTTAAATAGGCATCTTCTTTGGCTCTTTGTCAAAAGTGATTATTTTAAATGGGGTTTTCCGTCCATAAGTCCAAACTATCTCACAATTAATCAACTTTGCATTTGCAAGGAAACCATGAACCCATGTGCGAACCACGTTTTTACCAATGTCTCTTAAATCCTGAGTTTCTTTCTTTTTTTTATTTTTTCCTCTATAAAATTAAGAATCGTCATTTTAGCACATAAAAACCAAGCGTTATCAATATATAGACAACTAAAAAAACCTGGGCCAACTACATGGATTCATATAAGAACAACCAATTAATTAGGGATTCATAGAAAAAGAAACTACTCATGGATTTATGGCAACTTTATCAGGGTTTACAGTATCGATATATAGCGAGTTAATGTGTAATTTACCTGGAGGAGCTAGAGAACTCATAGAGTTTGCCTCTAGGAGAGAAGATAACTAGGGCAACTTCAGCATCACAAAGGACTGATAGTTCAAAGGCTTTCTTCAAAAGTCCATTTCTTCTCTTTGAGAAAGTCACTTGCCTGCTAGTCGCGTTCTCAATCCTCTTCATCTCTGTCTTTCCCCTCACCATTCTTCTATAGCTAGTTATTAACCCTAATTTACAATCAACACCATAAATTTGATTTTGCTCTTTCTTTCAATGAATATAAAATGACCAAAACTTGATCCCTAATTACTTGAATTGAGTAAAAATAAAATCACCCATGGAAGGAAATTATATGAAATCCATTTTATTGAAATATACATTGAGAAATCTCTTTCGACATCATCATGTTATTACAAGAACAACAATCATGACAAGGAAAACTCGGACCTTCTACTATACATAGAGAAGAGATCGATAAGAAGTTTAGACCAAATTTTAGAAAAGAAAAAAAGATTACCCTCTTTGCTATTGTGTATGCGTTTGATTGATTTGTGTCTCTAAGAGAGAGCTCGAAAGAGAGAGAAACAGAGATGAGGGAGAGAGACGGGATTGATTCTTTATGAAGGAGACGGCACGAAAGAAGTGGAAAATGCTAGGTAACCCTAAATTTATGATTAGGAGCCAATAACACCCAAAAAAAACTAATAAATAAAGTATGAGCGTTGATGCTTGAACTGATAATATATTATCTTTGAGGGGTTATTCATGTATCTTTAGTCTTTTTTTTTCTCAATACCTACGATGGCGTCTATAGCCCTAGACCAAAGTGCTTAATTAATAAAAGTATACATGGGTATACTTACATATAGACACAGCATTACACCATATCCATTCTTCTTTTGGTAAAAAATGTGATATTATAAAGAGCAAAAATTATCGGTGGAGAATAGATTCCATTGTCATGGTTAATTTAATCGTTATATGATATTTTATGATTCTCATTTGTCCTATAAGAAGAGTATAAGGATCCAATTGTTTTTTCGTTTTTGTGGCGTTGCATATGGAGTATTTTTTTTAGTATATACTGTATTTAATAACTTAAAAGATTTTTTTTTTGAAAATTAAATAACTTAAAAGATAATGGCAAACTTAATTAATTAGACATTGGTTAACCTCTTTTACACCGTCTATGGAGACTATACGTACAAGGAACTTCAAAGTTAAACCGTTGAGATCATGACACGTCTGCATTATAACCGACAACCTACAGATCCGGTGTCCGTCAAAGTGAGTTAGGCACAATGCACTTGTAGACAGGCAGCAACCCTGTCGGTTGCCAGCTCTTCACGGACAAGAATCTTCACGATCGCCGTTTCATCTCCGTTACTAGAGGAATAATTTTTTTGTTTGGTAAAATATTTAGGAAATTAGTAGTATCTATATAAATGAAAGGGTATAATATTCTAAGAAGACACAACATTACTATATGTAGTATATATATATATATATATGTAGAGATCAAATTTAAATGTTACTTTTTTAATATCTCTTTCTATTATACCATGATGGTATAATTAGTTTCTCTATATTTTTTTTTTGGAGAAAGATTTTCTATGTTTTATGTTGGATATGTGAATAACTGAATATATATGTTTTAGTTTAACACAGTCCTAAAAATAATTAGTTTCGCCTTGTCGCCTTGACATATAACTTTTCCTATAAATTAGAGATATCAGGCTAGCTAAGATATATGTGTGGTAACACAAATTTAGTTTGCTGACATAAAAGAATAGTGGATTACTGAAGTATGTTAGGATTTGGATTTCACATCTTTGAGAAAAACGATTAGAGAATCAAAGTAACCTAACAGTTAAAATTTATAGTGGTTCATTTCAATGTGGGAGTTTGTGTTTATCTTCCGTTCTTACTATTACCAAAATTCAGAAGTTTACAAACTATTTCTTTGTTTTTTATGCTCTACCAACAATACAAAACAAATGCTCATAAATGAATTAAGTTTAAAACCCTAGCTAGGACATGCTGCGATCGTTGCCGATCATGGTCATGCTCGCTTGTCTGGTTCTTATAGTCTGTCCAAGAGATAAAGGCTCCACGAATTAATTACATAGATCTCTATTTGTCAAGCACAACCTTTTTCAAGTATTTTTTGTAAAATATAATTTGTCTACATATGTATATTATAACGATACTGCTCTTTTTTATTGATTTTTATGTTTGGATGTGATGCCATCCAAACTACGAGCAAAGACTGTTTCATAAAATATACCATTTTATGATTTTATTCAAATGTAAATTAATAAATGCGTAAAGATTTACAAGTTTTAATTTCTGACTATTTCTGACATTGTATATAATATGTCCATTCGTACGAGCGTGTAGCGTGTTAATTCCAAATAAAAAAACACACACTCTTACGCGCCCCAGTAACAAACCAATAAGAGAATGCCAACTTATAATGACTTCCGTACGAATTCACGTGGCCACACTTTTGTATTGCACTGTTTTTTTTTTGGTTAACTTTTGGCACTCATGCCCACTCCTTATATGGTGCATTTCCTTTACCCATTGCCTCATATTTTTTTTACTTTATTCTTTTTCTTTTGTTATCCCAAATATTATTTTTATACTGTAATTATTGTTCTACTAGCATTTAGCAGGTGGTTAGCCACTATTGGATGCTTTAATTGTTTAACTAATTAGCATTTATTCTGATTCATTCAACTTTTAAAAATCTCGGTACAGGTGTTGCACGCTGGGAGGACCACAAGCTTTTACCCGCAATGTTTATTAAATTGTAGTAATTATTTGGCTTTTAGTTACAGAATTATTTGGAGATCAATCCATCTCTTATAATAATAATGCATCTGCTCACTTACAAACTAATGGAGATCAATCTATTTTCTACAATAATGCATCTGCTTACTTAGAATTAGAAACAACGGATTAGAAGGTTTACTGGCTTTGTGTTCTTATGTGAACATATGCCAAATATTTAAATCAAAACTTAATTAGACAATTCATCGTTGTTCTTTTATGAGATGTTCTTGGTCTACATTGAGTTTTCTATATTTACGAAGTTGAATAATTTAGTGACAAAGCTTGATTTCGAACCTCGTGTGAGAAGTGAGAACGTGGCCATGGACCACTATGCCAGATGTAGATTGATGAGATCTTTTTGGGTCTTAATAACTTATTTTACAATTTAAGAAAGCATTGGTGCAAAACATAAAACTTATATACCAGTGGGTGGCTGTCTACTGACATTGAGAATGATAGTGCAGAGAGTTCTTATTTAATCTCGGAATGCCTAATAACAGTTGCCTTCTTATCTTGTTGAGAACATTGCGTTCTAGTCAGAGTAAGAAAAGAAGAGAGTTTGTTATGTTCTGATAGTTATTCAATAAAAGTCGTATTGTTACAATACCTTCAATTACCTATAAATAGCTATAGCTTAACAAGATATAAAGTCGAATCAATATTGGAATACTAACCTTAATCCAAAAATAAATAAATAAATTAGAAAGGAGAACCATGTTTATCTAAGAACAGAAAAATAAATTAAAAAGGAAACTCAAAACCCTTGCAGAGCTGCCTCGCATCAGAATGAGAATTCAATATATCATATTATCATTAGTCAAACTCTGATTGAGAGAGGTAATTTACGTCTTCAATATGATATTATCAACAGCTGATTTCAAACATTGAGAAAAATTATAAACCAAAAACCTAAAACTTAAATAAAAAAATATACAATCAAAATAAAATAGTTAATATACAAATCAAGATGCAGAATGCAGATAACCAGATAGGTTGGCTAAGAAGGGTGTAACATAAGTATTCATAGGTTCTATTTTTGCACTGTTCTTTCTTTATAGAGAACGAGAGTTTTGTAACCAGTGATTGTTCATTGTTGACATGTTTTGATAAATAAAATAATATAGACGCCAAAAAAAGAGATCGAAAATGTAACTGTTGATAAAAGCAATCTTCTCTTTTTAATCATGTATTATTATTGTTTCACATAAACGAGTGAATTTAATTAGTATATAATACAAAAAATCGCAAAAAAGTTTCACATAGCTCTAAATCATATGCACTTATAAATGTCAATTTTTTATTTTTTATCTTTACAAATCAGTTACTATCTATTAAAAAATCACATATTTGCTATAACCAACCAAATAAATTATTGAAAGTTGTTCTGGAATAAAATATAACAACTTAATGATCTGTTCATATGAATATGATAATTTTTACTGGTGTTTGAATCCTAAGACACCCTATAATGTGTAAAAGTTGGGCTGGCTAGTCTTAGTTTGGGCTTACTACAGTGAAGAAGGTCAGAATAAGATTATATACAACTTGATCATCTATATGCGTTATTGGATAATATATTGGGTTTCAGTTCACCTCCACTAGTGTTTTTAAGATTCTCACCAGCCCATCATTAGTTAGCATATAACTACGAACACATTACACGCTTGTATTTGATTTTATGCACAAACATGTCGACACTAGTGGAGGTGAATTATTGGTGGCCAACCAGGTCATAACACATTTATATAACTTAGTATTATATCAGGGTGGCCAACGGCTTTGGAGGCTATTCAAAAACTTCAAAGGGATAAGGGGATAAGCATTCCTAATCCTAGCTCCTAGCCTCCTACCAACAGGCTGGGCGCGGGTGAGATATAGCTTATAAAAGCACGAACTTTAGGCCTCAAATTAGGGTTAAATAAATTGAACCACATTTGATTCTTAAACTTTTTTTTTTTCATCTAATTTTATTTATATCTGATAAAATACAGTAATAATACATAGAATAAAGAAACATAAACAACAACTAAAAGCATGGAAAAACAAGAGAACAAATTGATTCTTAAATTTTATCTTCATGGGTGGTCAACTGAAAGGGTTAACTATAATGTCTCATTAAATAGTTTCCAATTATTTTCCACTTTTTTTTTGTTTGGGTTATTTCTCCGTATCGATACACTTTTTATTTTCATTTTATTCTAACATTCAAGAATTTTGTACAAGTGTATATTGTATAAAAAGATTTCAATATGTAGAAATTAAATATATAATAATGAAAAGTGAAAACACATCACTTTTAGAAGTGGACCGCATTTTTGTATTTTTCGTTTTAAACCCCCAAAACGTTCGGCTCGATGCATCACTTGCATAGATTCCTCCTATATCATTAAATTCTAATTCTTCTCCTTTTTCTTGTCAACTGAAACACATATTCTGATATTCATATAACTTTTTATACACTGCTAATTATTTCGTTAATGCATATTGTTTCTACAATATATATACCCTATTGCCTGCTTCAGTGGAATGCATTAATAGGAATTCTTTTGTCAACATGTGTTATAATAAAGAAATTAATTTAGAAAAAAGCACTATTAAAAGACTAGTTATGTTTTTTAGAAAACGACGGTGTTTAATTATGATAAGAAATTTAATTCGACCGACCACTTACTCCGAGAAGATACGCACTAAAGATACCGGTTTGCCAAATTGGTTCATACATTCTTCCTCACAAATTAGATTACCTAACCAAAATCGAAGCATCTTCAAATCGATAGCATTTTAACTATACCGAAATTTGGTTTGGTACGTACCGGTTTGGTTAAGTAAACCCATAGCTTCGATTAAAGTTAATATAAGTTAAATCCTCTCCTTCGTCGCACGCTCGCTCTCTCTCGTTTTCGATTTGGATCAGAAGAGAAACCTTCTTTGGAAATTACAATACTAATCTCTGCCTCTTTCGATCGAAACTTGACTTTTTCTTTTTTTCGTTAATTCAATCATCATCAAAATGGCGACCGCTTCAGACTCCTCTTCTCCTCCTCCGCCTTCAGACTCCCCAACGGAGGAGACACCGACGACGAATCAAGAAACGATTCAGCAAGACGAAACCAAGAAGGAGAAGGAGGAGGAGAAGGAAGAGGTTACGTACAAGACGAAATCGATTCAGTTCCTTGGTCGTAACACTCCTATCATTCTCCAAAACGAAAATGGACCTTGTCCTCTCTTAGCCATTTGTACGTTCTTTCCATCAATTACCAATCGAATTAGGGTTTGGATAGTGTAATTTAGGTTTCCGTTACTGAACACTAGTTGAAGAAATCGGTGTTAGGTTTTGTTGGTTTTTGGTAGTTGTAATAGTGAGAACCGATCATCATGTTTTGTCTGAAAGTTCATTTAAAGAAATGGATTCTTGATTTGTTAAATTGAATATTTTGTGTGGATGTGAACAGGTAATGTGCTTTTGTTAAGAAACAACTTGAAGCTAAATCCTGACTGTTATGAGGTTTCTCAAGAGAGGTTGTTGTCTCTCGTGGTCGACAGGCTGATTGATTCCAATAGTAAAGTCAATGTAATTTCAATGGAGCTTTCTTCTTTTTGTTATAATTGCTGTTATCTTTTTGTGGCTTGAGTCTTTCGTGGAATGAATTGATTTTCTGTGATGGCAGGATAAAGAAGAAGGATATATAAAGAATCAGCAGCAGAACATTGCTGATGCGATTGATCTTCTTCCACGCCTTACTACTGGGATTGATGTTAACATTAAATTCAGGAGGTTTTTTAATACTTTTTTTGTGTCATCTGTTTTCCGCTTTCCCTATGTAGAAGTTCGTATTATGAGTGTGAATCTTTTTTTTTTACTTGGTTGCAGGATTGATGATTTTGAGTTCACACCTGAGTGTGCAATATTTGATTTACTTGACATTCCCTTATATCATGGATGGATTGTTGATCCCCAGGTACTTCATTTTGTTTCATTACTTCGTCTGTTGTGCTTGTGTGTGTGTGGACGTTTGGGATTTGGGGTCATCTTCTCTTCTTTTCTATCTTAAGATACAAAACATATAGGCTACTTCATTCTTTTTATCAAATTTTTGCTCGTTATGGATAGGAGCAGTGGTCAATAGCACTGTGTTTTAAGATGGTTTCTTTCTTTTTTTATCAATACTGGCTCTGTAGTAAAAGGATTGATTCTTTTTGCATACTTCTCAGGATGTTGAAGCAGCTAATGCAATTGGAAGCAAGTCATATAACGCTCTAATGGGTGAGCTCGTTGCACTGGAGACGCAGAATGTAGAGGCTCAAGGCGATGATAATCCCGGAGAAGATTCTGTTGATTTTGCTGCGGCAACCACTGCAGCTCTCGGGGTTCCTTCACCATGTCTTTCGAAAACGAGATCTTTTGATGATTCTCCACCTGCAGCTGCAGAGCTTCGTAGACTGAGAAAGGGAGATCTTGAAGAAGAAACAGAGTTATTGCAAGCTTTGCAATTATCACAGGGAAACGGTGGAGCACCAATCACTCACGGAGACTCAGCCAATCTAGACTCTTTATTCACATTTTCAGATGCATCTCCAACTAGCACCCATGCTGACAATATGTGTCATCTAGAACAGTTCAAATCTGATGGTGAGAAAGCATCAGAAAATGATAGGATTATGATGGATGTTGGACAATTTCCGACACCGATTGCAATTAAAAGTGGTGATCTTGAGCATGATCAGTTATCTCCTAAGGAATCTGGAAATGAGGCGGGTCGTGATGTTGAAATGAACAGTAACGAAAAGGCTACCGGGGAGATAACTTCTTCTGAGGCGCTTTCAATGGAGAAGACTGATCTGGAGTCGACCAAAATTGAATGCACTACTGAGAGTCTGCTCAAGTCTGATGCAACTTCTGTTAATCCAGGTAGTCTTTATTCATCCTTAGATGGACTGTAACCTCATTAGTGTCTCTTTACATAATTAATCTACTTCTGCATCTTATAACCTTGTACATCTGAAGATGTTGGAGGTGAGAATTCTTACTCAAGTTCCCACTCCATCTCCAGATCTTACTTGCAGATCCCAGCATGACGATCTACCTGATGCTTTTCCCTCCCCCGTATCTACTGATGAACCCATGTATGAAGGTGAGGAATGTGTAAACACTGTGGCTCCAGTTTGCGAAGACGAAGAACCCGTTTATGAAGGTGAGTCACTTCTTGGTAAAAGGGTTGAGAAGAATGTTGATGATTGTTCTTCCGAAGGGAAGGCGACGGATGGGCTCACAGCAAAAGAAGGTAAATTATATTTGTCAAGTTTTGGTAAACTTTGTTTGTACCCTTGTGCATAGAGACAGTTTCTACGCTTCAATTCACATGCTCCCGTATATTGTTGAGATATTAATACAATATCGTTAAGTTTTGCCAGGTGAACTAATCAGGAACTTCATGAAGAATAGTGCCAGTCAATTGACCTTTTGCGGGTGCGTGGTGTTTAACCATGGTTGAGAAATTATATTCTCTAATTGATTACATTGGTATAATCTGACGTTCAATATTGATTGTATCTTACAGACTCTTTCGCTTGCAAGAAGGCCTTAAAGAACGCGAACTCTGTGTTTTTTTCCGCAATAATCATTTCTGCACCATGTTCAAGGTTAGTTTAATTTGTAGACATTTCCATTTCTATAATCAACAGGTTGATTTCCAATTAAATACTTCTTGTTGGTGTCATTTTTGCAGTATGAAGGTGAACTTTATCTTTTGGCTACAGATCAAGGTTACCTGAATCAGCCTGATTTGGTTTGGGAAAAGCTGAACGAGGTATCAACAAAGCTATTACTCATTATTGGTTTTCGTTGCCTATTTTGTAGATCTCAGGGATATATCCACAGTCTCTTTCATGTTATGGCTTGTTGTGACCACTGTTGACTTGCAATTTGGTTTCAGGTTAATGGCGACACTGCGTTCATGACTGCTACTTTCAAGGACTTTAAGATTGACAGCAGCACAACTGGCGCAAGTGGCACATGGGATGAACAAAACGCAGTCACAAATACTGCTGTATGCTATCCTTATAACATAATCTCTATACAAGATCTCATTCTTTTACCATTTTAATCATTTATTTACGTTTAATTATTCCTCACAGGATTATCTTGCGAGTATCAACAATGTGCCAGACACAGGCATAGATGTCAAGTAAATATCTCGTCCTACTTTTCTGTCGCCAATGATAAATTCATTCCCGTTATTTTAAAAATTAAAACTTCACTGTCCCTACTAAAACCCAATTCCAATAAACCCTGGTCTCTTACCAGCAGTTGTGTGTTTCTTTCACAGTTAGATGATAAGACACATTTTTATGATTTGTCTTCTTTCGAAACATGTTTATGATTTGTTTGATTTTCATGTTACTATGCAGCTCTGATCTACAACTGGCTATAGCTTTGCAACAACAAGAGTTTGAGGACCAGAGTCCACGCAGCAGCCCAACTCCACAACCGCCAACAAGTGTTGGTGCTTCACGACTGATCACTGGTCCTCAGGTATTTGAATCCTACTCATAAATCTATAATTAAATAGAAAAAGATATAATAGTATTCTAGAAAAGCAGGAATGAACACAAAATCTGTTTAGCTTTTGCATGATTATACATTGCTGTATCATACAACGGTGATTATGAGAAAAGGTGAGAGTAGAGCCTTAAAATTGAATTTGTTATGTGTGGTGCGTGTTATTAGATATCAAAATCACATGGTTGGGGAATTTATAAGTAGCAATTCTGATTGTAACATCCCACGAGAATGAACATTAACGTAATTAGATTCCGATTGATTCTTTTGAATGTTAATTTTTGTATTTGACCGTTGCAGGTACCAAGGAGCAGTCAGAGGCCATCATCAGCTGCAGCGTCTGCGTCTTCAAGACACGAAGGCAAATCCTCTAAAGATAGCAAATGTAGAATCATGTAAATGCTCATGTCACTTCTGTAAATTTCCAACCTTTTTTTCTCTAACTTTTTTCTTACCTTTTAAGAAACTTTTTTATCTGGTTTTTAACAACAAAAAACCCCGTAATAAACTGTAATTGCGCTTTGCCAAAGAATACTAATATTTTTGTTGCTCATAATCAGAGCTTAATTTATCCATTTGGTTATGGGAGAAGAATTAATGTTTGAGTACGCGGTGTTCTTTGGCTTTTCTTCTGTTTAGTTTGATGTTCATAACCTCATAAAATCGAAGCTTATCAGCTACTAGGTTTGACACTTATTACTTACACGACAAAATTTTAGCCACTAGAAATTGCCTAAATTAGTTCCAAAAACCAAAGTTTCCTTCAAAATCAAAGGCCTGAAGACATTTCTAAAGGATAACATCTCAAACTGCTGTTTAGGAAGGAGAGTAGGAATGATAAAAGCTATTTCCTTCTATACTGTCAAACTAGGAGGTTCACTCCAAGACACTCTCCATCTGTCGTCTGTCTTATTTCACTTTTTTTGTTTCCTGGTCGCCTATCTGTCTTGTTTCACTATTTTGTATTTACACGGACAACTCACAATCGTCTATCACCAACGAGTCTGATCGTGACACAAGACTTTATGTATGACTCAGACATTGTACGTTGACTCTTTTTCTGTTTTGTTTTTTATTTTCTACTTTTTCAAGAATTAACTCTTATTTACTTGACTTTTCCAAAATAATGAATTCTTAAGCTTTCCATTTCCAAGCTAACTCTCAGTTAGTCGACTAACTGACTAAGTCACGTTACACGTATCTTCAACTTCAAGTCTAGATCTTCGTCTTTTGTTCCAGCAGCTTGAATTCAGTTTCAGTAATGTTTACTTTCAATATCTTAATTGTTGCTTTGCGCTCTTTTTTGTTAGCAGTTCGAAGGAGCTTTTCGTGATGGGTTTTAAAATGTAACATGAATGTGTACATATAGCAACCTGAATCAAGTTCGTTAAAACCAAAGCCCTCTTTGGGTTCTTCAGAAGTTTGAAAAAATGATGGTAAGAAGCTTCAGAGACCAACATTATGATGTGAAGAAGCGATGCATACTTTCGAGCGCCCATTCCCAACTCTCTAGTCGATATTTTTTCAAGTACCTATCAGCCAACCTAAACCTTTCATTAGAATATTTCTTGCAGTAGTAACTGTACGCTAGCAATGGAAAGGTTTAAATAGTAGTTTTTATACTCCATAAAAGAGGAAAAATGCAATGCTTATCCTTTAGAACTCGTGATACTAGATCCGTCAGTTCATTACAACAAGCCAACTTACTTTCGTACACTCCATAAAAGAAGAAAAATGCAAAATACTTAATTCATTAGAATTCGTGATATATACTAGCCTTCGGTTCATTGAAGATAAGCCAACTTTTGTTTTTTGTCGGCAGATAACCCAACTTAATTTTTTCAATATAGAGAAACGTTAAAAGCTTCAGAATGTGTTCAAATATATAAATGTTTATATCTATTTCATTATATATATTTTTCGAAAATTGTCTTGGATGATATGAAAATTGATAGTACATTATGGACCAACAAAATCTTACTCAAGTCTTTAAAAATGCATGTATTTCTATCCCTCTTATTTCTCTATTTTGTATTTACACCTACGAGTCTGATCGTGACACACCGTAAATAGACTTTCATGTATGGCCCTCAGCAATTATACTTTGACTCTTCTTCTGTTTTTTTTTTTTTTTTTAATCTTCTGTACTTGACTTTTTGAAGAATTAACTCTTATTTAGTTGAATTTTCAATAAATAATTAATTCTCTTTCGAACTTTCCATTTCCAAATCAACTTCCCAATAACTGGAGTATTTTGAATCCATCTCCATTTTTGTTCCAGCAGCTTGAATTCTGTTTTAGCAGTGTTTGCACTTTCAATATCTTCATTGTTGCTTTAGGCTCTTTTTTTATATTAGCAGTTCGACCGAGCATTTCGTTATGGGTTTTAAAATGTAAACATGA
The DNA here is from genome assembly GCA_000411075.1 of Sisymbrium irio. Lineage (NCBI taxonomy): Eukaryota > Viridiplantae > Streptophyta > Magnoliopsida > Brassicales > Brassicaceae > Sisymbrium > Sisymbrium irio. The sequence continues at coordinate 53,930 of KE154892.1, read as the reverse complement.
ACATGTACTTAACCTTAATCAAATTCGGTAAACCCCAAAGTCCTCTTTCACTCTTTGGGATCTTCATAAACTTGACAAAATCTTGGTAATTAGCTACAAAGACCAACATTATAATGTGAAGAATCGATGCATACTTTCGAACGCCCATTCCCAACTCCCAAGTTTTGCTTCAAAATCTTGATTGTCACAGAGGAAACGCCCCTGTACAATGCAGGATTATAGCTGACTGTCACTTTTTTTTTTTACTTGATTATAAGGTCAACTTTTGTTTTAGTCTGTGTTTCTTGTCAGATAATAAATCATATCATGTGCTGGGACCACTACTGATAAGTTATGGCCCATAGCTTTGGAAGATTCTAATACTGAAGTCTGGACCGTTGTTGATGTATATGTCGTTTATGGCTAAAGTTGGAACGGGTCAACAACGGCAGACAAACCTTATAATTTCCAGGTCAGTTGACTCTTCAGTTTCAAGTCAACGTCCCCTTCGTCTACTTATAGTTCATAGACTATCTCACTGAACTTTTTCTTTGATCTAACTACTAAAAGTTTTTTTATTTAGTTTCTTTTTCTTTGGCACATTGTCATTCGGTTTATACCGACACTATGTCAATGGAAGGGTCAAGCTCAAGTAACGTGTCTGTGAGGGGAGTATTGTTACATGGTAACTTAGAAATTTGCGTTAAGGAAGCTAAAAATCTTCCTAACATGGATCTGTTCCGGAGGTATCGGGAGAATAGTACAAGTGATCCATTCGTGACTGTCTCTATCTCAGGTGCAGAGATTGCCACGACTTTTGTGATCAGCAACGATGAAAATCCTGTGTGGATGCAGCATTTCGATGTACCGGTGGCTCATCGTGCTGAGGAAGTTAAGTTCGTGGTGAAAGATAGCGACAGATTTGGAGCAAAGTTCATAGGAGCTCTTGAAATCCCAACCGAGGAGTTGTGTTCAGGGAATAGGATCGAAGGAGATTTTCCAATACTTAACAATAGTGGGGAACCTTGTAAACAGGATGCTGTGTTGAGGCTGTCTATTCAATACACTCCAGTGGAGAGGATGAGGCTTTACCAAACCGGTGTTAGTTTTGGTAATGAGTGTGTAGGAGTTCCAGGGACATACTTTCCTTTGAGAAAAGGCGGTAGAGTTACTCTGTATCAGGATGCTCATGTTGATGACGGGACACTTCCAAGTGTAGATCTCGATGGTGGGATGCAGTATAAGCATGGAAAGTGCTGGGAGGATATGGCTGATGCGATAAGACAGGCAAGGAGGTTGGTTTATATTACTGGTTGGTCAGTTTATCACCCGGTTAGGCTGGTTCGTCGTAATAATGATCCGACCGATGGTACATTAGGGTATTTGCTTAAAGAAAAATCTAAAGAAGGTGTAAGAGTGTTGGTTTTGGTGTGGGATGATCCCAGTTCAAGGAGCTTTCCGGGATACATAAAAGTAAGTGTCTACCTCTTTATATTTTTATTTTAATCTGAAAGGATAGTAGATTGACATTCTGGTAGAGCAACAAGGGTTCAATAACAGTAACGTGTTTTACAATTTACCGGACTTGACTTTCCTCTCTGCTTCCATTCACAAATGATTTTCCTTCATATTGATCATATGTGCTATCTGTCGTACATGTAGCAACAATCCTTGTGTTGTTTTACGAAACTTATGCATGTCGTATGTAGCACGGAGTTATGAAGACAAGCGATGAGGAGACTCGCCATTTTTTCAAGGACTCGTCGGTGCAAGTTATTGTTTGTCCTAGATCTGGTTGGAAAAATCACCACAGCTTCGTAAAAAAGACTGTAAGATCATCAATAGTTACGACGTTACTGCTTCGATTCTTGTATATATGTATAGCTTCATCATCTGAAAATATGAACGTCATTGTGATGATCAGGAAGTTGAATTTACCTACTCGCATCATCAAAAAACAGTGATTGTAGATGCTGATGCAGCTCAGAACAGAAGAAAGATCATAGCGTTTGTTGGAGGGCTAGATGTGTGCAACGGACGTTTTGATACTCCTAAGCATCCTCTCTTTAGGACACTAAAGACACTCCATAAAGATGACGTCCATAACCCAACTTTTGAGGTACGTACCATTCTTCTTTCTTTTCAATTTTGGAATTAGATATTACTATTCTTGATCTGTGTAAATACCTTTTTTCATATTAGACTACTGCGGATGACGGACCAAGAGAACCGTGGCATGATCTTCACAGCAAGATTGATGGTCCAGCTGCATATGACGTGCTTGCTAATTTTGAACAACGCTGGTTAAAGGCTTCAATGAAACGTCACAGAATTTGGAAACACAGATCGTGTTCTGACGATGCTTTGCTTAAGATTGACAGAATTTCTGACATCATGGGACTATCAGAAGCTTATTCTACTGATGAGAGTGATACAGAGTCCTGGCATGTACAGGTAATTCAGAATGCATTATAGACTTATAATCATATATGTTAATGACAAAAAGATTAATTAATCTAATTTCTTTCCATGAACTAATTATCTTTAGATTTTCCGTTCAATTGATTCAAGCTCAGTCAAAGGGTTTCCAGATCCAAAGGAAGCTACTGCAAGTGTACGGACAAAATCTGAACGCTTTAAAACTTGTTATCTTTAATAACCACCAATGTTGCTACTCTCTACTGATTTAAGTATATGTGAATAGAATCTTCTATGTGGAAAGAATCTACTCATAGACAAGAGCATACATGCTGCCTATGTTAAGGCCATACGGTCTGCTAAGCATTTCATCTACATTGAGAACCAATATTTTTTGGGATCATCATTCAACTGGGATTCACATAAGAAAGCCGGTAAGTAACTGTAAACTTTTGAAGGCATTTCAATCAACGCATGCAATTATAATATAATTACAAGGAGTTTTGGAATTTCAGGTGCTAATAATCTA
>KE154892.1:0-40407 GCA_000411075.1 Sisymbrium irio | reverse complement strand
CCCTTCCTAAACCGAGATCAGCCCATTTAGTTATTTAATTATCTTACACCGGATATTATCCTAAAAAAAAGGTAAATCTCTACCGCGGCAAATAAGGAAAAGATAATGAAGAATATTAAGAGATAAGGAAGACTTCCCGAAAAGAAGGAGATTTCCTAATCTGTAAAGGAAAGAAGTCCCGGAAGACCGACCTAGAAGACCTTATAAATAAGGACGAGCCAAAGACAAGAAGGACATTCGAGACATTCTCGGGAACACCCAGAGTTTCGACGGCCCTCTGAGTTCTCTACGAGATTCAGAGCTTTTTACATCTCTTTCGAGAAACTCTAATTCCTTTGTAAACCGAACTACGTTTAGGTTTGATCCCTTTAACAGGGTACGTAGGCAGCCTTCTTCAAGGTTCAACTATAATCAATAAAAACTCTACTTCATCTTTCAACAGAATTTCAACTTTGTTATTTGATATTTTTTTGCCCCGCAAATCTCAATCTTATAATATTCGTTTGTGAGGTTCTGTTTCAATTTCAACATGGATGATATGAAAATTGATAGTACATTATGGACCAACTAAATTTTACTCAAATCTTTAATATATACTCATCCAGACTTCCTTTTTTCCTGGTCGTGTATCTATCTTGTTTCACTATTTTGTATTTACACCGACAACTCACAATCGTCTAACACCAACGAGTCTGATCGTGACACACTGTAAACAAACTTTATGTATGAGTTAGATATTATACTTTGACTCTTCTTCTGTTTTTTTTTTCTCTTGTACTTGACATTTTCAAGAATTAACTCTTATTTACTTGACTTTCCAAAAATAATGAATATTTGTAGAGCTTTCCATTTCCAAGTGAACTCCCAGTTACGCGACTAATTGACTTAAGTCACGTATCTTCAATTCTCGATCTTCATCTTTTGCTCCAGCAGCTTGAATTCTGCAGTGTTTACACTTTAACAATATCGTCATTGTTGCTTTACGGTCTTTTTTGTTAACACTTCGAAGGCAACGTGAATCAAGTTTGGTAAAACCAAAGCCTTCTTTGGGTTCTTCAGAAGTTTGACAAAATCATGGTAAGTAGCTCCAAACATTATGATGTACAGAATCGAGACATATTTTGGAGCGCCCATTCCCAAGTCTTATATTTTGCTTCAAAATCAAATGAAGAATCATTAATGAACCTTAAGTCAAACAACTAGACTAAAAGGGTTTCCACATGTATCTTTTTGTTTCTTGTATGGCAAGGAATCATATCATGTGCTGGGACCACTACCGATAAGTTACGGTCCGTAGTTGAGGATAATTCTAATGCTTAAACTGAACCAATGTTGAAGTAAGTGTCGTTGGAACGGGTCAACAACGGCAGAAAAACCTTAAAGTATTCAGGCCACTTGGTTCTTGAGTTTCAAGTCAACGTCCCCTTTGTCTACTTATAGTTCATAGATTTGGTCTGAGACTGTATCTCAAAGGTCTCACTGAACTTTTTCTTTGTGTCTGGAGATTTGATCCAACTACTAAAAGTTTCCTCATTTAGTTTCTTCTTCTTTGGCGCATCGTCATTCGGTTTATACCGAGACTATGGCAAGGGAAGGGTCAAGCTCAAGTAGCGTGTCTGTGAGGGGAAAATTGTTACATGGTAACTTAGACATTTGGGTTAAGGAAGCTAAAAATCTTCCTAACATGGATCTGTTGCGGAGGTATCGGAAGAGCAGTACAAGTGATCCTTACGTGACTATCTCTATCTTAAATGCAAAGATTGGCACAACCTATGTGATCAGCAACGACGAGAATCCTGCGTGGATGCAGCATTTCAATATACCGGTGGCCCATCGTGCTGCGGAAGTTAAGTTCGTGGTGAAAGATAGCGACAGATTTGGATCAAAGTTCATAGGATCTCTTGAAATCCCAACCGAGGAGTTGTATGCAGGGAGTAGGATCGAAGGGGATTTTCCGATACTTAACAGTAGTGGGAAACCTTGTAAACAGAATGCTGTGTTGAGGCTGTCTATTCAATACACTCCAGTGGAGAGGATGAACCTTTACCAAATGGGAGTTGGTTTTGGTAATGACTGTGTAGGAGTTCCAGGGACATACTTCCCTTTGAGGAAAGGCGGTAGAGTTACTCTTTATCAAGATGCTCATGTTGATGACGGGACACTTCCAAGTGTAGATCTCGATGGTGGGATGCAGTATAAGCATGGAAAGTGCTGGGAGGATATGACTGATGCGATAAGACAGGCAAGGAGGTTGGTTTACATCACTGGTTGGTCAGTTAACCATCAGGTTAGGCTGGTTCGTCGTAATAATGATCATACGGATGATACATTAGGGGATTTGCTTAAAGCCAGATCTAAAGAAGGTGTTAGAGTGTTGGTTTTGGTGTGGGATGATCCAACTTCAAGGAGCTTTCCGGGGTACATAAAAGTAAGTTTCCGATCTCTTACAAACTATAATGATATAATAGATTGACATTCTGGTAGAGAAAAAAGGGTTGAATAATAATAACGTGTTCAACAATGTACTCTCTTCTTTGTTTCCATTCCCAAATGATTTTTTAACGTAGATCATTTGTGATGTTTATACTAAATGAAGGAAAAATCCTTGTGTTGTTTTACGAAACTGATGCATGTCGTATGCAGCATGGAGTTATGAAGACAAGCGATGAGGAGACTCGCAGTTTTTTCAAGGACTCGTCGGTGCAAGTTATTGTTTGTCCTAGATCTTCTGAGAAATGTCATCACAGTTTCGTTAAGAAAACTGTAAGATGCTCAATAGTTACTGCGTTACTGCTTCAACTCTTGTACATATGTTATAGCTTACTCATTTGAAAATTTGAACGTAATTATGATGATCAGGAAGTTGAATCTATCTACACACATCATCAAAAAACAGTGATTGTAGATGCTGATGCAGCTCAGAACAGAAGAAAGATCATTGCGTTTGTTGGAGGCCTAGACGTGTGCAACGGACGTTTTGATACTCCTAAGCATCCCCTCTTTAGGACATTAAAGACACTCCATAACGATGACTACCATAACGCAACTTTTAAGGTAAACATTCTTGTTTGGTTTCATTTTTGGAATTAGATACTACTATTCTTTTTTATTGTTTGGTAATACTTAGATACTACTGTTCTTGATCTGTGTAAATAACCTTGTTCATATTAGACTGGTGCGGATGATGGACCAAGACAACCGTGGCATGATCTTCACAGCAAGATTGATGGTCCAGCTGCATATGACGTGCTTGCTAATTTTGAACAACGCTGGCTAAAGGCTTTAGAGAAACGTCACAGAATTTGGAAACATAGATCGTCCTCTGATGATGCTTTGCTTAAGATGGACAGAATTTCTGACATCATGGGACTATCAGAAGCTTATTCTGCGGATGAGAATGATCCAGAGTCCTGGCATGTTCAGGTAATTCAGAATGCATTATAGTCATATGTGTTGGTGACAAAAGAATTAATTAATCTAATTTCTTTCCTTGCATTAATTATCTTTAGGTTTTCCGTTCAATTGATTCAAGCTCAGTCAAAGGGTTTCCAGAACCAAAGGAAGCTACTGGAAGTGTAAGGACAAACTCCGAACACTTTAATAACCACCAATGTTGCTACTCTCTACTGATTATATATTAATATATACATATGTGAATAGAATCTTCTATGTGGGAAGAGTCTACTCATAGATAAGAGCATACATGCTGCCTATGTTAAGGCCATACGATCTGCTAAGCATTTCATCTACATTGAGAACCAATACTTTTTTGGATCATCATTCAACTGGGATTCACATAAGAAAGTTGGTAAGGAACTGTAAGCTTTTGAAGGCATTTCAAATAACGCTGCAATAATAATAATATAACAAGGCGTTTTTGGAATTTCAGGTGCTAATAATCTAATCCCTATGGAAATCGCGCTTAAGATTGCTAATAAAATAAGAGCAAGGGAAAATTTTGCTGCTTATATTGTCATTCCAATGTGGCCAGAAGGTGATCCAAAAGATATGTTTATGCAGAAAATTCTTTACTGGCAGGTAAATCATTTTTCCATTGCTTGCTAAATATTGTTTAATTATCTTGAGCATCCTTTGTTATACTGGAAACTTTTCATCATCTATGCAGTATAAAACTATGAAAATGATGTATCAAACTATCTACGAGGCACTTGTGGAAGTTGAACTTGATAATCAGTATGAGCCACAAGACTTTTTGAACTTCTTCTGTCTTGGAACCAGAGAGGTTGCTGATGTAACAACTGTTAGCGTAAATAAACCTCGGAATCCACTTATGAAAAATGCACAGGTATATATATATATCTGACTCCTGTTGAAATATTCGATTTCTCCTTAATGGCCTCGTTTTCACATTGAAAAAACAAACTAATCTAGGTGAAAGCTTTGAAGAGTCGGAGATTCATGATATATGTTCACTCCAAAGGAATGGTAGTGGATGATGAGTTCGTCTTGATTGGTTCCGCGAATATCAACGAGAGATCCTTGGAAGGAAATAGAGACACTGAAATCGCCATGGGAGGGTATCAACCACACCATTCATGGGCTAAGAAAGGTTCTCGTCCTCGTGGTCAGGTAAAAAAATTTTCAGACTTTCATTATCAATCCACCAACCATTAGAGAATTCTCTCTTCGGCTGCATGGGCTTCACGTAAATTGTCCGCAAGATACATATCTTATTCTTCAAGTTTTCTCTTATATCTATGTCCTTTTAAGATTAGGTTTTGTTGTAAATTCCCCAACTTCTTGCAGATCTTTGGATACAGAATGTCGTTGTGGGCAGAACATCTAGGGTTTCTGGAGCAAGGTTTTGAGGAACCAGAGAACATGGAATGCGTGAGACGAGTTAGGAAGTTGAGTGAGCTCAACTGGAAACAATACGCTGCAGAAGAAGTCACAGAGATGACAAATCATCTTCTTAAGTATCCAGTTCATGTCGATAGAAAAGGCAAAGTGAGTTCTCTTCTTGGATGCGAGACATTCCCAGATGTTGGTGGCAAGATCATTGGCACGTTCCATCTGCTCAAAGAGAACCTCAGCATCTGAAAGTTACATTGTAGTGTCAAACATTGTTCTTTGTTTCTTCTTTTCCACGAAAACTCTCTAAGTGGGCTTTAATAAAAGTGTGCCTTTAATGCGATCTTCAGTAATGTTCTTGTATGTCTTTTCCTTTTTTTAAAAAATTATATAAACATCTAAAACAGTCTCTTCTTAACCAGCTTAGTTTGACTAATCCACGATTTTGAATGTACTAATGCACTCCCAGAAGTTTAGTTGTTTTACTTTTAGCTTCTTATTACAACAAATAAAAAATTAAAGTCGAAATAAGAAAAATATACAACAGGTTATTTGATGTTTTCCAACCGGACCGAAACCTCTATTCAAATTCAAAGTACTTCTGTTTGATGTAGACTTGATTTTATAAAGTTATTTATTATTTTATGTGAAGACAATGAGTATTTTGCTAGGATAGGACCACGACTGATTAATTTGAATTCATTTTTATATATCATCTGTAGGTCTCTTGAAAGTTACAGTTTAATATTAAATAAATAAGATTTCAACGATGAAAATGTCTTTCCCATTAATAGACAACATCAATAAGATTTCAATATGATTTGATTTAATGATGGTGTCGATTGTCGAATGTTTACTTTTGTTGATATATAGTAAATAAATAGCAACATTATGTCATGATCTCCAATCAAAATCTAACTTTCATAATCTTGAGCAGACGAACCAAAGTGGAAGTCCTCTTCGACGTCGTTTTAATCAAGAGTAATCAGAAAAAATTAGTGTTAAGTGGTGGTGATTAATGGCTAAAGTACGAACGGGTCAGCAACGGCAGGCAAATCTTTAAAGTCTTCACATCTCATTTTCTTCCGATTCTTACGTTTCAAGTCAACGTTCCCTTCGTTTCCTCCCACCTTCTCCTCCCGAAAGATGACAACTTTATTCATTTGAATTGCCCACATTATTAGATCTTCCTCATCCAAAGATCCCATCTTTATTCTTTTCTCTCAATCTTGATTGCACGTCAAGTGTTCGATCTTTAGTCTCACTGAACCCTTTTTTGTGTTCAAGATTTGATCTGACTACTCAAAGTTTCCACCTTTTTTGTGATGGCGCATCATCCGGTTTATACCGAGACTATGTCAATGGGAGGATCAAGCCATGGCTTAGGTCAGCAATTTGTGCCGTTTGCTACGAGTAGTGGATCTTTGAGGGTAGAGTTGTTACATGGGAACTTAGACATTTGGGTTAAGGAAGCTAGACATCTTCCTAACATGGATGGGTTTCACAACAGACTTGGTGGGATGTTGTCTGGTTTAACTAGGAGGAACAGTACTAAAGTGGAAGGTGAGAAGTCATCCAAGATAACCAGTGATCCTTACGTGACTATTTCAATCTCAGGTGCTGTGATTGGAAGAACTTTTGTGATCAGCAACAATGAGTTTCCTCATTGGATGCAACATTTCGATGTGCCCGTGGCTCATAGTGCTGCTGAAGTTCACTTTGTGGTGAAAGACAGTGACATTATCGGATCACAGATCATAGGAGCTGTTGGAATCCCAACGCAGGAGTTGTGTTTGGGGAATAGAATCGAAGGGGTTTTTCCTATACTTAGCAGTAGTGGGAAGCCATGCAAGCAGGGTGCTGTGTTGAGTTTGTCTATTCAATACACTCCAATGGAAAGGATGAGACTTTATCAAATGGGTGTTGGTTTTGGTAATGAGTGTGTAGGAGTTCCAGGGACATACTTCCCTTTAAGGAAAGGTGGTAGAGTTACTCTGTATCAGGATGCTCATGTTGATGACGGTACGCTTCCAAGTGTGTATCTTGATAATGGGATGCAGTATGTACATGGAAAGTGCTGGGAGGATATGGCTGATGCGATTAGACAGGCAAGGAGATTGGTATATATCACTGGTTGGTCAGTTTACCATCCAGTTAGGCTGGTGCGTCGTAATAATGATCCGACGGATGGTAGATTAGGGGATTTGCTTAAAGCCAAGTCTCAAGAAGGTGTTAGAGTCTTGGTTTTGGTGTGGGATGATCCAACATCCAGGAGCCTTCTGGGGTTCAAAACAGTAAGAATCTAAATAACTCTGTCTTTGTTCTATTTTAAAACCTTCTTTTTGTGTTTACCTAAAATCCGATTTACAGATATTCTCGTTATGCGTATCCTACGTATATGCTAGTATCTACATTGAGGGAAAGGAAAGGTTTTTAGAATGAGGAACATGTTATGGTTAACTTTTATACAATTTACAAAAGTAGATAAGGGAGTCATATATAGATTTTTTTCCGGATAGACACATTCGATTTCTCTGCATCCTTTAGCTAGTACTAGTAGCTGCAAGGGAGGCTCTCTGTTTATGCACATGTTGAATGGAAAAGAATATACGGGTCTTATACAGATCAGGTCGTTATAGTTGTATATTAAACTTTCTAAAGTTCTGTTTTGAATCCTAAAGTCTGATACTTGCTCTGTTAATTCTCTTGGAGATCATTTTGGACATGTTTGAGTTCTAACTGAAGCAACTATCCATTTATCGTTTTATGAAAGCCGGTATTTTTTTTTTTTTGCTGCATGTAGCAAGGAGTTATGAACACAAGTGATGAAGAGACTCGACGGTTTTTCAAGCATTCGTCAGTGCAAGTTCTCCTTTGCCCCAGAGCTGGGGGGAAAGGTCACAGCTTCGTAAAAAAATCTGTAAGATACTTAATAGTTACTGTATTACTGCTTAAACTCCCTTATGTATAGCGTTATTATCTGAACTCTGAGTGTCATTTTGATGATCAGGAAGTTGGAACTATCTACACCCATCATCAGAAAACTGTGATTATAGATGCTGATGCAGGTCAGAATCGAAGAAAGATCGTAGCGTTTGTTGGAGGGCTAGACGTGTGCAACGGACGTTTTGACACTCCCAAACATTCTCTCTTCAGGACACTAAAGACACTCCATAAAGATGACTTCCATAACCCAAATTTTTTGGTAACCATTCAAGAAAAAAATCGTATTTGGTTGCGATGTTAGATTTGGATTCAAATTAAATAATCTTTTTTTTTCTTCGTATTAGACTACTGCGGATGATGGACCAAGAGAACCATGGCATGATCTGCACAGCAAGATTGATGGTCCTGCTGCATATGACGTGCTTGCTAACTTTGAGGAACGCTGGCGAAAGGCTTCAAAACCTCGCGGAATGGGGAAACTAAGATCGGCTTCTGATGATTCGTTGCTTTTGATAGACAGAATTCCCGACATCATGAAACTGTCAGAAGTCTCTTGTGCTAATGACAATGATCCAGAGTCTTGGCATGCTCAGGTAATTCATCAAGCCTCATTTATTCAAATATGATGCATTACAGTTAAATGTGGTGGTGCAAAAGAAATCTCATTTCTTTCCCTGAATAAATCCACAGGTTTTCCGTTCAATTGATTCAAGCTCAGTCAAAGGGTTTCCAAAGGACCCAAAGGAAGCCACTGGAAGTGTAAGCACAACCCTTGAACATTTTGGAACTTGTCTTTTTAATCACCAACATGGTGCTATCTCTACTGATTATATATATTTGTGGTCAGAATCTACTATGTGGGAAAAATATACTCATTGACATGAGCATACACGCGGCCTATGTTAAGGCCATACGATCTGCTCAGCACTTCATCTACATTGAGAATCAATATTTTCTTGGGTCATCATTCAACTGGGATTCAAACACGGACTTGGGTAAGGAATTCTGAGCTTTTAAAGGCAAATTCAGTAGAAAAATTTAATCAATAACATCAAAATTTTTTGGTGTTGCAGGTGCTAATAATCTAATCCCTATCGAAATCGCGCTTAAGATTGCTAATAAAATTAGAGCAAGGGAGAAGTTTGCTGCTTATATTGTCATTCCAATGTGGCCAGAAGGTGCTCCAACAAGTAATCCTATTCAGAGAATTTTATACTGGCAGGTAAATAATTTGTCCGTTATTCTGCTAAATGATCTATCTCAACGACCAATTTCGCCTTCTTAATGAAAACTTTTTATGATCTTTGCAGCATAAAACCATGCAAATGATGTATCAAACCATCTATAAGGCACTTGTGGAAGTTGGACTTGATGGTCAGTATGAGCCACAAGACTTTTTGAACTTCTTCTGTCTTGGAACCAGAGAGGTTGCTGATGGAACAGTTAGTGTATATAATAATCCTCGCAATCCTCCTCAGCCAAATGCAAATGCTAATGCTATACAGGTAATATATATAAATACATGGATGACTCTTGTTGAGAACTTGAGATCTCCGGTTGAGTTTTAATGGCCTTGTTTTCTCACTGAAACAACACACTAATCTAGGTGCAAGCTTTGAAGAGTCGAAGATTCATGATATATGTTCATTCCAAAGGTATGATAGTGGATGATGAGTTCGTCTTAATTGGTTCCGCGAATATCAACCAGAGATCCTTGGAAGGAACTAGAGACACTGAGATCGCCATGGGAGGGTATCAACCACACCATTCATGGGCTAGAAAAGGTTCTCGTCCTCGTGGTCAGGTGAGAAAAATTCAAAGACTTCCACTTTTCAATCTGCACTTGCGTTCTATAAAGCAAAACACAGAAACCCACCAATAGCTATGTCCTACAAACGTGTCTTAAACATGGTTTTGTTGCAAATTTTCCAATTACTTTGCAGATCTTTGGATACAGAATGTCGTTGTGGGCAGAACATCTAGGGTTTTTAGAGCAAGGTTTCGAGGAACCAGAGAACATGGAATGCGTGAGACGAGTTAGGCAATTGAGTGAGCTGAATTGGAGTCAGTATGCAGCAGAAGAGGTCACAGAGATGCCCGGTCATCTTCTTAAGTATCCAGTTCAAGTCGATAGAACAGGGAAAGTAAGTTCCCTTCCTGGATGTGAGACATTCCCTGATCTCGGTGGAAAGATTATAGGCTCGTTCCTTGCGCTCCAAGAAAACCTCACCATCTGAAAAACTGAAACTTGCCTTGTAGTGTCATACATTTGCTTTTAAATATTTCTTCCATTTCAAGAAACCTCTCCGAGTGTGATCTGAATGAAAGCGTGCCTTTAGGGTTTAGCTGTCCTTTCTGAATTTACGAGTTGTAAACTTCTTTATTACAAATTCTTCAATTGATCATAGTGTGCGTTTTGGATTTCTCTACTCCGAAGCAGTGTACCATTTTGGTTTTTGTTCATAAAAATATGTATTTTCTTATCCTCTATAATATTTTAAACGAAACTATTAGATATCCTAGTGGATATAATAAGACTGATAATAATAAAAGAATCATTAAAAGATCGTATGAAAACTGAAGGGAATACAATTTGATTCAGATGACTTCAACTTAATCTTTCAATCAGAGAGATATATAATATCATAGAGTACTATTGCTTCAAAAATCGAAAGCAACTCTTATTCATAAAAAGTACAATGTAAATTTTGAACTTTTCTAGGCTGTGCAAATATTTATTAAACTGTATTTATTCCAATTGGCAATGTAGGAAGTATTTTTATCCCTAATCTAAAAATATCAAGTACTCTTTTTTGTATAACATCATCAAGTACTTCTACAATAACTATAGATTGTGATGTAGTATCGAATCTACCTACCTCCTCACGTGTTTAAACCAAAAGTCGTGTGTACTTATCGATCGTGTTATTTTAGTTGGGTCCCACAAAATCGTGACGTCATCGTAATCCAACTCATCTGACGATTTGTAATTGGGTAGATTGTACATTCTTAGTCATGTTTCAGCATTTTCGGTATTTAAAACGGACGACAGAGGATGATAATAGATCGTAATCGGACGGTGACGGAGATTCCAATGTTCAGGGGGAGATCATTAGCTTTACGAAAACGACAATGTTTCACATACTTCAAGAAGTCCAAACTCATTCAATCCCACCATGTTCTGTCTGATCTGGTAAACACCTAATTAACAATAACAAATATATTACTATTATTTCCAAATTAAGTATTGTTGTTAGAAATTAAGTGTTGTTTGGTATGTTTTTCACGATAAATAAAAAATAAATTTAAATTCTCTTTAATTCATTTAGCGAAATATTTTGTTTACCTATAGTTATTTTGAAATCATAAGAGGACACGTTTTTATAACAAAAACTATTAACTATACTTAAAGTTAAAACCGAGGAATAAGTTTTAGTTTGTACTCTTCTTTATCTAATCTTTTGTTGTGTTGCTTACAATTAATAATAAACTTTTTTTGCTAAGTGAACCTAATATTTCTACAGTTCAAAAAAAAAGAACCTAATATTTCCATGTTGTAACTTGCAACAACTCAAAGGCTTAAATCCATAAAAAATCGGGTCAACGTATTAATAAACATATAACAAGGAGAATAAATATTTTTAAAATCTACAAAAACAAAATTAGTTAAGAGGCTGATGGATATATATGTATGACTCATGACTTTTTCATGCGGTTGAGTTAGTTCAGATTGATAATAAGAATTAATGTTACGTGAGTTCATTTTTTTCATCAAATTTTTGAATATACTGTTTTGTTTTGCATACTAAATATCGATGATTTTTTTTTTAAAAAAAAATCAAGAGGTTTTGGACTTAGAACTGAGCAGAATCTGAAAATCCAAAGTAAACACAATCCTAAAAGCTTGAACTGAATCCAAAATCGACAAAATATTCGAATAAAATTTAAATTTTATTATTTTAAAATTTTAAACCAAATCAAAACAAAAACTAAAATAACCAGTATCAGAAACATTAAAAAATATTATTTATATATATATATATACTTAAAATAACTCAGAGATTTAAAAATATAAGAGGTCCCAAAATATAATTATAAACTAAAATAATCAGTTAACTAAAAACCAAAAATACCTACAAAAATATCTAAAATCACTTAGTTATTGTCAAAATTCAACTAAATTTTATTCAAATATACTAATTTTTTGTTCAATCTATATTTCTATCATTTTAACTTTAGTTTATGTATAGTTGTGTCTTTATATATCTTAATTTTTTTTTACCTCAATTTGTCTTCTTTTAAGTTTGAGGATGAAAAATTGAAGTTTTAGATGGACGATTTAAAGTTTAGGATTGATGTTTTGAAGTTTAGATTGTTTTAATTTGAATGATTTATATGTCTAAGTATTCAAATTTTTAAGGTTGATCAATTTTTTAAAATGTAAAACATATCCTTTAAAGTGTAAAACAAGTAATTCAGATTCCAAAACAAGATTCATAATCGAACATGAATGGTTATTGGGTTTTGGCATTTGTTATTAACTCCAAATCAAACCAAATTTTTTTAAAATATGGTCAATTTTTTGGTATTTCATAATTTAAACCTAAATAAACCCTAAACCGAAATGTCCAATCCTATTTGGGTTATTCTCTCCAAACTTAAAACTCCCAAAGTTTCGTTACAAATGTCATTCAAATTAATTATTATTATAGTGTTTAACTAATGATACTTGGGATATATTAATAATTGATCAAGCCATATATATAATTTATTATATGATATATTTGAAATGGGTTATGAAAACTAATGCTTCCGTATGAAAACCAAAATCAAAGCCTGACACAAAACCAAAACCAAAGAGGGTGTGGCGAATTTGTGAATAAGGAATATTGAAAGGGGTAAAAGAAGGAAAAAAAGCAAAGAAAAGTGAAGCACGAGGGGAGCTAACTCACGAAGTCTGCGTTGTCCAGATACCGGAGGAAACACCCTGCCCTCACGCACACATACAATCACACTTGTTTTCCTTATTTTCCAGGTAATTATTTTTCAATAAAACATTTCTTATTCCAGATATCTATTTTCTTTTGTTTGATTGTCCCACACAGAGAGAAAAGTAATCATTTAATAATATCACCAATTACGGTAATTATGAATAAAAATCGACAAATTTGAAATTTTGAACACAAAAAATGACTTTTAAACACAACTGTACAAGTGTCTTTCTTGACCAAAACAAACAAAAAACACAACTAATTTCCTTTTTAATTTATTATTAGGAAAATAAAATAAAAAAAAGAAAAGAAAATTCGGCTAATATCTCTCCTGGACTTGTTTATATTAAACAACAGATTGAGAGCTTTCTTTTCTGTTTACAACCGATTCATATCTCTCTTCTTATATACAGAGCTTCAAACCAAAACTCTCTCTCTCTGTCTCTCTCTCTCTTCTGTAATCAAAGATCGAACCTTTGATTCATTCTCCGGAGAAGAAGTTGTTTCGTCTTTCATCCGAACAATGGCGAAGAACGTTGGGATTTTGGCTATGGACATCTATTTCCCTCCCACCTGTGTTCAACAGGTAAAAGAACCCAACTTTGATCTATTGCATTCATGAGGCTATTGCTAGGACTTAGTTGAATTGGCCCTTTTGATAATTATTATGATTTCATAAATCTTCAAACTTTATGAGAAGTTTTCATAATCTAAAAAGACACAGGCGAAAGCTTTGTTCTTTTGGTCTCTGGGTTTTGTAATGCGGCGGAGTTTTGTGTGTTACGATCAAGTCAGAAAATACTAATAAAGTTGTCTTTTTTTTTCTTTATTGTTTTTTTTTTTTCATTTATAAGAAAAAAATAGAAAATCAAGATTCTGATTCAAGCTCTCACAATTCTCAAAGTTGAGATCTTTGCGTCTAAGGGTCCGAAATTTGGAGATGATACTTTGGGATTGTGAGTGTCTATTTTTATTGGGAAGTAGGAGTTTGAAAGGGATTTTATAGGTCCTTTGATCTTGAGGTTTCTCTATTGGCAAAAAGTTGTAACCTTTTTACAACTTTGTTTTTCCATGTACTTGCAAGTCTTTTCCTTTTATTGGCTAATATAAGAAGTGATCTACAACACCATTCTGTTGAGACTGTGGTCTTTATGATTGATGATGACTTAGATCAATGTCTCTCTTTTTTTTTTGTTATATAGGAAGCTTTGGAAGCTCATGATGGAGCAAGCAAAGGCAAATACACGATTGGACTTGGCCAAGACTGTTTAGCTTTTTGCACTGAGCTTGAAGATGTAATCTCAATGAGGTAATTACTTATTTAGTTATATTTCTCATGCATAGTCTGAACTTTTGTATGTTGATCTGTTTCTTTGGTTGTGTTAGTTTCAATGCGGTGACATCTCTTCTTGAAAAGTATAAGATTGACCCCAAGCAAATTGGGCGTCTTGAAGTAGGAAGTGAGACTGTCATTGACAAAAGCAAGTCTATCAAAACCTTCTTGATGCAGCTCTTTGAGGTCCTTATGCTTTCTTCAATTCAAAATCTGAGGACCGCTCAAGTTTCTGTGTGTGAAAAGAGAGTAAAAGTTTGTTTTGTTTTTGTGAATGAATAGAAATGTGGAAACACTGACGTTGAAGGTGTTGACTCGACCAACGCTTGTTATGGTGGAACTGCGGCTTTGTTAAACTGTGTCAATTGGGTTGAGAGTAACTCGTGGGATGGACGCTATGGCCTCGTCATTTGTACTGACAGTGCGGTATAACATTCGACATTTGATGTTTTTGTTTTATGCCTAAGAGTCTTCTGCACAAATCTTCACCCTTTTTATACTTTGGAATGCTTTCAGGTTTATGCAGAAGGACCAGCAAGGCCCACTGGAGGAGCAGCAGCGATTGCTATGTTGATAGGACCAAATGCTCCTATTGTTTTTGAAAGTAAACTGAGAGCAAGCCACATGGCTCATGTTTATGACTTTTACAAGCCAAATCTTGCTAGCGAGTACCCGGTAATCTTCAATCCATAATCTCAAGTGTTTTGCACTGAGAATCAAATTCTTATAGGTCATCGTTTGTCGTGTTCTTGTAGGTTGTTGATGGTAAGCTTTCACAGACATGCTACCTTATGGCACTTGACTCTTGCTATAAGCATTTATGCAACAAGTAAGTGTTTTCCCTATAGTTACAAAACTCAGTTTCTTTCTTCTTCTGGTGTTCTGTATGACTCATCTTAACTCCTTGGTTTTAACTAGGTTTGAGAAACTCGAGGGCAAAGAGTTCTCCATCAATGATGCTGATTACTTTGTTTTCCATTCTCCATACAACAAAGTAATTTCTTAATCCTCCAACAACAGTTTTGTTCTAATTGATATTGTCTCTTACCAGTCTTCTCGTCTTTGCCATTGCAGCTTGTACAGAAAAGCTTTGCTCGTCTCTTGTACAACGATTTCTTGAGAAACGCAAGGTTTGAATCTTCCTTATGAAGTGCGTCTTCGAGTTGAGAGTTCTTTATATTTTTTTACTAACATATCATTTCCTCTATTGCAGCTCCATTGACGAGGCTGCCAAAGAAAAGTTCACCCCTTATTCATCTTTGTCCCTCGATGAAAGTTACCAAAGCCGTGATCTTGAAAAGGTTTTCATCATTTCCCTTTTACTTTTATCATTGATACCGAGAAAAAAAAAAGTGATATAGCTCAAATTTGTTGTCGGTTTTGTAGGTCTCACAACAACTTGCGAAAACGTTTTATGATGCTAAAGTGCAACCAACGACTTTAGTACCAAAAGAAGTTGGTAACATGTACACCGCTTCTCTCTACGCAGCATTTGCTTCCCTTATCCACAATAAACACAGTGATTTGGTAAGTAAAGAAAAAAACTTCTCTCCTTCTGACTCTATTTGAAACCCATTTATTACATTTGGTTTGAAGTTTGGTACATTTGTATTTTGGTTCTTGTTATAAAGGCGGGAAAGCGGGTGGTTATGTTCTCATATGGAAGTGGTTCAACCGCAACAATGTTCTCATTGCGCCTATGCGAAAATCAGTCTCCTTTCAGCTTGTCAAACATTGCATCTGTAATGGACGTTGGCGGTAAATTGAAGGCTAGACATGAGGTAACAAAAAAGAAAATGGTGCCTAATACTGTTTTTGGATAATTCGGTTATAAAATATACAAAACCGAATAGAAACCGAATGATTCGTTCTGTTTTGGTCTTGAATCTTGAATTTTTGTATCTCCTCTTGGCTTTTTTTGCTGCAGTATGCACCTGAGAAATTTGTGGAGACTATGAAGCTAATGGAACATAGGTATGGAGCAAAGGACTTTGTGACTAGCAAGGAGGGTATTCTAGACCTTTTGGCTCCAGGAACTTATTATCTGAAAGAGGTTGATTCCTTGTACCGGAGATTCTATGGCAAGAAAGGAGACGATGGATCCATAGCCAATGGACACTGAATCTTGAAAGGAGAGAAAAAGCCTAAGTCACCTGGAAGATTGGTCTCTACTCATTACTTTTATGTTAATTTCCAACATTTTAATCGTTTTTATAAGTTTGTTGTTACTTCGATTTAGGGACAAAGTTCTCTTTTTATTTATTAATTACTATTGATTCTCTTGAGCTTATTTTGTCTGTTTGTTTTGTGTTTTTTTAATTAAGTCAGTTAATACAGTTAATAACTGTAGGAATTTATGATGTTAGAATAAACCTTGAAAATAAAATTATTCATGTGGATTAATTATTATTCGGTTTTCGCAGTTTTTTTTTTGGGTGGGGGTGTCTAATTATTATGTCAAAGCATGTTATATACTTAAGATTATTTAAAAAAAAAAAACTGATATCCTTTTGTAATTTGCATTCGTTTAAAGAATTATAGTACATTTATTCTATTAATTTAGGAAACATTTATAGAAACAATCATATTATATTTTGTGCCGCTACTAATCATTTGTTTTGCTAGAGCTTTATTTAGGATAATATTAGTTGTTTTGCTAGAGCTTTATTAAGAATAATATTAGTATAATATTTTATGGACTTCACCTCTTATAAAAAATATATTCCCTAAATCAAATATAATTTAAACTACGGACAAACACAGATTCACTTAGTTATATTTACAGTTTCCAATATTACATGTACACTCAATATAATACAGTCAACAACATTTAAAATCAACCCTATAGTTAGAAATATCTACATAGAGATTCTAAGAAAATCATAAAATTATATTTGAATTTTTATAACGACAATAACAAATAACAAATTCAACAGAAAATATTTCACAAAATCTACAACAGGAAAGACTACCATTTTCAATTCGAATATGAATCTTAGATATATAAACAATTAATATTGTAACAAAAAAGATCTCAATCTTCAGATTTGGAATTTTAAAGAATAACTTCTACCTCGAATATCTTTAAATACCGTCATATTTTATGCAATTATATTCATACTCACAATTCCAGTGAAAAAGGAACGAGAGAAAATGGTCTCACAAAGCATGATTACTTACCTCAGGGATTTGAAGCCTTACAAGTCAACTTGGCATATCCAAGTGAGAGTTCTTCATGCTTGGAAATAATACCATCCGATGACAGGAGAAACATACGAGCTGATCTTAGGTGATGAAGCTGTAAGTTCCTGAAGGTTTTCCTCCCAATTTGATACTGCCTGAACCAATAACAGTGTGTCTGAGGTTTATTTTAATGTTCGTTTTATTTGCGATGTGGAACATGGAATAAAGATTCATGGTTCCTACAGGAAAACCTATGTTTCACGTATTGAACAGGAGCTTCCTATTGGAGAGTGGAAAGTTATTCAAAACTTTAATTTGAGTCTTGAAACTGGTCTATACAGACCAACAGAACACGCTTATAGGTTGAGTTTTGTGGGCCATACTGCTATTACTCCATCAAAACTTAAATCCAATCAGAAATTTGTCATTGAAATTTTTTGATCAGATCACATGTGGTGATCTAAAAACTCAATTATTGGTTGGTAAGTAAATTATAGGGTTTATTTTTTTAACATGATTTAGTAAGTAAAATTTTGGGTTACCTAGATGGTTACTAAACATTGAGTTTTATGTTCTGTAGATGTTATGGGCCAAGTTGTTGATATAGGTGAGGTTGAAACTATTCAATGTCAAGGAAAAGAAAAGAAGAAACTAGAAGTTCATCTTAGAGACACATAGTATGTGTTATAGCTATATCTATATTCAAATAGCAACTCACTTCCAAATTTACCTAATAAATGTTTTAAATCTATTGTGAAGGAACAACCGAATGACATGTTGTCTATGGGGGAGATTTGCAGACCAACTCACATCTTATTGTGAAAATGCTGGTGATCAAATAGTTATTTGTTTGGTAAGGTTTGTAAAAGTCAACATGTACCGCTGTATTATCTACTACTTACAAATTTCAATTAAATTGGATATCTCTTATATTATTCACTGAAAGCTAACAATTATGTTCATTATCTGTAGGATTTCATAAAATTTCCAATGCATTTGGTATATCTGATTAAATGATAAATGAAAATTTGCCTAAATTTAATGAATTCAAAAAGAAGTTTATTTTCTGAAATATTTTCATGGTTCTATTCTACTGTTATGTTTAATAAATCTTATATGTCTAACATATATGTTACCAAAAGATGGTCTCACCATAACTATTGTTCAACCTAAAGATGAAAAGTTTAGCAGATTTCAACCAAAAGTTGAATGGGATGAAACTCCAAAAAAAACTGTCTCAGAATTGTTGAGATCTAATGAGGTATTTTTTTCAATGCGAATGAGGGGTAAATATAATATTTATTATGTAAATTTTGTTACAATATACATAACTGTGAGTTGATTGTAACTACAGGTCGAAGCATGCAGAGTCATGTGTACCATCTATGCTCTTGATACTGATTATGCTTGGTACTATTTTGGACACAATAACCCTAACTGCAACAAAAAATTTCAGCACCAAAAACCTAACCAAGCGGCATGGAGTAAAAAACAGGAACTGACCAACACTCCTACATTCTATTGTGAGTTCTGTGATAAGTATGTAACAGATGTGTCGCCAAAGTAATAATTTCCTGTCTTACATTATACAAAACTTCTAAATTGATTTCCATTCCTAACTAAACAAATCCAATTTACATTTTTATATCAAGGTTCAAGTTGCATATTAAAGTGAAGGATAATACTAATCAAGCAAATTTGATGCTATGATATATTGTGTTTTTGAGTGTTTTTAACCACTGTTTTATATTCGTTTTCGAGTCTTTTCTCTTGTTTTTGAGTCTTTTAAGGTTGGATTATGTTTGGAATGCGTTTGGATTGAGTCTAAAGTGTAATGAGCAAGGATCATGCCAAAAGGAGCTCCAAATGCCAGTTTATGAAGCCCAGATCGATCGATCTACAGCAGGATCGATCGATCCCACTTCCGAAGAAAAATTGCAAGAACTTTTGGGATCGATGGCAATGATCGATCCTAAAAAAGTCTCAGAAGTTTGGCATCCGATGAAGCTCTTCCCACCGTTGGATCTGTCTGAAATTTGGAGACGAGATTCATAACTGAGTTAGCTTTCATATGGAAGTGGTTAGACGACGATCTAACTGTGCGATCAAAAGTTATGACGATTTTACTGAAGACTGGTCTGTCAGACGAACCAGATCGAGCGATCGATCGATCGATCTAACCTTGGATCGATCGATCATGGTCACACCAACGTGTTTCACCTACTTTCTCCACCAAAAATGTTTTTTTCACCATATAAACTTCTTTTTTAGGCCATGATCGGCCAGACTATCACTTATCATCATTTTTCCTTTGTTCTTAAGAGAAAAACTTGTATTTTGGTGTGATTTGTAAGCTTGGGAAAAAGAATCCTTCATCTCAAGTCTAGAGAAGAATTCTTCATCCTTTACTCTTGTTTTACTTTTAATCTATGAATTTCTTTATGATATCTCTGTTTTTACTCTGTTTATTTTCAATAATTATGTGTGAGTAATCAACTTGTTAGGTTGAGGGTTGTTCAAAAGGGATATTAGATCACATGATTAGACATAGATAGAGAAGTATAACTTGGTTGTTTTCACCTATTGTTGAGTTTACTGCTTAGACTAATCTGATCAATTAGTCTCTGATTTAGGGTTTAATCTGTTCATAAAAAGTGTTATAGATTGCTTGATAGAAACATAGGTGAGCAAGTCATCCTTAGTCAACGAAAGCTATTGCTAAAGTGATTTGTGAACAAATTGAACATGTTCTTAATGATTGTCTAGAATTCTAAGTTCAAATGAAAGTTTAGAACATTAGGTTGCTAGACAAATTTGATTGATGCCACGAAAGTGGATTGATCATATGTTTATGTTTGAGTTCGAACTGTGCTAAAATCGTTTCTCTGAATAATTGTCTGATCTTTGATCATTAGTTATCCCTAAGAACACCTTTGACCTAACTCCTTTAATCATTGTTTTTACATCAAAGTATTGTTCTTTTGCTTGATTAGTCTCTTTTACAAGCAAAGAAAAACCATCTCTTGTCTTAGCTTTACGCTGCTCCCATAGACTTGTTGAGTAACCTTGCATGGTCTCTGTGGATTCAATACCTTGTATGTTACATTGCTTGCTGTGCACTTGCAGTAGATTATAGGGTTAAAACCTGAGGACATCATGCTACTACACAATTGCTAAAGGAATTGTAGAACAGACTGTAAATCAGCTGCTCAATGGTTCATTTGAGGAGGTATAACTACAAATATTCAGTTTGCTTCATTATTTCAAATCAAGTTTGATCTCTTTTATGTTTTATATATTTTAGATGGAAGATCCTGAAGCAATACCCCAGGCTCTTAAGGATTTGGTTGGGCAATCGTTTGAATTTGGTGTTTTTGTTTTTAAAGAAAACATTGAATATAGAAATGAAACTTACAAGTGTGGAAAGTTTTGGAATCGTCAGAATTTGCTCGGCATTGTCGATATTACATTTTAAACTAGAAATTTTATTATTCAAATGCATATGCTATACATAACTAACTAAAAACTTATGAAATTTTATTGGGAAATTTTATTGGTATAATTTTCAGTCACATAATGATTCTAATATATATTTTTTTCAATTAGAATTCAAACTTGAACAGTTGAACCATGATTTTTTTAGATAAGTATATATATATATATATGCATATAAATAGTGATTGAGTGAAAATATGACATAAATTTGGTTAATGTGAAAAATGAAAATTAAAAAGGGTCTAATAATGTACTATTTTAACATAGAAATGTATGATATTATTTGTAAATAAAATCATAATGATAATCATAGTCGACTACAAAACTAATAATGAATAAATAATAATAATAATACAAATTGAACAACAAAATTGTTGAAAAGAATTTTCACTGCTTATGAAGCTTATGTGCGACAGTTTATCCGTGGAAGTTCAATCCATAAATTTAAAGAATATTAATTGCATCAAATTAACAATTTAATGATTTTATTAAATGATGGTTAAACTAAGTATCACGAAAATAATGTTTGAACAAATTTAATTTCAAACACAGTACAAATAAGCCAGGTCAACCCAAAACAATTTTATTTAGACTCAGAACAAGTATATATATATATATATTATATAAATCATTCTCAAAATATAGAGAAAGGATAAGAAGTTCCAGATTATAGTTTCATCTTTAGACTTGTTTCATGGTCTTCCGAAGCTAAACAACAGTCCATATTTTAGCTCCCACAAAAAGAGAAATTATCAGTTATCCATTACTCACCACATGTGATAATTAAACTCTCTATTAAACAACCAATTATACAATCCTCACAAGGAAATGCACTCTAAGATCTAAGATGCTAAATGGATAAGTTTTGCTTCCAAAAAACTGTTAAGTCTTAATGATCAAAGGATGTGGAGTGAATGGTCGAAACAGAAGTTGCAGATGCGTTCTAATTTACCGATGGATAGTAGGAGGCGTGAAGGGATACGGAAGGTCCTTGGTATACCCAACTCAATGCCTTAGGATATGACGCACTTAGACGAGAAAGAGATTTTGACCAATGGATATCACGCACCATGATCAGAGAACTGAGTTTCCACTCAAAAGGTTTCCAAAATACTTAAAAGGTTTATTTTATTCATTAGAAATTACAAAGTATTTATAGAAAATACTTGTGTGGAAACAAGACAAATTAACTGTCTTTAAACTAAAAAAATACAAATAACAAAGTAAAGACCAAGACTAAATTAAATATGTTAAGTTGAATAACTCTTGGTTTCCAATGACTTTTTGAACTCCAATTTTTCTTATTTTTCTCTTCTTGGACTTGCAATACCATAAAAATGGACTGAACTATATAATTAACATCATAGATGGATTTTTCAATGCTCACCATGTCCAGAATTTCATAGATTAACCCATAGTCACCATTTTTAAATGTCGAAGATGTCATTTTGCTTTTGATCCATTAGAGTTGAGTCATGCTTTTCTTCATCTTCTTTTTTTGCTTAGCATGATTGTATCAACCAACCAACCATTCATAAGTCTAATTGGGTTGATGTTGTTGCAGAGAAACTGCATTTTTCTATATAAGATCAGTAGCGGTCCTGTCTTATCAAAGACTATAAGCAAAAAAAAAAAGTGGCTGTTAATTGGGTTTGAACCTATGAACTGTTAAGTTTCAACAGATTGCCACACCACTATACTAAAGAAACTTTAGTAAATAATGGCCAATTTTTTTTTTTAATAAATTGAGGGTTGGAAGCCTATGCTTATTGGATTTCCCCTCAAGGCCGACCCTGTATAAGATATGAATCGAAAGTCCTATAATTATGTACATAGTGGTTAGACTGTAGGGCTAAAGAGACTTGTGGCTGGTATAAATCATGTGCTTTAAAATGGCAAGAGAGAATGTTATATCATTTTATCTAGAGTTCCATAAATACGAAATCATAAAAACCTACTGAGATACATATTTTGTCATAATTGTTGTACACAATCTAAATGAAGAAACGTCTTGGTCAATGACCAATAAGAATAAAAATTAAAGAACAAGATTAGTATTGTTGGCTAAATTTATAATTTTTCTATTAGGGACTGAAACTTATATATATATATATATGTGTGTGTGTGTGTATTGATATTTTTCAATCATTTTTGCATCATAGAATAAAATGTTTATATTGGGTACAAATAGTTTATAAGTTAATGATAATATGATCCAACTAAAATGCTTAAGATGTAATTTTATCTGAATGATAACTAGAGTAAACAGAATAACTTCTTAACCAAACTACTTCCAAGAAGTATTTATAATTCCAAAATCATAGATAATTGGAGGAAATAAAAATGCAAATGACTAGTTATGAATATCTTTATGAGATTGAATCTTATTCCAATATTATTGCGAAGATAGGATGCCCAAAAAGTGCACCATGATATAGCATTGGTAGAATTTTTGGTTAATTCACTACATTTATAATTCATTCAGCGGACGCGAAGCTCTCTTAGGCATTATATGGTGATTGCAATCTCTCTTATGTTTATATTGTAACGATGGTAATTTCATTTGTTTGTCCTTTGATTATCCTTTATATGTTTCCGTCACCATGATTTGATTATGCCTTTCCTAAAAATGGTGATTTCTGTTTTTTGTTTTTTTTTCCTCTGTTTTATATCTAGTTTGGAGTTCATTCACGAATAAAATGATAAATTTCTCTTTTGTTACTAATTATTATTATTTGATTTTGACTATTTTCTAGTATCTTTAGTATTCTCGGCTCCAGAGGAAGAGGATTTGATCCTACTGGAGATTCTAGAAAAGGAGAGAGATTAGAGGAGAGAGGATGGGTGATGGTAGAGGAGAAGAAGGAAGTGGAGGATTAGAATCTAACAATGGAAGAAAAGACAGTAGAGTAGGAGATGGAATAGAGGAAAGAGAGAGGATCATTGATGATGGAAGAGATGAAAGAGAGGGGATATCTGAGAGCATCTCTGATATAGTAAGATAAGAGAAAATAGAGAGATGATTGTTGATGATGGAGGAGATGGAAGTGAGAAACTGCTTTATATTATTGTTTCACGTGTACAAAATGGCTAATATGTTAGTCAATCCCATGTATATTGAAAATTAACGTGTAACACAAGTTTGAAAAGGGACTAACCCACAGAAAAGTTGCACAATCAAGAGAAGTGCTAATGAATTGAAGTCATAAGCCAAAGCATATACTAGGTTTCCAACAAAAAAAAACGATGCTGCTAAAAATAAGTGGTTTAAAGTATAATTTGTTGGATTAGGTCCAGAAGTAAACCGAAGAGAAGAGCTGAGCAACCGCCATAGCACCAATCACAACACCACAAACCATTGCTGCTGCTCCAAGGCTCATTGATTAATCATCTGCTGTAGGAACAATGACGTAAGTATTAACCATGTAGAGAAACATGTTGGCCAAGTTTAACAAGAGAGACATGAAGTGATATAGGTTGACATCATGCTATAGATAATCACTCTGATGTAGCATCATCACTCCTACACGCATTTATACAATAAATATAGGTTGACATCATGCTCAAGAGAATTCTACACTAGCACCAACGCCTCATACATGTAAAGAACAACAGCACGTGACACAAACCTAGAACGCATGGTAGATGTCACTTCTTGCTCCTACGATTTTTCGAGTCACTCTTCTCGAAAATTTTTGAGAGGATGACATCAAGGAGTATATAGGTGTACAAGAGGCAGCCCGGTCCTGAGTCTCATGATGTTTGCGTCGTATCTGATAATAAGATGCAATCAGAAGCATTTAAATAGATGAAAAGCAGATACTTATTAGCGCAGGGAATCAAAACAGTAACCTTAACCCATTGTTTTATTATCAGCCTAGGATCTGGCAACTCGTTAATGAGATTTTGAGCTGCAGACCAATTTTCTAGAATAAACACAAGCAACTTCTCGATTCCTTGTGCACCATGTTGCTGGAGGACATCCAGATAAAATTCAGTTTTGCAATATACTTTACTCGCAAAATCAATAACTGCTTCTCTGGACAGACAATCCTCAGATGGGTTAGACTCATTTGCAAGGAGTCTAACACAAGTCCAAACTGTTCTAATACATAATTTGAACGCCATGGAAGCCTGCAAAGACACCGTCAACGTGTATGGATGAATTATGCAGGAAAAAACAGAATTAAAAGTCAAAAGTAATTTTAACACTCAGGTATGCTACCTTTTTTAAGTGCTTAATATTGTACAAAGCTACACCGATATCGTGAAATGCAGCAGATAGATATTTTAGGTCTGGAGGGGAAATCCACGGACTAGCAATTACATCTTCAACTTGACGGGCAGTGATCTGAAGAAAAAAGAAATCCCTTGAGGCAGTTAGTTTGGCAAGCATGGCAAAAGAAGAGTTTGAACAAAACTTCCTCTCTATTGTGAGAATTTCCATGTAGACATTTAACCTCTACTTTAAGTTGGGTTCTCATCGAAATAAGAAAAGCAGCCATAGTCACGTTTAGCAGAGTCTTGTTATAGTCAGTCCCACTACATTCCTTGTCATAGGTCCATCTCGAAAAATGGGAAATGAAAGGTAAGTAAAATATTCAACTCGGAATGCATGCATAAAAGATAGTCCATGCAAGAGGGAAAATTATTATATATACCTCTTCTGAAGGAAGCGTGAACAATTAAAAAATTGGAGAAACATATCCTGTATAGCAGATAAATGACCAGTATAACATGCAAATTCTCTTTCTGACACCATCTTTTTGTTCTCAAAATTTATCAAGCTTGCAAGAGGTTGGCACAAAAATTTCAGAGCATCAAGGTAAGGTAGTGTGTACTCCATCGCACCTCTTTGTTTACACTTAACATTAGTTTGGACTTGAGTATTCTTCTTTCCATCACTCGATGTGGTGTCATCATCTTCATCGGGGTAATGGTCAATCACACCCAACAAAGAAACTAAGCTTTTCCCTAAATTATCGTCACCAAGTAAAGCTTCAAGTCCCAAACTTTCCATGGTTTCTTTACCATTTTCTCTCAACTTAAGATCGTATACATAAACTGACAGTCCAGCTGAATAAAGTCTTAGAATCACATTAGCCTGTGGTATAGCCTGCCAAGTATACTCGAGCTATCAATATCCTATTTCCCAGTAACTAATATGAGACACGAGTACATACCAGAGAAGGAGACAAAAATATACCTCAAGGAAAAAAGATGCTATCTCATTCAACTGTTTCGAAACTCCTGCACACCATATATCTCCTGCTAATAGAGACTTGTGAGCACAATAGGAGACTAAGTCAAGAAGCTCCAACCAATATGCTTCAGGTTGAACCTGAGAGAGGATAAGAAACAAGTTTGACAGTAAGAGTAAGGCACAAGAAAAGAAGAGACATAATGACATATTTGGGCTAGAAATATTACATGAGACACGAGACTTTAGCACATACCTGGAATTCACATGCCACAGTTCGCAAGAGAGACATGACAATCGTAACAGATTGTGATGGTTTCATCTCCTTGGACATAAACAGATAATCAAACACCTGGCGAGAAAACTGGATACAAAACGGAACAATCAATGCATAATAGAGGGAGGGACAGAGAGAGACAGGGAGAGATTGTGAAATTGGAGAAGTCACCTTATGAAAATGACATTTGGGCAATGAGGATGCATAATATTCCTTCAGTGTTGTGATGTAGAAAGAATCCACAAAATCCTCACTGAAACGCTCCGATTCTCTAATTATCGAGAGGGCGCACATTCCCATATCAGACACGAGCAGCTTGAGAAAGTTCTCTTGTTCATTGTCATCCAAATACCTATAAAAAAACATTTTAAAAAGTGGTTACACGTGTACAGCAATGGAAGCGTAACTCTCACAGGTTTACCTTACCTTAGCCGTGGTTTGATGTCATGTAGAAGCGAACAAACCCTCAAGTACTGGCGTTTGTCCATATCCCGCGACATTGCTACAGACCTAAAGATAGACGCCACAACCTTGAGGAACACGCTAAAGAGATTTGCTTCTCCAAATACTGGTTTTGGCAATGGGAAAAACTTGACAGGATACTTAAAAAATCTGAGCTCTTTCAGGACTCTAAAAGCATCGTTGTAGGCGTGAGTGAACCAACCCCAGTTCTGGTAAGAGTGAATCAGTCCGAGTCTGTGATGCTGAACGGTGGTGGGATCATCGGAGACCAATTCCCAGCATTCCAAACAGAAGTCGTACGCGCGGAACAAATCATCAGGGGATGACTTGTGATCAGGACCAGTGACTGAGAGACGTTTCTGTAGGAAAGAGACGGATTTTGCTATGAAGGGGAGGAACTGCTTCGCGAGGGATCGGATGACTAGGGCTCGGTCATCTCCTCGGCATGTCAAAAAACCTAAAAACGGTTGCAGGTATGCTAAGATGGAGGAGAGAACTTCTCCGGTATCAGAGGAGGACAGGATTAGAGATAGAATGTGAGCCTCAGTCCCTGACGCCATTTTTCGTTTGAAAAGTTTCAGCTCCAGAGGATTTTCTCTTTTATTAATCCCACAAATTTTTGGTAATTTGTTATTTCGGAAAATAAAGGTAAACTATTATTCATAAATCTCGCTTGTCCAATTCTAAGTAGCATAGAATATTCATTTTCTTAATTTTTGTTGTCGTATTCATTTTCTTAAATTTCATGTTTGTTGGTCATTTAAAAGGTACAGTAAACTGCTCCTATTTTCTTTTAATCATTATGTTGTTCATTTGACATATTTATTTACCATAAAAATTCAAACATTTTGTATAATTAAGATATCACACAATTTGATAGATCGTATAAACTAACTCGAAAATTTGGAATGAAATGTTCATGTGTTACAGATTTATAACTCTTAATGAGATCATAATGAAACTTATATATCTCTAATAGGAAAGAAGTAAGTGAACTGTGTTGCTAAGAACTTGAAATTAAAGAAAGTAAACCAATGAGTTCATCTAACGACTACCCCGTTTGATTTTTTTGTTAGTTTGATAAATTTTGGTGAGATACATTTTTTTATTGTACACATAATCATTGTATAAAATGTCAAATAACTGAAACAACTGTCCATTAGTACCATAACTGAAACACTCTCAAATAGTTAAGCTTTGGCTTTTTGCATATCAACTGTTCTTGGTTTTTCATAATTTATTTTCTATCTAATCTTGCCGTATTAACGAAACATTCTTTAACTGGATTTCTAATTTTCAATAACTTATAACTATAGAAAGGGGATATTTATTTATTTTGGAAAAAAAAAGAAAGGAGATATTTACAAGCATATAAGAATACTTCAATTTTTATATTTATTATAAAACAAAGAAATCAAGTAATTATATCCGGACCAAAAAAAAACAAATTCAATCAAAGAAATAAAGTGGTTACTAGAAAAATAAACTCGAAATTAAACTACGAAATGGTTCGCACGTGTGACGTGTCTTCAGTCGTATCCAATTCAGAATCTTCAAGATTCGTTAGTTGAGCGTAACAGAATAGAGAGAGACAATAGCGTCACAGGTCCGGTGACAATAGCTTTGTCACAGACACTAACGGAATAATTGTTCGCGCCATCGACTCTGAGAGTTGCATAACAAACGCCGACGTTTTCATGACCTGAGAAACACAGCGTTGTGGCTGTTAGATCAGAAGTAGAAACACTGCCATGTCTTTTCTATGACAGTCCGTGCACTGTAGCATTTCCTCAGCGTCTGAAAGAAACGCGCCCATATTTCGAATTTCCTAGCTGAGAGAAGGGGTCTGTGTTCAGTTAGGAAGAAAAGTTTGTTCGTTAGTTATGTTACAGTCGTGCACTATAGCAATTCGTAACCGAACACGCACTCTTGATTTGAAAACCTCATTACTTGAGCTGAGACACAGTGTTGAAACACAAAAAGGTATTGGTCGATCACGATCGTCCTTTCTTCTCACGAACGCCTCTACCGCTCTGCAATTTTCTTCCTCTCACGAACACCTCTTCGTCTACAATTTCCGTCATTCTCTCTGCGATTTTCTCGGAAGAAAAAACCATGGCGAAATATCCAGAACAACTCAGGGGACGCGAAGCTCTATTAGGAATCATATGGTGATTTTCGATCTCTCTCATGTATTCATTAACGATGTTGATTTCTGTTTGGTTGTTCTGTTGATGTGATGCTTATAGAAGATAAGTTTTGTGGATTTGGTCTACTCTTAGTTCTCTGTTTTTTCTTTTTTTTCGATTATCCATCCTCTTTTTAAACGGTGTTGATTATCCATCATGATTATGCTTTTGGTAACAATGGCGATTTCTGTTTTTGTTTTTCTTCCTCTATATTATCTTCTAATTAGGAGCTCCTTCTCTTCTCTTCTCTAGGATACTTGGTATACTCAGCTCCACCCAAGTACAGCGGGGGGAAATGATCATCGAACCGGTTGATAACTCACAGATCGAGCCGCCTGATATCTCAGAGATCGAGCCGCTTGATATCTCACAGATATGGTGAATTTTCTCGTCTTTTCCTTAGGTTTCAAGTCTCGTTTCCATTATTATATTTTATTTATAGAGAAACAAAAAAAACACTAGTTGAATTGGCCTAAGTTCATGAGAAGTAGTAAATATGTTATGGTGCGGGTGGTTCCAATGGAGACAGCGAGAGTGAGGCTGAAAGCAGCAGATTGGGACTCATCCGAAGAAGAAAGGAAAATCAGATGCATGCAGAGGATTAGTGTTTTTTTTTCAGTTAAGGGAAGCAGCTATCAAGTAAGACACGCATCTTGAGAAAAATCAGAAAAGTCATCTTTTTGGTTTGTTAGCTTTTGGATTTGGTTGAGACTATGCGTCTTGAGGAGTTAGGCCAAGTGGGTTTGGTTTATTATCAGTCCATGTCTCGAGTTGCATTCATTGGTGCGATTGAATAACTCGTGTTCTGCGTTGAGGTTGACTCGGTTGGAGGATATCAAACGGATTCACGAGTTGGTTAGAATTTCAGAGTATAATGCTTGCTCAATTTGTACAAGTCCAGCCTTTTTTTTCCTTCCAAAAGACTTGTGCCGGAAGAATCGGTTCCTAACAGTATTCAAGAGGCAGAACCGAGTTGTCAGATTGAATCTCTCACACCTTTAAAGACTGGTTCGATGGAACAACATGAACCATAACATCCTGTTTGTGTTCAAAAATTTCAGACAAAGTGGAGAGTACAAAACTTGAACAACTTCAAGGCAGCAAACTTGAACTGACTGGTAAATCTAGTAGTGCGTTTGAGGAGTTACCTTATGGAGGTGACAGTGGTAGACTGTTAATTCATCAGAATGAAAAACTAAACTTGTATATGTCGAAGAGGTTGCTGCGTGGGATCAAGAGCTGTCAGAAACAAGCAAAAAATGCATGATAAGTGTTTGCTACTATGTCTGACCACACAAGGAACAGATAAGCTGGAAGAAAACGCAGAGGAAGTAGTACTTCAAATCCCAAACATGTAAGTTCAAACAAATACAAGGATTGGCTATGACTTTGATTGCAGAAGTGAAGATGTTGCAAGTCCTGGCACTTTGAAAAATAAACTGGAAGAGATGGGAATGAAGAGACAACAGAATCATGTTCAGTCATTTGCATCTTTGAAAACATAGAGGTTGGTGACGTGGTTTGAAACATGTGAAATTAAGTTGAAAAAGAACTCCTGGGTTTGACAGAGTTGGAGTAACAAGTTGCAGGTTCATAGTTAGATGAAATAAATACAATTGTCAAGTTTGTGGTGTACGGTAAAGCGCAGATGGCTATCGAAGTTCTTCCAATTCATTTCAGATTTGGATTTCTCAAGGGAAGTTGGCTTAGAAACAGTTGTGGGAATAAGTGATGCACTTCAAATGGAGTTGAGAAAGAAGACAAGAAAATCTGGCTGGACTTCACATTGTAAGACCCATGGTAAACAGAGGTTGAGACAACAGATTTGAGTAATGGGTAATTATCAGAGTTTCCAATAACAAATGCTACATATGGTAAGCTTCTTGGTCCATTTGGATCACTAGAGGATGGCATTACTGAATAGATGGTCTGGGACTTGCGACAGGAAATCAGATTAAAACACCTTGCTTTGTCAAAGAGATTCGTTTTGCTTTTCAATGAGTTCTCTGTGAGTGGCACTCAATGATGGAGCTGGCTTCATCAGAGCTTTTGAGCTGTGGTGCAACAGTAGATGCAATAGTTCTCGGCAAAAGAGATGCAATAGTTACAAGAGATCACTAAGAGAAAGATCAAACTGCTTATTGATTTGTCTTTTTCTGTTTTTTTTTTTTGTTTCAGTCAAGGAATAGAAGATTTGGCTCTGCAACAAACAACAGCCCATCCAACAAGCAGTCATCATCCTCATGGCTGATCTCATGTGTAAGAATTCAATTTCAATTACTTTTCTTGTTTTGCTGTAACTCAATTGTAACTCAGGAAGGTTTTTTTCTATTAGTTGGGGTAGCAGTGGCTTGGAAGCACCAAATGGATATACTGCATGATATGGGAATGAATCTGAGGGTTCA
Organism: Sisymbrium irio; assembly: GCA_000411075.1. NCBI lineage: Eukaryota > Viridiplantae > Streptophyta > Magnoliopsida > Brassicales > Brassicaceae > Sisymbrium > Sisymbrium irio. Next base: position 9,114 of record KE154892.1, on the reverse strand, counting down.
AATCCAGGATTCAAGACCAGGATTCAATGAAGAAGACAACCATGAGCTCCATCAAGGTATATCTATTAATTAGGGTCTCTTTATTTTTCTAATTGATTCATTTCAAACTCATACTTTGTTTTTTTCTTCAGTTGGGAGACCAAACTTACCAAGGCTGAAGTCAAACCGTGTGAGGAAACAACCAGACAGATTGACTCCTAACCTTCCCCTACCCAAGTCGAAGCTGCGAAAAGGGAGGAAGAAACCCAATCCAGAAGTAAGTGGAAGAGAAGACAGCGTAGATTTTGGAGGAGGAGAGGAAAGATTCATGAACTTTGATGTCGGAGGAGGAGAAGGAAGATCGATGATTTCTGATGTAGGAGGAGCAGAAGGAAGAGAGAGGACCTCTGATGTCCGAGGAGGAGAGGAAAGAGACAGTACCATAGATTTTGGAGAAGAGGAAACAGAGAGGATCTCGGATGTGGATGTCAGAGAAGGAGAGGAAAGGGAGATGATCCCTGATGTGGGAGGAACAGAAGAGAGAGAGAGGACCTCTGATGTCCAAGGAGGAGAAGAAAGAGACAGTACCAGAGAGGAAAGAAACAGAATCTCTGATGTCGTAGGTGGAGATAGAAGCTCTGATGTTGTAGGAGACAGTACTGGAAATTTTGGAGGACGAATATCTGAAGAGCCCAGTGTTGTAGTTCTAGAAGTAAGAGGAGGAAGAGAAGAGAGTACTGGAGATTTTGGAGGATTCAATGACCAAGAAAACAGTGTTGAAGTTGTAGAAGGAAGAGGAGGAGAAGAGAGAAACGAAGCTCTTGGAGAAGGAGAGGGAAGTGATCTCACAAGTAACATCCCCAATAAACGCAAGCCAATCATCATTGACAAGAAGATCATACTCAGTTTGAAGCAACTTCGCAAAGTCAAAAAAAGGGAAAAACGTGACACCAGAGGAGCTAAAAGAGCCATGTACAAATTTCCAAAAGATCTGCATTCTATTTCTCTGATTTGTCGTCAGCCTCTGATATTAACTCTGCCTCCAAACCTGAACCGAGAAGACCATAATTTGTATGGAAGGCACTGGTGTGAGGGAGGATGCTCTTCTAGTTTGGGGAATGGTTTGGCGACTAGTAGTGGAGAAAGCTCTGAATGGGGATCTTTAAACCAACTGCATAGAAAAGAACCTCTTACAAGGAAACAAGCCGTTTGGCTTTTTGAATGGTATATAGGTATAAGTTTCTCCATTCTCTTTTCATTAAAGTAGTTTTTCTATATCTTTTCATTAATAAAGTTTGCATTTTTCCAGTCTTATCTCAGGTACAAGAGGGACAAAAAAGTTTGGGTTTCAGACCACTGTTGGAGATTGCTCAAGTTGCTCCAGAAGAAGGAGAGTCATACGGTGACATAAGAGTCAGAGCAAGACCAAGAGAGTCTGAAGACAAAATGCCAAATACAAATGGACCAGAAGATAGTTAGGGAGTGTCTCAAATGTAACAACTATATTACAGATTTCTAGATATTAGAATCAGTTCTGAGAATCATCTGCTGAATCTATTAAGGTTCTGAATTTCTCAAAGTAGTTCACTTTACCCGGATTTTGAATATAAGATCATCTGTGAGATTCCTACGATTGCTAGATACGTTTATAGTTCTGAGTTCAAAGGATTCATGAGCTTACTTTGTTAGATATGTCCTATATGCAACAGCTCTATCATTCTGATACTTTGTTTAACATGCAACAGCGGTATGCAAAATCTACAAACTGAGACTCTGCACGAACAATATGAACTTGTAAGCTTCTTGTTTCTCTGCAAAGCATATAATACTAATGATAGAGCTGAACTCTGTCAACTGTACATTAATTTTTTTACCAAATGTGTGTGTCATAAGTGTGTCTTTGTGTTTTCAGGTGAAAAGAAGGACCGCAGGTGTTGTTGGGTCGACTTACGGTTCTCATGTCAGGCACAATGTGTTGGATCAGAAAAGTGACCAAGAAATGATTTTCTATTGTATTAAACGAAAGAACAAATGCTCTTTAAATAGAGCTTAAACTTGACTGAATCAAAACAAACTAACAAACTCGAGCTAACTATCTCATAATTAACCGGATGATTTATTCTTATCTGAAACTTTCAACTCAACAACCAAACTACTTAGCTAAAGACTCGGACAATGCTATTTTACCCTTCAATATGGCGATGTAGGACTTAGCAAGGATAAGCTCGACCTTTACATGGGAACAAACCCTCCCAATGGCAATTTCACCTTTGTGGATGTGAATTCACTGATACCACCTTCAAGAGTTACAAACCAGCGTGATGCAGATCTTGTCCATCTCTGGGATAAGGTTCTTTTTTGCACTTGTCTTTGCTTATATTAGATACACAGTTATTTCTCTAGTTCTGGTGTATTGATTAATACAATTCTTTTGCATGTTATTATTTTCGTGAAGTACCGAAAGGCACCAGAAGGTTCCATAAGAAAAACAGAAGCTCCGAAGCAAGTTCTTGAAGCCATGTCTCACAGACTTCATGTTGACAACAGTGTGAAACTCGTCGGCAAACTCTTGTTTGCATTTCAGAAGGTTCTGAAGTGCTAAACAAAGTAGGGTCTGCTGGACAACCACTCGTGGATGACTGGAACTGCCTTAAACAGAGTAGGGTCTGCTGAAATTCCCTTGCCTCCCTGAGACTTTTTACTTGCCAATCGTATCATCAGCTCTTTACATCATTGCAACGAGATTCAGCGTATTTCACTGTCTATATATGGGGTTAGTATTTAAAAATGTAATGATATGGTCATGGAATTTCATCGATCATAATATAAGATAGAAAAGTTTGTTTGTAGAGCCCAGCAATGCATTATTGGCCAGGCTGCTAGGAAATCAGACACTTGCGTTGCTACTGACGTTTCAAATTCTCTACTCGTTCGTCGGCGGATGTTAATATAGATAAGATAACCTTCATTGTATGTGTAGGTGAGAGCTTTTGAGAGACACTGTGGATCGCTGTCTCAGTACGGTGTCAAGCACATGAGGTCCTTCGCAAACATCTGCAACGCAGGATCCAAATGGAGCAAATGGAAGAGGCAGCTGCACCGGCTTGTACCTCAATCCCACATGGTCCTTGGGACTATCTTCACTGCGGATTCAGTGCTTAAAACACTCTAGACCCTCTTATCGTTTGCTTATACTACTAGTACCAATACCCAAATATTCCTATTTCGATTTGTAATGTCTGAATCACTAATCTATCTGTGTATCATTTCCCTCTTGAAGAGAGCCTCTTCAGTGTGTAATTACAAATTATCCATTTGCTCTGTACAAATGCGTGTAGAAACTAAAGTTAATGTAAATGAGGATTGTTTGTTATATACATTATCCTTGCAAATTCTCAAAATTTGATGGCCTAATGTAGCGGAAACAGTTGAAGAATAATTAAGTATTCAGAACATGAGAACTTTATTAGAACTTGAGTAATGATCCGATCTTGTCATGGCTTTTACATACACCAAGCGCGTAGAGAATCAGAAAATATAACAACAGACGGCTGACTTTACTTGGTAACGCTGAAGCTTGCACGGAAGTTTGATATCATAACCGGGCACTCGCCCTTCTCATCGTACTCCGTGAATTCTTCTCCGCTAGACAAATCAAATTTGGTTCCAGATTCCTGTTTAGGCCAAAAAAACTTTGCTAATGAGATCTTATAGGTGTTGAGCATCAAACACTATACTGGAAACGAAGTGGAGTTGTTAGTTGTAAGAAATCAGAAAACTAAGTATGAACGTTACAACTCACAGCTTCAGCTTTCCAAAATCCACCAAATCCGAAATCGATGGGTTCATAGCATCAAAAGTCAAACACCATAAGAGGAACATGTTCTCCAGCCTCAGAATCTTCCAGAATGAAAGGTCGACCTTTTCCCGGAATCATTGTCACATTCCCTTCCCTTCCACAGAACTTACACTAGAACAACTCATGGAGACAAACCATTAACTTCAAAGTACTAAGCCTATTGTGCAACTGGAGCAATTAGTTAAAAGCAAACTATAAGAAAAAGGTAATCATTGAGCAGAGAAACAGATGGATAACTAACAAAACTCATAGCAGTCAGTCAATACACAATAAAACCAAACTTCTTTGGACTGAATCTAGCTAAAGGCACAAGGAATGTTACAAAACTTGGATATTGTGAAGCGAGCATAAAAGAGTGAGGAACAGCATTACCTTGTGAACAAGATGACAAGTACTCTACCTCCCGCATCTTTCACATTTCAACTAATACAAGTAGGAATGTTAATAAATCAAACTAGATATGAGAGGAGAACACAAGAAAGAAGCATAAACGATGTCTGGTCGTATGCACGTAAGCAAGAACAAGAAGGAAAACCATCTACTGGACAAGACTCAAAACAATAAAGTAACAGAAAACAGTTGGAGAAATTTGCTTCCTACAACCAATCAATGAGCTAAGAAGGTTTACAAAATCCTACAAACACCATGAGAGCAGTCAACAAAAGTAATCAATCGTTATTAAACCCAAGCAATGGAGAAGAAGTGTTCAACCATACTCAATGAGAATCGAAGCCTGGGAAAATGGAGGAAACCTTGAAGAGGTAAAGGAAGTTGGGATCGTCGCAGCCACCGGAGGCGCTGGAGATTAGAATGAGAATGCTTTACAAAATCGGACCAGTCAATCCGATCCGATTATAACACTAAACCCACCACAGCCTCTGTTCTCATTAAATCCTCTTCGCTCTCTCTCTAGACAGAAACAAAGTTATCTTCTTGTTCTGTCCGTCTCTCCCTCCTTCCTCTGTTTAAACACGAACTACCATATGTTCAAAAGCCTCTGCTCTCATTAAATCCTCTCAATTTCATATTTTCTTTTCAACTTGTCGTGTGGAGAGACGCAACGGTTATAGTTTGTGAAGGCTCTTCCTTCTCCGAATCCAAAATATAAAATGTGTGGAGTGGCGAGGTAGTGGTGAATTTACAACATGTTTTAACAACATATATATATAGGTAATAACTTGAAGAATAAGATATGTATCTTGCGGACCACCAATTACGTGAAGCCCATGCAGCCGAAGGGAGGATTCTTTAACGATAAATTGGTGAATTTACATTATAATGAAAGTCTGAAATTTTTTTTACCTGACCACGAGGACGAGAACCTTTCTTAGCCCATGAATGGTGTGGTTGATACCCTCCCATTGCGATTTCAGTGTCTCTATTTCCTTCCAAAGATCTCTCGTTGATATTCCCGGAACCAATTAAGACGAACTCATCATCGACTATCATGAATCTCCGATTCTTCAAAACTTGCACCTAAATTACTTTTTTTTGTGTGAAAACGAGGCCATTAAAGAGTAATCGAAGATTTCAACAGGAGTCATATGCATATATATATATATACCTGTGCATTTTTCATAAGTGGATTATTTACGCTAACTGTTGTTACATCAGCAACCTCTCTGGTCCCGAGACAGAAGTTCAAAAAGTCTTGTGGCTCATACTGACCATCAAGTTCAACTTCCACAAGCGCCTCGTAGATAGTTTGATACATCATTTTCATGGTTTTATACTGCATAGATGATGAAAAGTTTCCAGTATAAAGAATGCGAGATTGTTACTCAAGCAATGGAAAAATTATTTACCTGCCAGTAAAGAATTTTCTGCATAAATAGAGTTCTGCATCATAGATAATATTCATGGCAAACAGTATAATTATGTTTTGGAAAACATACTCGGCGATATTAGAACTTGGGGTAGGCGTTTCACATGTTCTGTTTTTCGCTTTACCAAACGTGATAACAACAGACCTGCACATGAGCTTGCTGCTCTTGGACCACCGGTTACTCCTTTCTTTTCTTCCAATTGTTTGCCTCCAATGGTAGATATTTGTAATTTGCTAAATCAAGATTGTGTAGACTCAGTTATTCATTAATGAAATACTTTTAGCCGGAAAAAAAAAAAATAGAGTTCTGCATCAAGAGTTCCCTTACCATCGCCTTTTCACCAATTTGTATATCCAAAATATTGTGATGATGTTCTCCTTTATTTGTCCTATCTCTCTTCTAATATCAGTTTACTCGTCCCTGTCAAAAAATGTTGGAATGTTGAGGGCCTATTACTAAATTTGCTTAAAACTCCAATTAGTTCCTACAGAGATTTATATATCTTCCTCGTTTTACAGGTTCAAGGATTAATTAGTTTGTTAAATGGTGGAGAATTGAACTTTGGTCTTCCTCGTTATGCTTCTTCGGAATTTGAATTATTTGCAGAGAAACTCTTGATGAGCAATTCTGCTATCAAGGTACCTGATTAATTCTGAAAAGGCTCATGAATTTTGAAAACTCGTTCATCTTTTTTTTTTTTAATTTCTTTTATGTACGATATATGTGGATCCCTATGCTATATATCAGGTGTTTGGGGCTTTACGTATGACAGTCAAGGTCTTTTTGATGCTAAGTCAAGAATGTTTATTTATGGTGGTGGAGTGACAATTTTGGGAACTTCAATGCTCGAAATTAGTAATTTGTTGGTGCTTAAAATATTCCAAATATATTTAATAATTTGTTCTTCACATTTCATTGCTGAATAGTAGTAGACAACTTTGATGTTCTGTAATTTGGTCTTACTTTTATATAGGGGTCATCTGTGATACAATCCAATGGAAACCTTGGAGTACATGGGCAGGGTCTAAAACCTAACAGGCGCCGGAGATACAGTTGAAGCTCAGCGTCTAATTTTGTCACTGTTTTATAGCATCCAGGTGAGAAAGATAATCTGCATCGTATTTTTTGTTGTGGGCTGTTACATTTAGTCTGACTAGGTAAAGGGTTGAATCTTTCATTTATGGTTCTCCGAACTTATATCGGGTTAACTTTTTCGGGTTCCCACTATCTTTAAGAAGGAGCAAAATGTAGTTTCTTTCTATATTCAGGATATATGAGTTCAGACGGAAGACAAAATGTATTCCTTGCTAACAGTTATGTTTATGATTTGTGAAGGTTGGAGCTTGAGCGGTTTTGCCTGGTCCTTTGGAGAATGCAACAACTGGTGGCCTGTAAGTTCCGAAGGCTTGGATGATCTTTCCAAAAAAAACATATTAATCGGAAATTTTTCCACAAATTTTTTCAGTACTTTAAATTTTTTGGAATCTTACTATGATTTTCCAATAAATTTAATAATATTAAACTGAATTTATAGAATATCTATTGGAAATTATTAATAAAATCTGATTGTTAAAACTACTTGTTGGAAACCCCCTTGTTTTGTTGTAGTGGAACAGCCGGATAATTAAAAGAAACAGTATATAATTAAAGTTACAAACATATAATAGATGAGGAATGTTATTAGTTAAGTAAATATGAACGGTCTGAGGTACAATCTATTTGACCAAGCACTAAAGTACTAGAAAGATAGCTGTGGCCGTAATAAAAAGACCACAAACCGTCCTTGCAATGCTGCTACAAAGCTCAGAAATCTGGAAGTCGCAAGAAATTCATTCGTACTTCTATGTAGTAAAAAAATTGTGAAAGAGACACTAATACAAAGAGTTATAAGTAAAACAAGTAGCTACAATAGACCCAACACAGATAATAAGAGAAGGAAGCAGTGTAACATTCAAAAGCATACTCTGCCCCAAGAAACCAGCAACGGTGATCGTTGCATCAGCTATCACACGTGCTATCGTGCCAGCTTCAGTCGACAATAACCCTCCATTGTAGGTCCCACGTGATAGCCTCGATGACATCACTCTCGATAGTAACGATAAGTTTACACCTACAGACAAAAAAAAAACAGCCACAAAACAAGTTTTACAAAAGAAACTGATAGTTTCAATTTTTTACCTTCAGAGAATGAGATACTTTCGTAAAGAAATTATCTTTTGTACATCAGTCCTTTACCTTCAAGAACTTCAGCAGAAACAAACATGATGAAGCCAGAGATAACATATTGGGGCACAGTGTAAGGGATTACTACGTGGAAGCTGAGAAGTATTCCAACACAGACCATAATCTCTGATGCCAAGAGAATTTGCCTGTAATAAGAAGTTCACATTTTCAGGTAAACCGAGAAAAAAATAAAATAAAACAAGAAAAAAAACATATACAATCTTTACCGATCTTCGAACATGTTGCTGATATAACTTCCAACAACGAGGTTAACCGGTAAAACGGTTAGACCAAGACAGAACAAAAAGATGGAAACAGAACTCATGGACCAACCAAAGTAGTATGTTGTAACGACACTCGATTCTGATAGAAGAATCTCCATGGCATACTTAAGCATGAAGTATATCAACAATTGAACCTAAAAACGAAAATAAAAACAAAAACAAAAAAAGTTGTCATATTTCTCCTCTCTTGGAAAAAAAATGACTATTTTCAATTGTAATTGGTTTATTTTTTACCTTTACTGAAGGAGTGAGTAGTTTGTAAGCGGCTACAATGGAGTTAGCGGGTTTACGTGAATCTTCAGCAGATTCTTCGCTTCCATCGCCATCATCTTCATCATCCTGTTCTGTTTCTTCTGGTGCAAGTAAAAATGGCTTTTTAAGACCTTTCTCCATATTTCCATCTTGATCAGCTTCACCAAAAAAGATATGTTTTAATCAGATAAGAAGAATATCAAAAACAAATCAGACGTACTTCTCTTATATTTCATACCAGAGTTAGACTCTTGAGAAGTTTGAATCTCCTCAGGCTCACGTGAGGGTTCACGAAACGAAATAGCTAACCAGACTAAGTACATAAGCCAAGCAACAGCCATAACCCAACCGGGTAGTGTATCCTGGTTAAAGGTAAGATTGTAGATCTTGAAATTGGTTTGCAACAAACCGGCAAGAGCAGGACCACACGCCATTCCTAAAGCACTCGCACTAACAAAACCCGCTGAAGCCTGCATCCGTATTTTCAACGGCACACAATCGCTTATATATCTCCGGTTCACTGCTCTGGCTGAACCAAATCTACGAAATGGATAATATGATCATCAATCCAATGTATCTTGAAAGTTAAACGTGTAACACGAGTTTGAAAAGGGATTTACCCACAGAAAAGCCGGCCAATCAAGAGAAGTGCTAATGAATTGAAGTCATAAGCCAAAGCATATACTAGGTT
>KE154891.1:224821-236693 GCA_000411075.1 Sisymbrium irio | reverse complement strand
TATATATAATATAAATAGTATGCATTACAAAGAAATGAGAAGAAGATAGATTTTTTTCAAGAAACTACAATAGTTTTTTTCCGGAAATGTGCATAAAATATAAATAAAATATGCAGAAATATAATTAAGAAATAAGCAATAAAATAAAATCTTCTTCAGGAAAATATGATAAAAATTTCTTAAAGAAACCACAATAGTTTTCTCTTCAAGAGAATATCATTAAAAATAAAATAAAATAAAATAAAAATCTCTTCAAGAAGATTTAATCTAGTTCTCTTTAAGAGAAAATAAAAATAAATATTTCTTCAAGAGAATATAATTATAAATTTCAAGTTTAGATGATAATAATGTATATTATAAATCAAACATGAATTATTCATATTTATAAATCATGAATTAATAATAAATATGGTTTGAAAATGGTTATATAAAAAAAATTAGTAGACAAAAAAAAACCACCTTTTAGTACATAAAAAAAATAGAGATGCGTATTGATAACATGTTGTAATAAAAAGAGAATAAGAGAAGAAGAAAAGAACTTGTGTATTATTCCAAAGAGAGAGGTTCCAAGAATACAAGTGGTGAGTTTCAAGGTCTAAACCTAATGGACTAATATAATGGGGACATTTATATTATATATAACAAAAACAATATATATTTATTAATATTGTTAATATCTATCTACACCCTTCTCGATCCTTTTTTCATACTTGGTCTTCTCCACACGCTCCAATGGCGACACCATCTCCTCTTCTTCCTCCTCCTCCTCCGGTGAATCTGTGGGTGGTAATATCAGAAGTAAAACGGATAATCAATGCCCACTCACGCCACTTCCTCGCCCTATCCTCCACTTCCTTTGCTTCTCCATCACTGTCTACCCATCCGTCTTCCGCCTCATCATCTACCAATCCGCAGCTTCTCACAACACGTCTATATGAAAATCCCTGTTACTTCGTCGTTTTCATGGCTTTGTAATTCGCTCCTTCCTTCTCTAGCCTGAAGACACTAAAAACTTATGATCAGTACTTAATGGCAAGCTCAATGGATGGAATGGTGAGTACCGCTACTATTATGCATATACTTGAGAGGTTTTTTAGAGCATTTTGATCGTTATCTAAAGAGCCAAATTTTTCTCTTTTCTTAGATCAAGCTGTACAATCAACGCATGGTTAAGAGAGGGGTCGCTGTACAGACATATGATGGACATGTAAATTCTCATACTCGCATCGAATTTGGCATCGACCCATCAGAATGATTTCTTATGTCAGGTAGTAAAAAAAGAGCTCTTTGTTCCGAAAACATAACAGCTATCTTGGAAAGCCATCGCGAGTTTGATTTCAGTGATATGATTTATGGATTTTGTCTTTGTATGTTTGTTACAGGAGGAGAGGACTGCTACACTAGAGTATCAAATCTGGTCAAATTTTGTCTGAAAATATACTCTCCAACTCTGTTCCTTCATTTGTGTGTTGGTCTGATGTTACACACTGATCCTTCTCCTCGACTTCTTGTTTTTGTTTTTAGTGATATCATAACTTGTAGTGTTGGTTCAGGGCAAAGCCAGTGGAAAGATAGCATAGTTCACGGGGCATGGCTTGGATGGCGTGAAGCAATATTCACTGTTTGGCACAAGGTTTCATGACAATGGAAGCTGTTGCGATAGATTCATATCCAATGTTCTTTTTTTTTGTAGCCTTGTAACAGTAATAGATAAGATCAGTTGCTTTGAAATTGTAAAGAAGTCAAAATGCTTCTGCGGATCTCTTTTGCTCTTTCTTCCATCTACAATACTAGTGCGTTTTGGGGAAAAAATCTTCAATCAAATACTGGATTTAGTTAAGTAATAAGTAACAGAGAATAAGATCAGAAAATGCAAAGCAGGAACCATATGACAATCGAATATAATTCTCTTTGGAATCACTAACTTAAAAATTGATAACTCTGCAACTGAATGACACAATCTTTCCCGTTCTATGAAAATAGCTTCCTCAGTGAGGCCAATGTAAACAAAACTGTAAAGCTTCTTACAATGCACAAATGCGTCAGCGCAAGATCTCTTTTGGTCAGAACAGGGAAGATGATGAAGGAGTTAAAACCATCAGTTTCTATTTTTTTGTGTATTTTGTTTTGTTTTTTTTTTAGAAAAAATTGATGAAAATATTTTTTGAATTTTTTATAGATTTTGTTTATAGATTTTTTAGAATATCCAGATAATAGATCCGATTTTTTCAGAATATGAATTCTAACTACAGATAGAGCAACAACCATTAGGTAAAATATACATCATAGCCAAAGTTAGAATATAAAGAAATGGCTAGAATATAATTTCTATTGTTGGTTAGAACATATATGAATGAATATAATAGAACGAAACGTATTCTGAATAAGTTAGAACGAAGACCAAAAGATAGAATATGAATTCTAACCTCAATTAGAACATAAAACAAATGTTAGTCTAGATCAACATGTATTCTAACTTTGTTAGAACATAGACAAAAGAATAGAATATGTATTCTAACCAAGTTAGAATATAGATAAAAGTTTAAAATATATATTCTATTGTTGAATAGAATATATTACAACAGATAGAATGTTAACAAAAACTAAAACTTACATTCTAGGTTAGATGTAATTATTATTAACTTAAATCGAAAATATTTTTAATAAATCGTTTGTTTCCAGAAATAAAATGGAAAATATTGATAAGCTTATATCTTTCCATTTCTATATTTTCCCGGTTTTTAAATATTTTTTTGATAGTTATTTTATTTTTCCGAAAATGAAAATATGGACAAAATCTTCCAATATTAGCGAAAATATGTGAAAGCATAATGTGACAATTTGGCTTTCAATCTAGAGTATTTAGCTAAATTCCCCTTTATTTTTTATCCAATCTTTTTAACAAATTTATGAATTTTGCCACTGGTCTGAATGAAATGGACGGGAAGAAGAAGGGAAGAAAAAGAGAAGGAGAAAGAGAAAGAAAGAGAGAGAGAGAGGAAGAAAAAGAATGAGAGAGTGAATGTTAGTGTATTAACAATGTATTATGTATTCGAGTGCAATAATGTTAGTGCGTCAACCATATATCATGTATTATTTGATAACAAATAATTGTAGCAGTAACACGTTAAGAATTAGTTCATATTCAAATTAATAAAACGAAATCGAATAATTGGTCATCAGATTAACAGTTTCCCGACAATGGCAAATTTGTAATTTTTTCAAAAGCTAAAGATTCATTTGGTATACAATTTTTTTAATTTTTTCTATAAACTTAATCTAAAATTTTATCTTCCTAAAAACTTAATTATACCAACTTCTCTTCCCATTTACTTAATTCATCCTTAAATATTTGGTAGTAAAGATGTTAAAATAGGGGGGACTGACTTGTTTAGGTTTGTCTGTTTAAGTCTGTTTATATTTGGTTAAATCTATTTAATTTAATATAGGCCTCTTTAAGTTCCCTTACAATTTTTTTTTTTGACAAAAATACAATTTTATGATGAAAATAATGTAGTTTTTGCAATTTTTCAAAAAAACAAAAAATAATAATAATAGACTTTAACGAGTAACCCATCAATTTTAGTACAAAACTGTTTCATAATTATATATTTTTGACATAATCTCATGTCCATTATCCTCCAGCAAGACAAGTCTGGGCACTTTCCAAGATACCATCAAATCCAGCAATTTTCCCCACAAAGGCGTTATTCACAAATATAGATCATCTATTCTGGAGGGTAATCCCCACAATGGAAGATCATCAATTTACCTGGATTCTTTGGTATATCTGGAAAGGGCGAAATAATAAGATGTTCAGTAATCTAGACATCGAGCCAAGGGACACACTGCAATTGGCAGAAACAGATTCAACCTTATGGAGGGAGGCACAACATCCAAAGGTATCACGAGAAAGTGCGCAGGTAGAAAACACAACGTCAATAGGAAGTTCTGAGCGCTGGTGTTATATTGATGGTTCATGGAAGGAGGATGCTCCCTTTTCTGGTCAAGGATGGTACAGCACTCTCCTAGGTTTTGACGGACTGATAGGGGCAAGGAACACTAGACCTAGCATCTCATCCCTGCATGCAGAAATGGAAGCGTTACTCTGGGCCATGGAATGTATGAGGAATTTACGCCAGTCTCGGGTTACCTTTGCAACGGATTGCTCTACATTGGTGAAGATGGCTTTGGAACCGGAGGAATGGCCAGCTTTTGCAACCTATCTAGAGGATTTTAACACCCTGAGGGAACACTTTTACAGCTCAGACATCATTTATGTTCCACGAACGCAGAATATACAGGCGGATAAACTAGCACGAAATGCCAGGAGTCAACTGTTTCATGTCGTTCACATAGATACAGAGCTACCAGTTTGGTTAACAGAGTCGGTATGAGTCTGTTTATTTGATGACAACAAAAAGAAAAAAAAAAAAATCTCATGTCTATTATATTCAAATACTAAAATTTAAAAATATATGATATTTAAATCCACTGGTTTCAAGCCTCTCGTAGTCTTTCTCCGAGCTCATCTCCAGTCCACTACCGCTTGCTATCACTCAAGTTTCTTCTATTGGAAAAGCGTTTTACCGATCTGCTCCACTGTCTCAGCTACAGTCAGGTTTTCTATGTACCCATTTCAGGTCCACATGACCATGTTGACCGGTCCTTGTCGATTCTCACCTCCTCCAACAAAGGTGTGTACTGTGTGTACTCCACTGCGTAGATCTAATCTAGTATTACCGATGATGCTTATCAACACCAACTGTCATATCATAGCAGTGATACTACTCTCCGTCAAACATATCTCAACCGGCAAGCTTCCCTCTCCACGCACTCACCATCTGCTTTGGGCCTGGACTATATATTGTTCTTTGCGCCTCAGCCCAATAATTAATTCAGCGCTGAATTCATACAATTTATTCATCCTCAGAGCAGCTACCATCCATTGAAACTTGCATATGCCGCTCCAACAGTTATTGTTTCAAACTTCTTCCATTGTGGGAATTTTGACAAAAGTGCAGTTGCTTCTTTCGGTCAACAGATCCTGAATTAAACTTTGTCCGGATGTTAGAGACAGCAAACAATGGCATCAATCCTCTCCCATTCAATTTCGACCATCCTTGACGGTGCTTCAAGCCCGTCTTCAAGCTCATTCATTTAGGCGTGTAAACGTCGACTATTCAATGCTCAGTCGAGCAAATGTTTTCGGGATACATGTAAAGTTCCACAGGTTCTTTATGTCGCTGAGCACATCCCACCCCATTATGCCTCTATCAGTTATCATATTGTACTGCTCTCACTTATGTGTTTTTCCGTTGAGTATATCTCCGATTGTATCTATCGTAGCCACTTAGGCTTTAAATTTTTATATATTCCATTGACCAAAAAAATAAAAATATGATATTTTTTTTTTAAAAAGGACGAAAGCTCTAGAGATATAAAATTTTCTGTTTTTGGTCGCCAATATTTATTCTAAATTATATATGATTAATTATTAATTGAGAAAGTTGAATAGTTTTTGCCCTCAAAACATCTTTTTTTGATTGTTGACTGTTTTCTATTAAGAAAAAACTCAATATTTTCTTCTAAAATCAACTAATGTCATTAAACAAAATATAAATAAAATATACTATTATAAAATAATTAAATTGAGCAAATATGTTGAAAAAATTGAAAAAATATTACAAAAAGCTAAAAAAGTTATAAAAATAATAAATAAAAATCAAATAATAAATGATCAAATCTCCTAAATTAAAAAGCCAAAAGTTAAAAACTCAGAACTAGTATATGGAATCCTTCTTTTATATATAACCACATTAAAAGTTCTTAACATAATCAGAAATTTGTAAGAAATCTTATTTATTAAAATATTAATATGTAATCACATCTATTAATTTTTTTTTAAAAGAATTTAATTTTGTATAAACATATCAAAATTTTAAAATAGAAGGAAATCAACAGAGAACCCATTAAAACCAAACACGAACTTGGTAAGAAAATGTAGTCACAGTTAAAAGGATGCCTATGAAAGTATTATAAATAGAGGGTGATTTCTTGAAGAATTAGATCATTAACAATCATAAGACAAGCATAAGAGAATAAAGCAAAGTTTGATTTTATAGGATTTAAGAATGAAAAAATTGAGTGTGATAGTAGTGATAATGATGGCGTTGGTGATTGTTGCAGCAGTCACAGTAAAAGCAACAGAAAAGGAAGATAGGTTTCGATGCTTTCACCATTGTTCCAAATATTGTAGACCTTACGACCTTAATTGTATTGATAAGTGCGAAGTCAAATGTGGCCCACACCCTCCTCCACACCTTCCCCAAAATTTCCGACAGTACTAATTTTTTCTACTCCTCTTTATTTAAAAATTTATGTGTAGTGTTTTATTAATTTTGGTTATAATTTCATGCTCTAATTATATATGATTTATTTGTATAAACAGAATTTCACATGGAATGGCATCTGTGGAAATTGGTGGAAGGAAAGATTGATTAAACAAAAAAATCTAAAAAGATTTATTGATTTAAAATCTAACAAAAATGTTGAAAAAACAAATACTTATTAATGAATAACCTATTAAATCTATATATATATATATATTTTCTCACTTCTCAGGCTCCCACGTCACCAAACTATTCTTTTAAAAATTGATACGACATTCCCATTTCTATTTCTTTCACATTTTTTTTGTTTATTTTATATCACATATAATAATCTAAACAATTGACTCCATCTTATAAATTTATATATTTGGGGCAAAACTATTAATAAAATACCTAGAATACCATAATTATTTCCCTCTTAATTAGCCTATTCTAAACCCAAACTTCCTTAACCATACTGCAAAATATCACCCGAATGCTATTAACCAATGAGAAGATATGAACTCCAGCCAACTGAGAAGCATAGATTAAACCTATATCTCGGCCTGCCCAAAGTTAGGTGAAACTGAAATACCATATATTTCACTGGATTTTCACATATAAGATCTGAATCATAACCCAATATCATAGCAAAAAAAATCATTAAAAATATATATCTATATTATATATAGCAACGACACGACAAAATATTGAAAAAAATGAGAGAGAATAATGGGCAGACAAATCGTCAATTGTAAATGTGATTAAGAAAGTACAAAAAAGAGAAAACACCCTAAAATACAGAAAACTATCAGATGGAGATATTAATAACTACATGACTTTCACATTTATATAAAAATATAAACAATATATAAACTAAGGTGTGACCAAATCAATACTATTAAAATAGAAGCACACTTTAGAACTCACCTAATCTCTATGTGTTATTTACAAAAAATACATTTAAAATTTACAAATAGACTAGAGATTCATTAAAGATAATTTAGTCAATATACACATTAAAAATAGAACATAATAAGTTATAGAGTAATTTAGTTTAATATTACAAACTAGTTGGAAAACTAGTTCGCAGACCCCGTGAAATTTTAAATTAAGTGGAGAAAATTTTCCTGACAATTCTACGCCTATATCAAACATATAACACGCTGCCGGCGTCACTGTGCCGCATTTAATGCAACCTAAGAGGTATGACAAGAAAATCTTCGAAATTCGACGGCTGGAAGATTTGCAAAGATTTTATATGAGATATTATTTTTCACCAAATCAGTTATCGGGTAGCGTCCATGAACAGTTACTTGCCTTTTCGGAGGTATTTATCGGTCATTTGGGTTATCTTCTTCTTCCGTGGAGAAAGAGTTGTTCGCTGCACTTCATTGCGCGATTCGGTGGTTGGCAGGTATGAAATTTAATGGTGGGAAAAGTATAAATATTTTTTCTGATAATTGATTCTGTAAAAGACTGAAGTTAACGAAAAAATACAATGGTAACGACGATGTGGGCAGCTGAAGTTAACGACCAATTTTTTTGGTTTTTTTTTCGTAGGTGGTGATGGCGTTCGTTGTCCGGCTTGTTAGGGGAAGATGGATGAATGTTAGAGATGGCTGGTGGGAACACGAGCCAGACTTAGAAGGTTTTCACTACGCAATAACAATGAACGAGAGATGTAATTTCGAGACGTTAGAAAACGAGGTCAAGCTTAAGTTCGGGGTTAACAAAAAAGATGGCGTTGACATCACATACCAGTAGCCACACTGGATGCTCGGACCGGAATGAAAAAAGGCAATGCCAATACCGTTTGGGTCAGACGAAGATGTGACATTATTTATGGCTATCAGAACAGAACTGTCGGAGGTATATCTAAGGGTTCGAGTGAGGGACCCAAAACCGACCAACAAAGGTATTATCGGGCAATGCGATGACTTTATTGGAAGGTAACCATATTGACCAACATTTATAGTAAAAATATCCGCAGACCAGAAGTGACACTAATTTCAGACCTACAACAGGAACATAAGCGAGTAGGGGAGGAGATGTAGAGGGTATGACAGAGTCAAGGTCTAGGGAAAAATATTAGCCTCACTGCAGAAATACATTTCTACACAGCTGAAGGAAGTAACACAGGGTTGGCATACCTGCTAACAACCGCAGTTGGTGGATCCAATCAGTTTTGGTGGATCCAATCAGTTAGCGGGTAACTATGGTTGGTAGTCATTAATGTTGTTATTGGTTAATACCCATAAGATAGTTAACAGTAAATAACGAATACAGGCAACAGAGCAGCAAAACTCATAGACGATGGAACACGGAACGTAGGTACAGGCTCAACTGGGTCAATGCAAAATCAAGGATCAACCCGTGTAGGAGATGACCCCAACTGTTTGCTAGATCTGAATAACCCCAATATTCCCAGGGGTGAGGAATGTTCTCAGAGTGTCGCTCAAACTCAAAGTTTGGGAGATAAGTTGAATGTTAACAGTGAATATTCAACTGGTTCTTTGCCAACGTCTTTTGACAGTCGCACTATTAGCCGATAATTCACACTATACTACATGATAACAACCAATGCAATACCAGAAAATTGAAAGTGAAGTTATCAACCACACTTTGTTATCCACCAATGATATATTACAACTAATTTTTTCAGTTCACTGTAAGTCCAACACATATCACTTGCACTGCTATCCAATAATTCACAGACTCTACTACATGATAGCAACCAATGCAACACAAATTATGTTAGCAACCAATTATATACTACATTTATTTTATACAACTAACGTTAAATCCAACACATAAACAACGAATAATTAGCTGATAATTGTAAGTGAAGTTATCAACCACTCTTTGTTATTAACAAAAAATGGAGGTTAACGTTGTTATACAATATATGTAGAAAACTATGCTCATCTTCTTCAAGGACATCAGGAGAACATTTTATAAATTAATCTGCAAACCAAAAACAAACACAATTTAGCACCAATGGATCTAAAATGAAAAATTATGTGAATTAAAGTTCTAATAAAGACTAGGTTGTTGACCGGATACACATTATTGGCCGGGCTACATTTTTCTCCTTCTTACCATGATCATCTTTAGACTTGCTACCCCCTTTAGTATGTGCTTGAGACGACCCGCCCTCTCCGGATAATTTCCTCTCACCCACAAAGTGGCCATACTTAAAATTAAAACCCTTCAGGATAAACAAAACCATTTTCTCTACAGCTGGGTCATCTTTGTCGTCGCTCCAGCTAAGATCCTCGTATCTAGAGTCAAATACAACATCAGGATGAATGATGGGTGTCATGTTGACCTGCACCAATTAAAAACAAACGAATTAGGCTTTATGATAACTTTTGTTATCGAATAATTCATATTATCAGATACTACAGTATTAATAATTGTTGGTTATCACTAATGCTGAAAAAGACATTGTGTTAACAACCAATTATGCATAAAATAGTAGTTTCAATAAACATGAGGTCATCGAACACCTATATTTGGTTGCCGTTGCATGCATTAACAGTCATCTTTTTTGGATGCTAACACTATGCATGACATTATCGGTCACTCATTTTATGTTATCAATCAAATACTTTAATTACCAACCAAAAAATACCCTTCCCACTTTTCCATGATAATTAACAGACCCAACTAGATAATAACAACCAATGCAATTCTGGACATATATACTATTCTAGCATGTGCAACCCATTGTTAGACGCCAATTATTATGTTTCAAACAATTGCACCCAATGAAATACTACAGATCATTTCGGCAGTTGACTATAACACTAACATGTGCATCGCATTGTTAGATGCTAATTACAGACCATATTAGCTAATAGGTTAAACTCCTGAAACCATCAAGCAATTGTTACCAGTCAAATTCTCCTAGATGGTTATATGCTAAATACAGACCATATTAGCTGATAATAGTAACTCCTTTTATTTTTCTGGTACACATTAACTCGTTCGCCTCTCGGTTGTTCACCCGCCGCCATAATAACTCGTTTAGGAAACTCTAGATCTTTCATCTATAAAATTCCAAAAACTGAAATAATTAGTAAAGCAGTCGCAACACCACCTTCTTACGAACTTCGCAAAACAAAATTAACACACTCACCCGGATTTTCCAATGATTTCGGTAGTTCCACCCAAATCTGGAAGTCAGATCGGCGACAATCAGTTGAGACACACGCGCGGATTGTGAAATTTTTTTTGTTAATTTATTTTCTATTTTTCATAATTTCACTATTTTTTTATTTTTGTATATTTTTTATAAGCATTTTTTTAGTTTATTTAGAAAGTAAGTCTTTATCTAAATAAAAATATTATTTATATATGAAAGCATTGTCTTGAAAATATTTTGAATACTGAGTTTTTTTATTTGAAAAAAAAAATATATACTTATCAGATCATTTATCTTGTCTAGCACATTTATTATAATGTTGTCGAAGTTTTAATTATAAGGTTGTTGCATCTTTCATATCTTGATAAAATTTTGTGTTTATACTTGGTTTTCTGTTTTCGTTTTTAATCTTTGATAGCATCTATGAATTTATCAAAGTAGAATGTAATTGTTAGAATTGAGGTGAGCAGTAATTTCTATATAATTGAGTTAACAATTTTTGTTATATATATTCATGATGGTAATAAGAATTTAAAATTTTATGCATTTATCTTTATATGTTTTAGGATTCATGACAGTTTTTTTGTAGATTTCTTTTTTAACAATAATATAGGATTGTATTATTTGATAATAGTAAACAGTCTACACTTTTATATGGCTATGTTCGTTTCGTGAGTTGGCTGAGGATTCCAGATGCAGATGTACGTTGATGTTCGTTTAGTACGAAATAAGAACCTAAACCAGATGCGTTATCCATATTAAATATCCAAACTCATCCAAAAAAAATAGGATTTCTGGATGAGTTAATTTGGTGTTTCTATCTACACTAACCTCATCCAAAATTAAAAAAAATCTAAATAACCTTATTAATACCTCTAATTTTATCCTTAAGATAATAATAGAAAATTTAAAAAATTCCAAAAAATTACATTTTCTCAATCAGAACCGCAAAGTAATGTTTCCACAAAACCGCTAATTTTGATTCTTCACTGCAAAATTTTATTTTCCGCCAAAACCGCCAAAACCACTTATATCCCAGGGGCCAACGTTTGGCGGTCTCAACTTGTCGCTCATATTTCCTGATGGACCAAACTGAATCATTACAGGATTCGAGGCCTCCCATGATCATTGAGACGCGTGGCTTCCTGGATGGTGGAGGTGGGAGCTGATCGCCAGCGTCGTCGCGGTCTTGATTGTTATGCCGGCCGTCATTGGGGCGGTCGTCATCACGGCGGCAGTCTTTATCGAGATCGTCCCGTTCCCGCTTGGGATCGCTTTTGGATGATGTGGATTGGTGATAGGAATCAAGGATCCTTACCGGACCAAGTTGAACGGGAGCGAGCCAAAGGAA
>KE154891.1:195268-217811 GCA_000411075.1 Sisymbrium irio | reverse complement strand
TATATATATATATATATATATATATATATTACTCAGTTATATAGTAAAATAGGTTAATATCGTTGTTTTTATAACTACAGATTTTTAATATTTTTTCATTAAAATATGTAAATTATTTCAATTATTTTAATTTTTTTAATAATTAACTTATTTATTTAATCATAAAATAAAAATTATTAACAAGATAAATTAAAAATTATTATTATATTATAACTTTCAAAATGGTATAGTTATAATAATATAAATAATTTTAACTATAGTAATACTAACACAGAAATAAATTTAATATATCAATAAATTTTATTTTATAAAAAAATAAAAATATGCTAGATCAGCAAAAATAAATTACCAACAAAGTTATTTATTACTATCTATAAAAGTAAAAAAAAATTAATAGCTTAAAATAGAAAATTATCCAAATCTAGTATATTAATAATCTACAACCACAAAGAAACAGAATTGGAGTCCTGAAAAAAACAAATAACAGGTCACACAAAAGTGTAACCATAATACTCAAGTAGACCAACAACGAAAAAGGTTGGAATGAAGGATGAAACTTGAACATAGTACTAAAGTTGTCTTTTCCTTAAAGCCGGGTTGAGAAACCTAAACAAAAATTTAAAAACCAAAAATTGGCAGCAATAAAAGGACAATTAATGAAAACTTCAACACAACAGCCACACCGGACTAAAAGAAGAAGACTAAATCACCAGTCACAATAATAAAGCCGAAATTTTATTGTAACAAAAAATAATGACAAAGCCTATAAAAATCGAAGTACAATCCTAAATAATCACACAACTAAAAACAAGAAAAATGCCAATTTACTACCTAGTACCACGTCTAAATAACCGACCAAGAGATTTACTGGGTGATATTATTTGTGGAGTGGTCTAGTCTCAGGAATAAATGCTTGTTATGTCACGGAAACAACACCAGTATTAACACTGGCTGCCCAAGACTACCATTTCTACAATAAAGTATCGATGTAAAACCACTAGCAACATCCTCTAGCACCAATGAACAGATACAAAGATCTAATGAGAAGATGCCTCTCAAATGGTGACGTAGAGGTTCATTACATCAAAGGAATCCAAAAGTATTTGGAAAAAAAACCACCACAGCACAGGATCTCAGCTCATAGGAAGAGAAGAGAAACAAAATTCAGAAACTACAAAACAAATTTCCATAAGAATATAAGTAAATTCAATTAAAAAAATATGTAACAATAGCCTACATGAAACACGGATCACAGATTCTTAGTTCGGTGTGGCTTTTAGAAAACCAATGAGTTTATTATGGAGGGGCATCGACTCACACAGAAAGAAAGGATCCCGACTAATTTATTACTAGGTATGTTTGGAAATCAGAACAAATATTTTACAACACAACATTTGCTTCCATGCATCACTTCTTTTAGGCTCTGAATTATCATTTAGTAAACAAAATACCTCAATAAAAAAAGCATATGAATTATCCAGAAAACTTGGTTATAAAGCCTCACGCTCTGGTCCAAGCATTTCCCATTTATTTTTTTCAGATGACTCTCTAATTTTCAGCAAAGCCACTTTAGAAGAATGCAATAATCTTCTTGGAGTATTGGATCAATACCAACAAGCTTCAGGGCAAGCAATTAATTACAGCAAATCAGCTATTACTTTTAGTAAAGGTACCCTGAAAGCAACTATTGATTCAATAACTGCTTTGACAGGAATTTAAAAAATTGGAGGCGTAGGTAAATATCTTGGACTACCTGAACAAATAGGAAAAAGAAGGAAAGATGTTTTCCAATATGTGATGCAAAGAGTCCAACAGAAAATGGATAGCTGGTACAACATGTATCTTTCTCAAGCTGGTAAAGAAGTATTACTTAAATCTGTGATAACTGCACTTCCTACATACACGATGTCTTGTTTTTTACTTCCAAAGGGTTTGATACATGAGATCACTAGAGCAATGAGAAAATTTTGGTGGTCTTCTGTTAAGGAAAAGACAAAGATGTCTTGGATTTCTTGGAATAAAATCACAGAATCAAAAGATCTTGGAGGGCTAGGAATCAGAGATATTTATCACTTTAATATAGCCCTCCTAGCCAAACAGGCTTGGAGACTAATAGATCAACCACAATCTTTACTAGCTAGAGTAATGAAAGCTAAATATTATCGGAAGACAAGCTTTCTAGAAGCTACTAGTTATCCAACATCGAGTTATGCATGGAAAAGTATTATTCAGAGTAAGCATCTCATTAAAAGAGGTCACCGTTGGATAATAGGAAATGGTAAAAATGTTCATGTTTTGAAAGATAATTGGCTGCCCTGTTCCCCTCTTATTCCGGCAACAAGTTCAGATAATCCTATTAATCCCGATCTAACAGTGTCGGAACTTTTGACTACAGGCACCAATGAATGGGATATTCAGAAGCTTCGAAGGAACATACGAGAAGAAGATATCCCTTCCATTCTTCAAATAAGACCAAGTGTTGCTGAATGTGAGGATACACTGACTTGGGATTATACAAAGGATGGTCATTACACAGTTAAGTCTGGCTATCATCTACAGAAAAATCTCCATGAGGAAAACCAGAATAACCAAAGGTCTGTGGCTTCTGCAGCATTCAAACAGGCTTGTAAAATTCTTGGAATTTGACAGTCCCACCGAAATTAAAAAATTTCTTATGGAGAATCATTCATGATAGCCTCCCTGTTGCTGCTGCCTTAATTCGCAGGAACATCAAAATTGATGCCACGTGTCGGGAATTTGAGGTACAGCCCCCCACAAAGTATCATTTAATGGGCTCACCCCACTGAAGTTTGAGCTCTTTCTTTACCAACACAAAACTTGAAACTGGAGTTTTATATACACAGAAAATTCAAATTTAGGTAGAATCTACACATCCGTTTACTGTTAACAATTTCCGTCTAATCCTATCATTAAACCGAACTAAAATTAATTAGAAAATAAAAAACCCAATTGAATCGTGGTTTAATTACTAAACCAAATACAAAAAAAAAAGAAATCGGATTAATTTTATCAATTCTCATTAACTTTCTATTCCCTTCTCTCCCGACATAGAAGAAACAAAAACAGAAGAACCCTAAATCCCCAAATACCCAAAATCGCAATTGACATTTCTGAGGTGCAAGTGAAGTCGAAATTAAAGTCGGATTAAAAAAATCATTACATAAATAGTCACAAAACTCAGAAGCTACATCAATACATACACATACTTAACCAACTAAATAAGTGCATCTAACAATGCTTAGAAATCCAAGAACAAAGAACCAAGCACATAGAATTCCACAGCCTTGTCTTTGCATCTGAAATGGCTACTTGCATCCGCTCAACAATCGCTTGCCCACACCAACACACCTTCAAAATCCCCCGTCCTGGCCATCTTCTCGTGGATGAACCAGAAGACCCCGACGAAACATTACTCATGGTTTAAAGCTTGAGCTTGATCGATTGTGCTTCTGGGTATTTGGAGATTTAGGGTTCTTCTGTTTGGGTTTAATTTTTGTCGAGACAGAAGTGAAAGAAGTCGCGGCTTAGGGTTTTAGATTTATGTTTCGGTTTTTTTTTGTTTGGTTTAGTAATTAAACCACAATTCAATTGGGTTTTTTATTTTCTAATTAAGTTTAGTTCGGTTTAATAACCGGACTAGACGGAAATCGTTAACAGTAAACGGCTGTGTAGATTCTACCTAAATTTGAACTTTCTGTGTATATAAAACTCCAGTTTCAAGTTTTGTGTTGATATGGAAAGAGCTCAAACTTCGGTGGGGTGAGCCCATTAAATGATACTTTGCGGGGGGCTGTACCTCTAATTCCCGCCACGTGTCCAATGTGTGGTGAAGGCACAGAAACTATAAACCATATATTTTTCCAGTGCAGAATCTCTAAAGAAGTCTGGGAGCTAGCACCAATGGAGTTCACTATACAAGAAGCGATGGAAAACAACAGCCTTTTGAATAATATTCAACTGCTTCTTGATGTAGCTAAATCAAATGCCCAAGGTACACTTCTTGTCTTTATTCTGTGGAGAATTTGATAAAGCCGAAATGCTATGGTTTATGAGAATAGAAGAGATCATATAGTCCACATTATCAATTTGGCATTAACGGACAAGAAGGTTTGGGATGAAGCTATGAATATTATCCCTGATCAAGCTCGTACTACTCAGCAGCCTTCTCTGAATATGAATGCAATATTTCAGACTGGCAGAAAATTTACATGCATGGTTGATGCTTCTTGGAGTTCTCCTACTTCTGTACCAGGTATTGGATGGTCCTTATACAGCAAAGAAGGCATCCAACTACTACAAGGGTCCTCCTCTGTCCAACCAACTTCCTCAGCAATGGAAGCTGAAAGTCTAGCTCTCTTAATGGCCATTCAGCGATTGAAAATGCTTAGATATGATGATATCACCTTTGTTGGAGACTGCAAATCTCTTTACGAGAAATTGGAAGCTAGACAAAGCTGTCAAGAATATAGCCATTCCAAGACTTAAGATCTTTATCCACGATGCGTTTGCATTGGTGAAACATATGAGATGCAATTTCATATATGTTTCCAGATGTAACTTGAATGTAGTGGATAAACTAGCTAAACAAGCTAGGAGACTTAATCTTCCTTATGTTGTAAAATGGATGTTGTAACTGCTTATTAATAAAAATGATATGGGGTTGAAAAAGAATTATCCAGAAAACCACAGGTTCACAAGTGTGTATATCCACCAAAACTCGCATCCATTAATATAAAAAATGGAGCGAAGATACAATGTCTTTTTCACTTTGACAATGAACACAAAGACGAAAATAAATTGGCAGAAAGTAAACAAAACAGATGTAAACACCACATGAACTCTTGACAATCGGTCCATACCGCATAAAAATAGTGAAAGTGAGACTTAAAGGTTGAACAGTTTTACAAGAGGGTGAGTTCGAGTTTCGGTCGGTTAGGCTGAGGCTCTACTACCTCCATGTGAATCCTCACTGTCTGCAAGACACTGTATGATAAACTTCCATCCATCTTAACAATCTTCTGCTTCTCCTCATCTACGTACCACTCACCAACTCCTTTCTCACCTTTTGCTGTTACATAAACTGGTCCTTCGATTCCATACCTGCATAATAAATCCATAACGATTTCCAATGTAAGAATATAGTGGCTAGGGAAGTAAGCGGAAAAGATAAGAGTAAGCTACACTTGCTACAAATGCTAATGAATATTATTATTGTAGTGAAATAAGCAAATAATGGAGAACGTACTTTGGAACGAATACTATAAAACCATTGGATCTTATCTTCACAACTCTCGCCTCTGCATCTGTGGGTCTGCAACATAAAACACATATATTTTCTAAGTCTTTACCAGTCCATGCCTTTCGAAAAAGTAAAATTCAGGAAGAAAATGCAATCTATACCGGTTTCTGAAGTAGATGAGAGTGTGCAACTCTACTGAAGCTCGACTTGCCATCTGAGCATTCCTATGCCGATAGTTCAAATCTGAAACAAGTCAATGACTTTAGAATACTGAAACTCTGATCCAAACAAGTGATAGAAGATTCATAAGTTATACAAATTTTTCTTAAACACTTAAAAAGGTGGGAAAGACTAAATCCTTGAATCCAAGGAGGGTAAAGCGAACGCTTACTATCAGCAACACCCGTAAGTTGAGGTCTATCCTGGAACACCGTTGGAAGCTTGTATATTCCTAACGACGCGGCAAGTAACCTGTGCACAAAGACATCTAGAACCAGGGAAAGAAGCAAGGTTATAGCATCTAACAGGAGAAAACAAAAGGAGAGATAGAGAAAGTTTTCACTTACCAGCATATCTTCGGATAGGGGAGGTAAAATGAGTATATAAGGGTGCTGCAAGCCCATAATGAAGATATTCTGGAGGACTGAGCTCCCCACTACAGAAGTACACAGCCTGAGCAGTAAATTTAAATTGTTAGATATGACGATATCCTGCGAAAATCACCACCAATTTAGCTATCCAGTCATCACGGAGGCAATACCTGTGTCATGCACCTAGTTGCCAGTATCCTGATCAGCTTATTGAAATATGGATCCTCACCCTGAAGAATAACGGTTTTTGTTAAGACTAAGCGAAGAGAAAGAAAGCTATATGGCACAAGGAGCAAGTTACATAGTTAAAAGACGTATAGCATTCAAAGACCACTTAAAAGTGGCAACTGGATTTAAATGAGAGTAGAATGTGTAGCCCTAGTAGTAGAAATGGAAACGAGGAGGTACTCAAAATGGCTAAACAGTGGCTGCGCAAATAAGACAATGCAGACCAAAAAAACTCACCACAGCTCGGTCCAGTGAATCAGCCAAAGCTTTAGATGAAGATACATCTAAGCTAAGCCCAATAGCTGCAGCAGTACGCAACAGCGGTTCAAGCATTTCTCTTGTTGGAGTAGGATGACGCCTGCATTGAAGAACCAAACCAGAGGTATGATGAACTACTATTGATATTTGATAATAAAAACGAACAGGGAAAATGCAGCAAATGCCCATAAAGATACCAAGCCATCAACAGCTACTTTGGATCCCACAATATGCATTATGCTAAATAAGCACAACATCATCTAATCTAACCAATTATGGCCAAAATTTACAGGAACACAATTGTTAAACAATTCATTTAACCAGTTTAGTAGTATAGGCATCTTTGGCAACAATTGAAAGCCAATTTGGTCACATCCTAAAAAAATTTGATATCCGTTTATCGCAGAGAAACAGACCTCAATAGTGAACAAGAGGGGAATTGTTTAAGGATTTGTTCAGCAACTGAGACATTTGCAGCAAGCATGAATTCTTCAACCATTTGGTTAGCTTCCCGAATCTGATACATGCCTACGCAAAACAAAGCCACAGAGACATATTACAACTATATGGATCATATTTCAAAAGGATAGAAGTTACTGTGCTTCATGGGTATTTGGGTGAGACACACTAAGAAAATATCGTTCATATTCAACAAGAAGAGCAAATTTTGCTCAGCAAACATACCAATGTCAAGAGGATCATGAGTCTCGGTATCAATCTGAAACTTAACTTCAGCAGACGCAAGAGTTAAGGCTCCCCTATCAATACGCCTTTGCCTCATTATCTACAAGTTTCAAAAGCAAAGAAACAGGTTAAACAGTGTGTTCTTTCTATGATTTCTGCAACATATGACAACATGTGAGAGGAGGTGTCTGAAACCTTTGCTAAAGCATTCATATTCCTTAGATCTGTAGTCACGGGATCCGTCAATCGGCTGCAAAAAGTAATAACAATTATCAATCTTGTAGATGATGTAAAAGAGGGAGTCCGAAAAAACTCTAAAAATCAAAATAATAGACAGTAAAATTCATCGATACATTAGTAGAAAGGTTCATTTTCTGAAGAAAAAAAAAAGCAATAATTTGTTAACTAATCCTTTCTAACATTATTCTACTGTCAAATCAACAGAGAGCACGAGATGAGATAGTTTTACTGTAACAACAAAGATAAGTAAACAAACCACTGACCCTCTAACACTATGGTCAAAGAGAATTTACCTGTCATCCATCCGAGCCTGAGCTTCAACATAGGACAATGCTGCAGAAGACTTGATTATACTCTTCGTAAATCTCGTTGAGATAATCTCAGCTTCAGGGCTCATTTCCTAGATATATGAATTACTTAGGCTAACCTTTAACCAATTTGCTACTACCTGTAACATAAAAATTTAGGCCTAAAATGACATTTGAAAATGGATGAAGCATACCCAAATAACCGAGAATGCAAGCCTTTCCACATCAGCTCTAAGCGAGCATATATCTGCGAGCAAAACCATGTTTCATAAGTGCATTGAATTTCCAGCATAAAGGGATTGTATCTTGTAAGAAGATGTTACCTTCAGTTAAAGGCTTCGGAAGCATGTCAATACGGCGCTCAACAAGGTAGACAGATGTGCCTCTTTTTGATGCCTCATCATCCAAAGGAGTACCAGGGTGAACAAAATTTGTTACATCCGCAATGTCTAATTAAACATGGTCAAGGATAAGCGTCATAAATTTATTCCTTGATATGAACAGAATACAACAGAACTAGCCAAAAATCCTCCAAGAGACTGAATACTTAAAGGCATATAACAGATCACCCTCAATTCTAGCACTGGAAATTATGATATACGCGAACTATGAGGCAAAACAGTAAAAGGAACCACTTAAAAACTTCCGGTACATATACACCACAAAGTGATTGTAAGTCACTGAGATGCCTTAAACTGAAATCTTATTCATATATAAATGAGATTTCGTGGTACTCAGGATACGGACTCCAAGTTCAAAGTTCCCATTTGGAAGCGATGTACAGTGCAATGCATCATCAATATCCTTGCAACCTGTTAGCACCACAAACAAGTTAATCTGATTGTAAACAACTAACTGCAGACTCCAACAGAAAACTGTAACGGCTATCTCATATATGCTATCAAATGAGTAACGCTTTAGGTACATACCCGGAGGGTCCACACTGAATACAAGCAAATGTCGTAAGTCTTGCCTAACAGGATTGGATACGTCTTCAGCAGATACAGACCAGGGTAAAGGTGGCAAGCATGACAGAACTTGAGATGAGAATGGCGAGTAGTCAACATCGTTCTCTATCAAGACAACCTGCAGCATCCACAAGAAAGAGTATCGATTTTTATTGCCCTCCCGCTTCCTACAAGAACAGAACCCAGTAATTTGATATAATGGCTCTTACCTCTGTCTCAGTTTCCCTGTCACCTATTTTGCCGATTGGTCGTACATAATGGCCAGAAGGATATCGAGATTGACGGTCCCAAGAATCAACTGCCACTACTATTCTCATGTCCAAAAGGTTCTGAAGCTGTCGAGTGTTAATGCGAATCTTGGGAATTCTGCGATCTTTAGAGACGAATAAAGCATGCGCCGTTCCACCACTACCAGCAGGTAGTGACATTGGTTCAAGAGATCCACAATACCTGCACGATTATCATGCAAATTTGGAATCATCATTCAGAAACTACGGCTTGAAACAGACTTTCAAAGTAAGAGAATATTAAAGAACAGCAACAGAGAAAAGACGCTGAAATCAAGAGAATTAAAGATAATCGCCAATTCATATATGTAGTAACCAGATTTAGGAACCTATAAGGAGAGTATATTGGCATGTCTGTTAACATGATCTCAAATGATGCCTCAATGTGTCAATAAGAAGAAAAAAACAGCAAGAAGACAGGGGTAATTAAGTAGAAAAAAAAAATCAAGAAATGAACTCACGAGTGCCAATTTCTACGGATAACACCGACTACACGACCTGATGGACGGGCAGGGTTAGCATTTTTATCCCCAGAAAATTCTTGGGATAAATTTGAGGTCCTAGGAGCATCATCAGCACTGTTGGGAGCCAAATGAACAGTATCGTCCTCTTCCTCCTCTGCGTTTGAATTTGAATTGTGAAAGAAAAATAAGTTTGACACAACTTCATGCAAGCAGACAACTAGTTTTAAATATGTGTAGATAATTATAGAAACCTTCTTCAGCTATAGATAACGCCTTCTCCTGTTGCCATTGATCACGCGGCAAGAGTTCTACCGCAACAATATCACCATCGAAAGCCCTGTTCATGTTGCTGCGGCCATAGATAATAATCTCTTCGCCAATGCTCTCGCTTCCAACATAAGCTTCAAAAGGATTGAAACGATTGACACGGAGTTTTCCTTGATGATATATTCCACGATGTAAGCCAGCAGTAATCTCAGACATGGGCTTATGCTGCAGGCAAGAAAAAAGAACATAACTATAGAAGACAATATGGTTTTTTGATGGCAATATCTAGTCGCCTAAATTCGAGACTAAAAAACAAGTATGCTTATCTCCATTACCTCTAGGTATACAAGTTTTCTCTTTGAAGGTCTGGAATCATCTGCATCTTCCATGGTTACGTCTTCAGTGGTTGGTTGGGCAAGCAGATCCAACAATTCAGGTTGTCCAATTGATTTTACATAAGCCTCAACTGATACAGAAAAATTCATTGATAAACTTCTTTGTCATGCAAAACCGAGCTTTGATGGAATGCTGGAACGTACGCAAAAGATGATTTACATACTTGTCTCTGCAGATATTCCCTCTTCAGTGGCCTTCCGTTTATTCTCCCTGTCATTAGTTACAAGTAACACCTGAGATGTAGTCCCTAGATGCTGCTGGTACCATAGCGAAGCGACACGAATAGCTGAATTCCAGATAGATTTTAAAAAGTTTAACAACATATGCATACAAGGAGACAAAAATTGAAGAAGAAGCAATATATTTTCTATGAACTTAAAAATCATAAAGTAAGTAACAAGAAGTTAGCAAATGAAGAAGGTGTTTATATAGTAAATAAAACCTCTATCGTTGTGATCATTGGGACTCTCTCTCTCCATGGCCTGCACATAAGTATCCCTGTGGAAAATTTAGCAAAGGCGAATAAAACAAGAACACGAGATAAAAAACCGGAACTAAGTTCCAGTGATCATAATTAGAGCATCCAATAAACATATATCCCATTGAAATTCACATTCTTTTATCTAAAATCTGAGTAATTTAAAAGCTCAAAGCTCGAACAACGTCTTACTTGTGGACGTGATTGGAGAAAACGTAGAATTGCTTGGCTGGATTGCTGCAGAGAGCTCTGATTCTATTGTAAACAGATCTGTTCCTGTTCTTAACCTCGTCCAACACCACAGACAGAACAACAACATTGTCTATGGCCTGATTCTCCAACAAATCAATCTACCAATAAAAGATATGTCTTATTTAATAATCACATACAAAATCTAAGCTCAGAAATATAAGCTTTATATAAAAGGAAAGCAAGTTACTTGGTGAAGAACGACGTTTGTATCCACAACAAGAATCTTAGGGGAAGACAAACGAGCAGCTGAAGTATCGCAAGACTTGCAGGAAAAGGCTCCACAGTATATGTCATCTCGTAGATAAACCTCTCTCACTTGCTGTTACCGACAATATAACCAACAAAACTATAAGAACTCGGAAGGAAGAAGAAAGCAAACAGAGAGGAGAGAAAGAGAGTAAAGAACAGACCTTTTGAATTCGTCCTCCTCTGGTTTTCTTATTGAAAACTTTGCTCTGCAACATCTTTGTTTCAATCCTCTTTATGCTGAAGAGAATTGTTTTATCGCCGGTGAAAGATTTTCAGTCGTCAGAACGGAAGACCGAAGCTTTTTTAAATGCCTTAAACCTAAGCCAAGAGTGAGTCCGTGTACCTCCTAATTCGTTCCCAACCGGTTTGGTTGTTCTTTTCCAAACGGTTCGTTCTGGTTAGAAATATTTCTAAAAGAGCCCTAAAATTACCAAAATTTTACAAAATGATCTCTAAAATTATAACAAACCAATCTAATTTAAATCATTGGTCCAAATATTCTTAATGCAAATTCGAAGTTAAAAAGATACATTAACAATTGTAGTAATGGTTCCAGTTTGATAAGTTGTCGATTTAATTTTTCTTTATTTTAAATTAGTTGATGTTTTCAAATTTTAATAAAAAATTTATTAATATTTATTTTTCTTTAATCATTTTTACTATGTAATTTATGTTATTATTGGTTGAACTGTATTTTTTTGTTTAAATATAACTAAAAATGTTATTTTATTGAAAATGTAACATAATTAATATTTTTAATATATATATGTATAATTTGAAATGATAACTAAATAATATCGAGAAAGATTAATAACTGTGACATAATTATATGTATTTTCTCACTATTTATTAAAATAAAATACTGTAATTCTTAAAAAAATGTCTATGCGGTCATAAAATTTCATAAGGTTTCTTTCTGTAAAAACTGATGAGTTTGAGGTGTTTATGTAATTTACTCATTTGTATAAACTTTTTGTAAAAGTAATAGTAAAATGTTATAAACTTAAAAAAGTTTTAACGTGTCGGCTCGGCTGGAAAGCGCGGCTCAATAGTAAGAGAGTAAGGTGGTGTGGGGCAGGGGAGAAGAAAACTGGACGACACGGAGATCCTAAAACCGCAGTCTCAGACGAAGCTTCGCATATCTCCTCCTCCTCCCTTTCCTTTGACTTTTCCGACAAGTCAAATCCCCAAAAACCCTCGCTTTAATCTCTCCACCACCTCCCGATTCTTTTTTGTATCTCCTTCTTCTTCTTCTTCCCTCACAATTTACCATCTCTTATCTCCCAAATCGAACTCTGTTCTTGGTCCAGACGATGCCAAGATGCCACTTTCTCCGCCATCTTTTCTTCTTGTTATTGCTCCTTTCACCATGGACATCCGCTGACTTGTCCAATCAGATCTCCTTATTCGGACGACCCGCTACAAGATCGCTCTTGCAGTCTCCGTGAGTTCTCCTTTTAACCCTTTTCAACAAGAACCTAGACTCTGTTTCTTGTCTGAAAATTTCGATTTTTAGCTTTTGTCTGAAAAATTGCTTTATGTTTTTTTTATTTGTGATTGTAATTAGTGAAGAGACAGCAACGGAGCCAAACACGGAGCTTGTTGTTGATCTTTCTGGGAAAGTGTCTTTAATAATGCAGCCGTCAAATAGAGCAATCTGGTCTTTTTCTACAGGATCACCGATTCGTTCCTCATATCATGCTCCTTTTAGTGTTGCCAACAACACAGGAAATGCTGCTGCTACTGAGATGAGTAAAGCTCTCGTTGTTGAGTATATAGATAACTCAGATGTCGCTGTGGTTGATGATGGATATACTAGAAAGGTAGGAGAGAAAAAAGAAAAGACTTTTTACTTGTTTCATTCAGTCTCTCTTTTACTTGTTTAATGAGACATTTACTCTTTAAATGTAGACTATAATGGACTTGGTTAAGGAGGAGCCACTTGTGACTGATGATGGTTTGACTCTTGGCTCAAAAACATCTACTACGTATATGGTTGATGGTGTGTCAGGGAGGCTAATCCATGTTTATAAAACCACACAGTCTTCCGGGGAAAATAACAATACTAATGTCATGGTGAAGCCCACTAGCACTGATAATTTGGTGAACCTACCGCTTCTTATCACGCGAACAGATTCAAAGCTAGAGCATTTTGATAATACCTCTGTGAATCCAGTGTGGAATGTGACGGTTTCTCACTTCAGAGCTAATTTGCGTTGTGATCTTGCTTTCAACAAGAACAAGAAGCTCGGTCCTGAGATTATCACTGGGATTTATATGCCATTGCTATGTGGTGGTAATTACACTGACATCCGTCCCCTTGTTCAGTCAGGAATTTTTATTAGGATGCCTCAAGATCAGCAAGTCCAACCTGACAGTGCCTATGATGCGAAAATGCTGCCCTCTACGGGAACCAGAGAATCAAGGCAGTTATGGGAACGTGTTGTGTTTCGCAAAGGTTTCGGATGGTCTCCAGTAAAATTATTGGTCCCTTTGTTTGTTCTACTTGCTGTTATCTCTGTTTTCGTGAAAAGACCATCATCGAGGGGCGTTGATTTGAATTTGAAATCTGGACCTTCCAAAAAGAAGAAGAACCGTAAATCGGGGAAGGATGGGCAGAGAGATAGGCAGGCAGAGTACGAGCTCATTGAAGGAGGTCAAATGTTACTAGGTTTCGATAACCATCTAAATGGTGCAGCTGATGGGAGAAAGATTGGTAAGTTGTTTGTGTCAAATAAAGAAATTGCAAAGGGAAGTAATGGGACTGTGGTGTTTGAGGGTATTTACGAAGGCCGACCAGTAGCTGTAAAACGCCTTGTTCGATCCCATCATGAGGTTGCTTTCAAGGAGATTCAAAACCTCATTGCATCCGACCAACACTCAAACATCATTCGGTGGTATGGTGTGGAGTACGACAGGGATTTTGTTTACCTTTCTCTGGAGCGTTGCACATGCAGTTTAGATGATCTCATCAAGTCCTACTTAAATTTATCGATGACAAAAGTATTGGGAAATAGCGAATCAACTGAAGCACTAGCTGCGTATGAGATCAAACTGGATTCATTGGAGGGAGTCATGGAAGGAAACAGTTTGTGGAAAGTGGGAGGCCATCCTTCACCTGTCATGCTAAAACTAATGAGGTAACTTCGGGCTTCAGACTTTATGCATTTGTCATAATATTCTTGGATCAATAAATGTGGTATGTTTCATTTGAACATCATTAGTAGCAACTTGGTTAGATGGTCTTGATAAGTGTAGGCTATGTAGTATTATGTAAGCTAGATTACTTTTAAGACTTAAGTTATTTGTATTGTTTCTGTTGGGATGCAGGGATATAGTTTTTGGACTTGCCCACTTGCATGAATTGGGAATAGTTCATCGGGACCTGAAACCACAAAATGTATTGATAACTAAAGGGATGACTTTGAGTGCAAAGCTCTCTGATATGGGTATTAGCAAGCGTTTAACTGGGGATATGTCATCCTTGGGTAGTTTTGCTACAGGTATGTTTTCTTTGTCTTCGTTTGATCAGAGTGGCTTAGGTTGCTCAGGAAAATGATTGCTAGTGTGTAAAAATGCGGTGGATGATTGTTGGCTGAATATGTTTTTATGCTTACGAAAAGATTTTCAAACTACACTTTAGAAATATCTCCATTAAAAATTGCAGGTTGTGGTAGTTCTGGTTGGCAAGCACCGGAGCAACTTCTTCAAGGTCGTCAAACTCGTGCTGTGGACATGTTTAGTTTAGGATGTATCCTCTTTTACTCAATAACGGGTTGTAAGCATCCCTTTGGAGAGGATCTTGAACGTGATTTCAATATCGTGAACAACAAAGTTGACTTATTTCTAGTACAACATGTTCCCGAAGTTGCGGACCTGATCTCTCGTTTATTGAATCCAAACCCTGATTTACGGTAATGTCATTTTCTTCTCTTCTCCAATGATTCAAAACTCACTCAGCCTCTTATGCGCCCGTTTATATTTACAGTCCTACTGCAACCGAAGTGTTACTCCATCCAATGTTCTGGAACTCAGAGATGAGACTGTCTTTTCTCCGTGATGCTAGTGACCGAGTAGAGCTTGAAAACAGAGAGGCTGATTCTGAAATCTTGAAAGCAATGGAGAGTACAGCTCCAGTGGCTATAGGAGGGAAGTGGGATGAAAAGCTAGAACCCATCTTCATTACAAACATCGGACGTTACAGGCGTTACAAATATGACAGTATCCGTGATTTGTTACGTGTCATCAGAAACAAATTGAATCATCACCGAGAACTTCCTTCAGAGATTCAGGTTTGTCTTTTTATAACTAAATCCCTCAATGACTCTCTTACACACATGAGCTTACACACTGTTGTATCCTAAAACCTTCTTAATGTCTTAGGAACTTGTTGGAACGGTTCCAGAAGGATTCGACGAATACTTTTCTGTTCGGTTTCCAAAATTGCTGATTGAAGTCTACAGAGTCATCTCTTTGTACTGCAAGGAAGAAGAAGTGTTCAGAAAGTACTTCAAATGCAACGACATATAAATAACCGATTCGCTTCCCGCCCTTTATTTGTAATTTCATAAATTAACTGCAACATGCATTAGCATTACTAATCTCTGTGTATGTATAGAATATATATATATGTCATGTAACCTTCTGTCTCAGCTGACGTATTCTGCAACAATATAAATAAATAATATTTGTATTCCGACATGTTTGGTTTCGTTCATAAAGTTGTGTTGTGTTGTGTCTTGTGACAGTTCCGTGTCCTTGATGTGGACAATCTCGAATCTTTCGACATCTTGTCGATACGTACCAGTGACAACAAGACTATGGTTTCAACTACGTTGTCTGTGCTCACCTTCTCCATCATCAACATCGTCGTTGTCTTCTTCTTCGCTTTCTGTGCCTAGCGATGACCATATCATCCGTCTCATTCTAGATCAGAAATCACCTTCAGGAGTTCTAGAAACGTTTCAATGGGCCTCGAGTGTCCCTGGGTTTATCCATACTCGTTCCACTTACCGAGCTCTGTTTCATAAGCTCTGTGTTTTCCGACGTTTCGAAACTGTCTACCAACTGCTCGATGAAATGCCTGAATCGATTGGTTTGCCTCCTGACGATGCTATCTTCGTGACTATCGTGCGAGGTTTGGGACGCGCTAAATTAACCAAACATGTGATCAGTGTCGTTGATCTGGTTTCGAAGTTTGGGATGGAACCATCTCTGAAAGTTTTCAATTCGATTTTGGATGTTTTGGTCAAGGAAGATATTGACATAGCTAGAGAGTTTTTCAGAAGGAAGATGATGGCTAGTGGGATACAAGGTGATGAGTATACGTATGGGATTTTGATGAAAGGGATTTGCTTGACGAATAGGATTGGTGATGGTTTCAAGCTTCTTCAGATCATGAAGACACGTGGTGTGACTCCAAACGTTGTGATGTATAACACCTTGCTTCATGCTCTTTGCAAGAACGGGAAAGTGGGAAGAGCTAGGAGTTTAATGAGTGAGATGAAGGAACCAAATGATGTTACTTTCAACATCTTGATATCTGCTTACTGCAACGAGCAGAAGTTGATTCAGTCAATGGTGCTTCTGGAGAAATGTTTCAGCTTGGGGTTTGTTCCTGATGTTGTCACGGTAACTAAAGTGATGGAAGTTCTCTGCAATGAAGGTCGTGTATCTGAGGCACTCGAGGTTTTAGATAGAGTGGAAAGCAAAGGAAGTAAAGTCGATGTTGTAGCTTGTAACACTTTGGTTAAGGGGTATTGTGCGCTAGGAAAAGTAAGAGTTGCTCAACGCTTCTTTGAAGAGATGGAGAGGAAAGGATACTTGCCCAACGTGGAAACATACAATTTGTTGATTGCCGGATTTTGTGAAGTTGGAATGTTGGATTCAGCTCTTGACACTTTCAACGATATGAAAACGGATGCGGTTAGAAGGAACTTTGCTACATTTAACACGTTGATAAAAGGACTATCAGTAGGAGGGAGGGTTAACGATGGTATAAAGATACTAGAACTGATGGAGGAAAGCGAAAACGTTCGTGGATTAAGAATTGATCCGTACAATAGTGTTATCTATGGCTTTTACAAGGAAAACCGTTGGGAGGAAGCTCTAGAATTCTTGCTAAAGATGGAGAAACTGTTTCCAAGGGCTGTTGACAGAAGCTTCAAGTTGATAAATTTATGCGAGAAAGGCGGTGTGGAGGATGTAAAGATGGCGTATGATCAAATGATCGAGGAAGGAGGAGTTCCTAATGTTGTACTATATCATTGCGTGATTCATAGATACAGCCAAGAAGGCTACATGGAAGAAACACTTGAGCTTATAAACGACATGGTGACCAGAGGCTATTTGCCTCAATCGTCAACATTCAATGCTGTCATTCTCGGCTTCTGTAAGCAAGATAGGGTCATGAATGGCATCAAGTTTGTGGAAGACATGGCTGAAAGAGGTTGCGTACCTGATGGAGATAGTTACAATCCGTTGCTCGGAGAATTGTGCGTGAAGGGTGATTTTCAGAAGGCTTGGCTGACTTTCTCACGAATGGTGGAGAAGAGTATTGTCCCTGATTCGTCCATGTGGAGTTCACTGACGTATTGTCTCAGCCAGAAAACCTCGTTCCACATAGACACCTTATTGCAGGACATAATCAAAACTTAAAGCTAGAGGCATTGACAACCTTATATGCTTGTTGAGCTCGAACTTTGAGGTCTTGGTAATGCATCTGCAACAAATACATAGAATGGTCTAAACTGGGAAGCAGAGAGAGAGATCGAAGATGTTATGAAAATTTGTTAAAAGCAAAGACCTTATGGAGAAAAGGAGAAACCTAAACCAGAGCCAAAACATGGGGACAATACTATGAGAAAAGGGCAAAATGGAGATTTGCACAACGTTAAAACGGGAAAATGTTTGAAGCATCCATCAATTAAAAAAAGGACAAGAGGAGCAAAAAGTGGAGAGAGTCTTACGTTTCGAGGCCACAACGCAATCTGAGTGCTATTCCTCTCTCTCTCTCTTTGGTCGAGAAATAAAAAAAGGAGCTCTTTTATTCAAAGATCCATACTTTGACAATCAAAATCCACAAAACTCGCGTCAAAACTGTGGAATTCAGACAGGGGAAAGACAAGACATGTCGTGTTCATCCTCATCTGGATCAGATGAAGACGATGAGGGATTCGATGCTTACCGTAAAGGTGGATATCACGCCGTTAGAATCGGAGACCAGTTTTCCGGTGGCCGTTACGTTGCTCAGAGAAAGCTTGGCTGGGGCCAATTCTCCACCGTTTGGCTTGCCTATGATACTCACACTTCTGTACGCATTTCTCTCCTTATATATCTTCATTTCCTCCAACTATCTCGTCTTACTATGCCACCAAGATCTTAAATGTAGATATCGTTTTTCCTTATGATCGCATGTTACGTCCTTTCATCTGGATTCTGATCTGTTTTGGTGCAAGATCTTGGCTACGTCCAACATCTTCTTGTGAATTAATCTTTTAGAAAAATGTCAAGTTCATAGTTCTACATTTTGACACTGTACTCTGTAGTTAGCCAACCATAACAGTTTGTTTTAGAAAGAAACTACGAGAGCTGCATATTGGAAATAAATGCGTATTAAATGGCGTTGTTCTTTAAATGTCATCGTGACTTTACGAGTGTTTCATCAACTATAGGCTTAATTTCATTTATTCTTCTCTTCTGAACTCTAACTTAAGAGGCCCTTTACATTCTCCGGAACAGGGAAACACTTTTGTCTATCTTCGATTATTTTAATTTCGAGAAAATAATTCTGATCTTTTCGCTTCAAATGTCTGTAGATTAAAGAATCCCTTCTTTTCATATAATTCGAATAGAAAATTAAATTATATTCATATAGTCACTCTCCTTTTTGACTCTTGTTTCCATTTAGTTATTGTTTCTCCTTTTTTTGTTTCTACTCGCATTTAGCTTGTATAACTGTGTGTGTTTCTGCAGAGTTATGTTGCTTTGAAGATTCAGAAGAGCGCCCAACAATTTTCTCAAGCTGCGCTTCACGAGATCGAACTTCTTCAAGCTGCTGCTGATGGGGATCCTGCAAATACCAAATGTGTTGTTCGTCTTATCGATGATTTCAAGCATGCAGGTCCCAACGGGCAACATTTATGCATGGTTCTTGAGTTTCTTGGCGATAGCTTGCTCCGTTTGATCAGATACAACCATTACAAAGGGATGGATTTGAGTAAAGTGCGAGAGATATGCAAATGTATACTGACCGGTCTAGACTATTTGCATCGTGAACTTGGTATGATTCACTCCGACTTAAAACCCGAAAACATTCTTCTTTGTTCCACCATTGACGCTGCCAAGGATCCCATCAGATCCGGACTAACACCGATACTAGAAAAACCCGAGGGAAACCAAAATGGTGCAGCAGCAATGAATCTAATTGAGAAGAAGTTGAAGAGGAGAGCAAGAAGAGCGGTTGCTAAAATATCAGGAAGAAGAGTTTCCATAGTAGGTTTAACTGAAACACCGACAAAGAACGTGAGAAGTTTGGATGGGATTGATATGAGATGCAAAGTTGTGGACTTTGGGAACGCTTGTTGGGCTGATTACAAATTTGCAGAAGAAATACAAACAAGACAGTACAGAGCTCCTGAAGTAATACTTCAATCAGGCTACTCTTTCTCTGTTGATATGTGGTCTTTCGCTTGTACCGCTTTCGAGCTTGCCACAGGAGATATGCTTTTCGCTCCAAAAGATGGAAACGGCTATGGAGAAGACGAGGTAAAGATGGTTTTGTCAAGAAATCCCAAATCGAATTTAACCGAAGAGTTTCTTTCTTATACATTCTTCTTCTCTGCTTTTACTTTAGGACCACCTTGCTCTTATGATGGAACTCTTAGGAAAAATGCCTCGGAAGGTACGT
This sequence comes from Sisymbrium irio, assembly GCA_000411075.1. NCBI lineage: Eukaryota > Viridiplantae > Streptophyta > Magnoliopsida > Brassicales > Brassicaceae > Sisymbrium > Sisymbrium irio. Next base: position 197,974 of record KE154891.1, on the reverse strand, counting down.
GAAAAACACTTTAGTTGAGAGTCTCTTTATAGCTCGGTTATAGTCTCTTTGATACTTCTGATTTGAGTAGATTGCCATTGGAGGTGCGAGATCAAAGGATTACTTTGACAGACATGGGGACCTAAAGAGGATCCGGAGATTAAAATATTGGCCGCTTGAACGTTTACTGACGGATAAATACAAGCTTCCTGAAGCAGAAGCGCGGGAATTTGCGGATTTTCTTTGCCCGATTCTTGCTTTTGCCCCAGAGAAACGGCCTACTGCTCAACAATGCCTGCAACACCCATGGCTAAATCTCAGGACACAGAACAATGAAGATCATATTGAAGGTCAGATGAGTAACTTGCAGATCAAAGGTTGAAGAATTTGAACTTTTTAATTGTTATTTTTTTGGCTTACTAATGATATAGAACTTCTCTCCTATTTTTTTTTTCATTCTTTGGTTCGTTTCAACTTGAATTAGTTTGGTTCTTCATTTGTTTGTTCATTTGTTTTACTAAATTTTTCGGAGATATGTTCAGTGACTAACCATTGGTTTTATGTATACATATGCATTTTGTATAAAACATTGCGATGTAATGAGCTGGTTGCATGAACTCTCTTTCTGAAATCGGTTACAGAGATATTTTGGAATAAGAACATTTTTTTTTGGAAAATGCGAAAGAAACACAGATTTTTAGAATTTTGAATTTGGAAACGCATGAAAAATGTTGTTTTAGAAATTTCAAAAATATGTTTGTTTTAGAGATTTCTCTCTTAGATAGTTCTCAGATAGTAGATACTCCGTCAATGAAGATAAATATTTTGAGTTTTTCTCATATTTTAAAAACAAATTTATAATATCAAATATAATTTTTTATAATTATATATTTTAAAAGTATATTTATTATTTTATAAAGATCCATTTAATGAATATGCGTAAAATATGTAAATAAACAAAAATTTGCAAAATACAAAATTTATATCTTCATGAAACAATTTTTAAATCCATAAAATATATATATGTGGAACGGATAGAGTAATAATTAAAAGGTAAAATTGCTCAAATACCATCGATCTTTACATATATGACTAGAGTATTATCAAATTTTCTGAAATTGCTCAAATATTTGGATATCTCTAAAAATAACAAAAAAAAACATCATTGATTAATTTTTTTTTTAATCTCAATTAAATTTAATTAAAAAAGTCACATCACAAAACTGTGTCCATGTCACTAAAACTACTACCTCTAACTCACGCCTAATAACCGTCATCATGAGGGGCTTTGAAGTTTCCAAAAACCGTAATTATCATTACAAACTCAAATCTACCGTAATTTCTTTCTCTTTCTTTCTGTCGTGAGTTAGAGTATTGTGAAGATATTGTTCCTTGAAGATAATGTTATGTTCGTTTTCGAAATCGTTTTGTGTTTGTTTAGTCGAAATCGTCGAGTTCTTCGTCCACCGAAATCACCTGCTTTTGAAGATATTTTCTCTGTCGAAATCGTCTTCACCCTACATTCGTCTCTCCGCAGTCGTAACATTTTCGGTAAGTCGTATTTAAGATATTAGCTTGTGGTTGGATTAAATGGTATGTTATGGCTGGATTAAATGGTATGTTACGGTTGGGTTGTACATTATGTTGTGACTGGATTACTATTTTTGTGGTGTCTGAGTTAGGGTTTTTGTTAATTGCGGCTGAGTTATATAGTATGTTACGATTGGGTTACACATTATGTTACGGCTGAGTTAAATGATAGGTCGTGAATGAAGTAGGGTTTTAATTGTGGCTGGATTGTATAGTATGTTGTGGATGGGTTAAACATTATGTTGCGACTGGGTTACATTGTATGTTGTGGCTGGGTTATGCTTTTTTATGGTGGCTGGGTTATGCTTTTTTATGGTGGCTGGGTTTTATTTCATGTTGTGGCTGGGTTAGGCTTTTCTTTTGTGGTTGAGTTATTTTTCTTTTGCGGCTGAGTTGTGTATGTCCTTATGATCAGATGGAAAATCAAACACCTGATTACCCTCGCAGACTCTTCGCCGAAGGTTCTTCTAATCTAGAAAATAGAAAACTCAATCACATATGCTCTTTCGGAGAATTCGGTAGAGTTAGAGACGCGATAGGTCTTGATGTGTGGGAAGAACTGAAGAAGTATCTGATTGGGATAATCGCTAGGCTCTCTGATAACAAGGTCGGTTGGTTTGCTAAAGCAGTACACTACATGCTATGTAGATAGCTCCGAGTACATAAGAAGGAGATTTGGAGTGTCGTTGCTGATCAACCCATCAGGTTCAACCTACTCGAATCCGGTGAGATCACTGGGTTAAACACGGATCCACTGTCAATGGAACGTTTTGAACATGATCAATTCCAAACATTCTGGGAGGAGTTGAAAGTCCCACAGAGTATGGGACCCATGCCAGATGAACTGAATGCAGCATTACAAGTCTGTCGGCCATGGAGTTTTAAAAAGAAAAAATGGTTAGGGGTGTTATTTCTTCAAGCCGTGAGCCTTTATGGTGTGCATTATAATTTTAGGATACCATTAGAGAGTGCAAAAAGGGTATTCGATGATGAAGCCATGATGACGTATCCATGGGGCCGGTCTGCATTTAAAGCTCATATTAACTCTATCAAGTCGTCGAATCTAGGAGGATCGACATACTAGATATACGGCCTCGTTTACGCGTTATTGGCTTGGGCATGTGAATCTATCACTTG
>KE154891.1:162562-172649 GCA_000411075.1 Sisymbrium irio | reverse complement strand
TTCCAAAAAACTTGGGAAACAGACACGTCACGGGTGTCGCGAGACACTATTGGTGTGGCACAAGACACTCTTCGCGAATTTCTACAATGATCGACCAGTCTGCTTCTCCACTCCGTGTACTTGACTCCAAAAGCTCCAAAACTCTCCAGAAACGCCCAAATCATGCTATGACCTGCAAAGACTCATAAAGACTCGAAAACTGACCAAAAGACTTTATAAAACCGAAGATATCATGGCCTAAAAACCGGTAAAAACCATGATATATCATACAGCTAGGCAAATTAAGTTGAAGTCTAACGAAACCACAATCCCTCCTAATTCGACCCTGTGAAAACAGATTTTAGATGACTGGTGGTATATCTTTAAAAGATAATAATTAAGAAGAAGACTTTAGACGGGATGAAAAACTTCTAGAACGCCATATAAAGCATCATCCAAACATAAGGATGTAAAATAAAGAAGAGAAAATGAGATTTTTCTATATAAAAAAAAAACACCCAAATCATCTTAAAATTTTGAATCTTACAAACAGAAAAAGTAAATAAAAAAAAGCTAAACCTAAACATATTTAAACCAACAGACTTTGACTGAAAATAAAAAAACAGTGGAATTTTTTTTTGAAGAGAGCGAAGAGAGGAATAATAATTATTAGGCTGAACAAAACTTACATACATATACCACTAAATAAAAATCAAAAGGATAAATGGTAATATTTTTTCCAACAGATAAATGGTAATACTCAAGACCAAAAACATTAGTTTTTTTAAGAGTGATAAGGGTGGATACCACTAGTTGACTATTTTATTAAGATATATGACATATCTAATATGTATTTGGATCGATATATATTTGAGAGGTTTTTTGTGCCAAAATGGCTTTACCAGATGTTTTGACATGTAGGCGGATTGCAATCATTACTCCTCTATGTGAAACTATATAAGTTGGTGCCATAGAAAAAATTATAAAAGTTGTCATTGTTGAAAACATTGTTCATTCAATAATCAGTTATTCAGTTTCATCGTATGCTAACTATAATAACATTAATATGTTATCACTATAACTGTCATGTTCACATGTTAATACTGTTAGCATATGAATATTGTTAACACATAAAAATTTGTATATTACATGTTAACTCTAATATCAGATAGAATTTATGTGCTAATAATAATAAATTGCATATTGTTAACACATAAATTTTATATTGTTAACTCATAAATTTTATATATAACATGTTAACTATAATATAAGATAACGTTTATCAGTTGTTAGCATATATAACATACTAACTTCAATATCAGATAACATTTACCAGTTGTTAGCATGTAAGTTTTATTATTTAACTCCAATATCTGATAACGTTTACCAATTGTTAACACGTTAGTTTTACATATACATGTTAATTTTAATAAATGATAACATTTACCAATTGATAGTGATTTCTCTCTTTTGTGATAATTTCTTCTTCTCTTCCTTTCTTTCTTCTTCTTTTTAGTTTTCACCTTTTTCTCTCTTCTCTCTCCCTTTCTTTTTAAGTTTCTTCTTCATTTACTTTATCTCTCTTTCTTTTTCTGTTTCTTCTTCATGTATTCTCTCTCCCTCCTTTTTCTGTTACTTCTTCATGCAGTTTTTTGTCAGATTTTATATAAGAAACACACTCAAGCAATGTAAGAGAATAATTATTCCAAAAAACCATTTAGAGGCTGTTAAATTTTTTTCTAATATTTTAAGTAATAAAAGTGAGTAAGCGTCGTCTCTTCCTTTATTTAATTAAGCAATGTTGTTTCAATAAAAAGATAATTTCCTTTCATTTTTAATCACAATTATATAAGTAACTTTCATTAGCAACTGGGACAATGATGCTCTAAGTTAATGTTTTCCGTATAGAGATCTTTAAGAATTTACATTTCGTAATAATTGTGTGTGAACAGTCGCTTTTCCAGATAATTAATTCAAGTATTATTGAGTCTCTTGAAATGTAATTACTCGTTTTAAAAATCTTTAAATCTTGTTTACATATATCACTTTTATAAAATGTTGGAAATTATAATTTTCTATTGAAAAAGATAAAATTATTATAAAAATAAAATTATCCTTAAATATATGGTAATTAAATTTGAACATAAGAAAACAAAAATTAATTAGTTTTAACATAAAAAAGAAGTAATTTCTTTATGGGTTTGTTTACTTAATATTCATAATAACAATGGAAATTAAACATATAACATTAGTACAAAAAATAAAAATAACTAGCCATATGTCATATGGAAACGTCGGTATTGCTCTTACGTGGAAACATGCGCTTCTCATCGGTAGCTAATTGAGATAGAAATGACATGCATAATCATTGGAATTTCTACACACATAATTATTGTCCATCATATCAGTAAAACAAGGTCTAGGTTGTTGTTGGCAATTGGGAACGATTAACTGACAACGGCGGCTAGATTTTTGAACCTCCAAAAAATCTTAGGACTCGGATGAAGAGTGAGACGCTTTTGCATTGGAGGAGACGAATAACCAAATAGTGGCGGATGCACAGCCATTTGTCAGGGAAATAGTGAGTCCATCTACCGTAGCTAGAATTTCTATTTATGAAGGTGGTGATTCCATCATTGCCATGTTACATCTAACGCAACTGGAAATACTATATGGAAATAGCGTTAAAACCAATAGTAATGGTGAATCATGTTTGACCTTAAAACGACAAAAAAAGATTGGTCAAAGACCTAAGTTTATAGGCTAAGTCAACAATATAACGACTCGGAAAGGTACATTTATATACAATTATTAACTTTTGTTGATAGGAGAATCCCGCTTTCACATAGTAAACAATCAATCGAAATAGAATTTTCATCATACATACATAACAAAGTACAATAAACACCAAAAAAATTCCATCGGCTAATCTTTGATTTTAATACATACATAAAAAATCTAACTTGCATGTATGTCAAATAGTAGGGATATCAAATGGAAAATCCATGCAGTTGGAGTTCACAGTTCTAACATTTGATTTCTCTTTTCCGGAAAGCTTCCAAACTAAATTTCTACCATATCCATTGATGCAGCTCTACACTTTCTCTCCTACTCGAGATGGCCGCCGGTTTTCTTTGCCGATTCGAGCGGTTGCCCGTTTTTCTTTGTTGTTGACTCGATTCACCGCTACTACTTATCACACTGACTCGATTTCACCTAGTATCCGTCGTAAGAATCTTCGGTTTCAAAGATACAGATCTACACCTTTTAGACACAACCACTTAAACAACTTTTTACTTAACCTATTTGGAATCGTGGTCACGAAGACGCGATTGTTCGACTTCCAGTTTTGCAAAATTAAGAATATAATGTGTTTTAATAATCCTTCCAACACTCTTTTATTTCTAGGGTTAATTTGCTTAATATACATAGTAGGGAATGAAATTAAGAATATAGTCATATTGGAAAAAAAAAATTAAGAAACTAACCATGGCTCTACATGGAAATTTTGGTATTAACCTTAGGTAGATAGAAATTTGAAATAGAAATTATACACGGCCGTAAATCTTGGAATTTCTACACATAAATAACTCAATATAATCATATGTGAGAAAAATAGTGATTATGTCAACTGCATGTGAAATTAATATTCGTGAAAGCGGTAATTTCATTTGATTAGTTTATGTGTCTATGGGAGACAAGGTTATGAATGAATAGAATAGTATTTTTATCTGATAATGTGAAATTACTATATAATCAAAAGTAATATAGAAATTATTATACAAAAATTATTATATGGTCATATTCTTAATTTCTAACTCTACTATCTAATTTCCCTTATTTCTATTCTACAAACACGTACACAAACAATTAAAAATTATATAGAATATATTATTAAAATAGCCTAACCAATTTTGTCATAATCATGTAAGTAATTTATATTTATGATATAGTCATCGAGCCTAATTTCCGTTATTTTTTAGATTGCAATATGAGTTTTCACTTCACCTCACGGCCACACTCTCTCACATGTGAACGTGACAGATCATTTTTGTGGCTAGCTTTGTCTTTAAACATCTGCCTTTATTTTTCTTTTCTTTTTGTCATTTTACATCTCAAGTTACACGTATCGGTGGATCTCCACGTGACCAAGATGTATCAATCCATTCTTTAAAATCTAAAAATAAATAAAAAATAGTAAAGTTAATTCGTTATTTTGTTTATCTACCACTCAGATCTTCAGATGTATCAGAAAGTGCCAAAAAATTTGACTGTTAATATAGTATATTTATTTTTGTGGAAATGTATATTTCTTATCATACTCTTCAACATTTTGATACCTCTGTAATGGAAAAAAAAAGTCTTGAAAGTTGAAACAAACCAACAACAAAAAATCATCACTTTATTAAATTCGACTTCTCAGCTACAAATCCCAATATCTAATCCTTGTTCAACGAACACATACAATGATTCAACAACCAAGATATACATAAAATCTATGTATCTAGATATTATTCCCAAATATACAAACACATTACCCAAAAAAACTGAACAAGAAGAAAAAAGAAACAACATTCGGATTCTACTGAAAATGGCAATGCTGCTGAATCTGCACTCTCTTTACCTCTTTTAGGCAAAAGATTTGATATGAACGTACAACTTTTGTTTTCTGCTTGTGACTTTTAGATCCTAACACTTTCCATGATATAGTCCTCCTTTGATCTCACCTGAGCCACACCACCATTAGAACCTACTGACACCAACATTAATCTTTTCCGGTAATGGTGATGGTTCCATTTTCTTGATTCTTGGAGGTACACATGCTCAAAGGTAACTTCTTCAGCTTCACTTTGCCTCTTCTTTTCCCCAATGAGCTACTCTCTTCCCCTGTTTTCTCCTTCACCGCATTATCGCACAAGAGAAACTTCCTGTTGACTCTTGTTCTGTCTACTTCATCGTCAGTGGATGTGTCTGAATCCACAACACCAGCAACATCATGCCCATCATACATAGTACTAGTCACTGAACTATTCTCATAGCTCTTCTGCTTCTTGTTCCTATGACCAGTGACTCTAGGAGAATTGTTTATAACTCGATTCAACCTACGAGTTAAATCCTCATCAGCGACGACATCTTTGGAATACAAAAGCTGAACAGGGACATGTTTCTTCTGCTTGTTCTTCCTCGGAGACCTCTCCTTAACCATCTCAGCAGGGAAAGAAGCGAACAACTCCAACGCCCTCTTGGCTGCAGCTACAGCCTTGGAAGCAACGATGGCTTTCTCATCAGCTTTAGCTCTTGCAGCTTTAGCGATCTTAGCAGCTAAAGCAGCGGTTTCTTTAGATGCTTGAGCTAGCTCCTCAGGAGACCGACCTTGGTCATCGTTAAGTTGACAAGTCAAAAGATTGTCGAGATGGGTCTGCACATCTGTTGAAGGAGAGGAAGAGCCGTTTGAATATAGAGTAGAAGAAGGAGTAGCGAGACAAGGAAGAGGAGGAGGAGGACTCGGTGAAGAAGAAGAAGATCCATTCGAGTTCTGTTTCTTGAATCCTGCTAGTAATCTCTTTCTTGGAGGTAGAAGAAGCGAATCAGAATCCAGCCGATTCACATCGCAAGAATTTGTCCCCATTTGTCTGCTAAAAACACACAATCCATTAAACAATATCTCCTAATTAATACCAATTCAGATCATCAAGAAAATCAAGATTTGATCAAACCGTATAAATCGGTAACAATCAAGAAACGTTAATAAACAAGAAAAGAAAAAAGATTTCAATTCTCGATCCAAAGATCATTACACAACATTGACAGAGTTATAAAGAATCAAAAGTGCCAAAGATGAAACAGCTGTTGTTGTAAGTACCTGAAACCGTTTCTTGTCCCGTTTTATTACAAAGGTGAGTTCAAAGTTACTTTGTCATCTCTTTGTTCATGGAAAGAAACAGAGAAGAGACAAAAGACAGAGGTTAGAGATGAGAGGGAAATGAAATTTAGGGTTTTTTTAAGAAGGAGAGAAATGGGGAAGGAGATGGATAGAGGAGGAGGAGGAGGAGGAGGAGGAAGGAGATGTTTGTTTCCAATCGCTCTGATCCATTTTGGTTTTTATATGTAAACCCTACGAATCAATATTAATTCTCTTCTTTAATTGTTTTCTTTTGACTTTTTTTACGTTTATTTTGTACCTTACGAAGCAAAACTTTTCCGTTTTTACTAGATTCCGTCCAACTATAATAACGGCCGTCAGAACTCTCTCTCTTTATGTTCTAACGGAGATACATCATGTTCATGTATCATACATGTTAGTATCATGAATCAGACGTGGAATCCCTATATGTAGAATTTGGAAAAGTATATTTTTTTTTGGGTGTGAATCTTAGGATTTTAGAAACTTTAATTTAGGTCAAACTTTTTTTTTCTTTCTATTAATCATTATTTCTAAATAATGAAAAAATGTGCATGTATAGAGAGTTTAAAAAGATGTGGATTAGGCATAATCTACTGTGTATGCTATCAGATGAGATTAGACTGTCATTATAGTGAAGAAAAGGAAATTTAATTCTAGATATTTTTGATCTTTTAGACAGGCTGCATCTTCAAAATACTCACAAGTTGATTTGCATATTTTTAAAATCTTCTCATGTTTTTAGTCTGATTAATCAATGTATGGTATTCAACTCAAACCCATGAAACCGGCCCAATTGGCTCATGTTCAGCCCAAAATCTGTCAAATTGTTTTTGTGATGAATATGCACCATTATTACAATTCAGAAACTCCTGTTAGATATGTGAACAAAACAAAAAAAAACTCCTTTTAGATTGGTTATGAATATGCACCATACATTTATAAACTCCATTTAGTATTAGTAAAATAGTAGTTATGTAGCAATGAGAAGAGTATAGCTTCCCTGTACTGCAAGTAAACATTTACAGGTACCATTGAAACTCCCTTCTTCAAGAAAAACACCCCATTGAAAAAATAACCCTATTTACAGAAAAAAACACACCAAAAAAATCATTCACATAACCAAACCAAATCAATCAGTTCTGCTTCAACTTCTCAACTCTTATCTTAAACCATTTGTGCTCTTAGATCTTTAACCATTTCCTCAACAAGATCCGCCATGATCATACCTTCAACTTCTCTCCCCAATACAGTAACTTCTTCACCAATCAAACCGCTCCATGGACACCTCTCCAAGTCCCAACCAATGATCCCATCCAATGAACAAAAGGGTTTCTCTGGCTGAGAATATAAATACTCCGACATGATCCTCCAAGTTGATTCCAACAGATATTTACCTCGTATAGCCGTTGATTCAGACACGCACGAGCTTATAAGTTTCTTCTTGAAACCTGACTTTCTCAGTGGTCCAAGCACCACAGTAAGTACCTCGTTCAGAAGATCAAACAGAATGTTGTGATTATCTTCACTTCCAGTACTCTCTTCGATATCTTCGTCTTCTTGATTCTGATTGCTTCTCTTCTTGAAGTTCTCTTTTGTTTCTTCAAGAACAGACTTGTTTATAGGCTTTGCAAATGGATCCCATCTAGACAATGATCTATCCGTTGTCCCTTCATACAAACCAGAAGCCACAAGAAGATCTCTAACAAATACTTTATCTGGATTTCCTAAATCAAAAGTGGTCTCAGTCTCTCGAGCCGCTTCTTCTTCCACAGGTGTTGGCACTTGTATATCTGAGTCAAGCTCATTTATCTGCCGTCTTAGTTCTGAATCAGCAGAAACAGAGAATGAGAAACACTTCAAGGAGTATGTGGGACATTTCAAGAAAAAATGATGACCCTTTTTTTTCAATTTCCTTACCACTTAGATTGGAACTGATGTCTCTGAAGACTTGAGGCATACCGTTCTCATCCGATACAGTCACATCGGGTGTAGAAACCTGACTGAGATAATCGACATTTCTCCAGAACTCTTCTGGTGTACTGCTGCAGACTGAAGCAGGACTTGGAGGCACTTCTGTTGAGTTCTCCTGAGAAAGAAAAAAACAAGACTTGTCTTAGTTTAGATTATAAGGACACCTCAAATTTGGTGAGAGAAGCGAGAGATTCGAAAAGTTCTTACATTTCGATCGTAAAAGTTGTTAAACCTCGAACCCGTCACAAAATCTTTGATTGATTCGTCCTCGAAACTGTTAGATTCGATCATTGAACGTATCTTCTTACCAAAGATTCTTCCTCTAAGAGTTGATCTAAAGCTGGAGACTTTCTTCCTGAGATTGAATCTTTCTTTCCTCCTGATTGGATCCACAACGACTGGTTCTGTTTCAGCTTCTGTTTCTTCTCGCTCTGCTATTACATCCTCGTGCTTTCTCATGATCTGTGCACCTGTCAGAACATGCCGGTCCTCTAACAGAAGCTTACCAAACGATGTCCCTGAGACAGGAGCAGATAGTGATCTTTTGAGGTTTCTTGGTGATGAAGAATCTTTCTTAGGAACATTTCTGTTTGCTCTAGATGAGTCTTCTTCATCGATTTCATCAGTTTGTTTCCGCAAGCTCTCTGCATCCGACACAGTTGGTCGCAAACGGCTAGTGCCGCTACATTTGACCACAGGATCATCTGAAGGAGTTATCTCTTTTCTCAAAACATTCCGAACTCTCTCTGCCAAAAGTCTCCTTGTATCTCTACTAATAAACTCTTGAGGAGAGTCTGGTGCATTGCACTGAACCTCACTGGCGGCATATGATCTCATCGATTCAGACCTCGGGAAAGGTCTTTCGCTGAAAGGAGTCTCGATCCCGCTTCCTCTCACTGATGAACTTCTCTTGAGAGCTCTTCCTTGAAGCTCACCTTTTAACCTCTCCTTGACTTCCTCAAGAAACTCTTCTATGCTGCTTCCTCTACTTCCTTCCATAGTCGTCCCTGAAGAAGTAGTTAAAGAATCTTCGTAGTCATAAACTCTCTGAAGACCAGGTCTTAAGACCACAATCCTAGTTGGACCGGTTCTGTCTGTCTTCAAGTTGAAATCTCGACCAAAGCTTCTAGTTCTCGTGAACAGCCTCTCTTTATCATCCCGAGCCACGCAGCCAGACTCAACGATTCTTGAAAAATCTTTAGACCTTTTATCAGCTTGCCAAGCTTCAAACTCTCTTCTAAACCTTTGTAGCTCTTCTTCTTGAGGATGTTCTCTACGCATTGGTGGATTAATCTCCTCTGTCTCCATAACCCTCCTCTCCTTCTTGTTCCTTTTCCCTCCACCTCCTTTCTCATGAGATTGATCCGTTTTACTATTCTGACGATGATGATAAGGATTGATCCAAGCCGTTGATTTAGTTGACTCGAAAGGAAGTGCATCCATTCCCATCAGCTTAGCTACAAGACTCGGCGCCGAGTTGTGTTTATTATTATCGTTGGAACGTTTTGAGAGCTCCTCGACGATCTTCTTCTTCATTGATTCCTCAATAGGGTAACAACTTCTCTCGTACCATTCCTCTTCCTCAAATCCATAACTCTGCTATTATGATATTATTATAACAAAAATATTTATACCATTTTTTGTTTTGTTTTTTCAGTTTGGAAGAAAAATACAAAAGTTAGTTTTTAATTACCGGTTTATCTTTCTCGTTATGGTATGACTGAAAATTGTCAACTTGAAGCTCAAAGCTATTCCTAGGAGCTTCCAGATCTGCAGAAACCAAAAATGAATTGATTAATGATAGAAACAAAGATTTGATTATTTGTTGTCTGTAAATTTTATTAACCTTCGTCACGGCTTTTGTGATGAGAGAAAACTTTCCGGGAGAAACTGTTGTTGTGGAAGTCGAAGAGATGCAATAAGCCTCCCATGGTTTGGATCTCCAAAGTGAATAGGGAAAAATTTTAAAGGGAGATGAAACTTCCGATCTGATGAATCATCAGCCGACAAGAGGGAGTATTAACTAATGGAATTTGTCTTGTAAGAGAAGAAAAAAGGTGAAAGCTTTATTACACACAGACAAAACAGAGAAACAGAGCAAATTCTTGATTAAAGAAAGAACTAAAGACAGATTCTGAAACAGAACAGGAGATGATCTTTACGCAATGAACCGATCGAGAGAGGTTTAAAAGAAACTGAATTGTCTCTCGTTAACCAATGTAACCTCGAAAA
>KE154891.1:151174-162349 GCA_000411075.1 Sisymbrium irio | reverse complement strand
GAGAGAGAGAGAGAGAGAGAGAGAGAGAGAGAGAATGAGGGGAACAGAGGAAAGTCGTATTCAGACAGAGAGAGAGAAGACTAATGGTGAGTAGTAGAAGTAGGAAACTGACGAAACAGCGAGATGAAACACATCTAATCCAAAGTACGGAACTCCGGTCGCTTTCTCACTTTTGAAGAGTTAAGAGAGAGAAAAATTAAAAACGGAATTTTGCAGAAGAGAGAGAGAGAAGAAACGTGGAGATTCAAAGATAAACAGAGTATTTCTTCTTCTCTCTCCCTCTCGGTACGTACGTGGTTCCTGTGAGCCGCTCCAAATTAAGTTATTAATTATTAATTCTGATAATTGTTTATGTTCCAAATTAAGTTAGTAATTATTAATTCTGATAATTGTTTATGTTCCAAATTAATAATTATTCATTATTGATCGAGGTTTCCTGTTAACCGTTATCATTATTCTCATTATTTCTTTTCTTTTTTGTTATATAAACATCTTATCATTATTCTCAATATTGTGAATAACAGAGAATATAATCATCAAAAAAAAAAATTTAGCTGTACAAATTGTATAAGAAAGCTTTTTGAATATTAGTTTGGCAGAGCCGTTTTCATGTGTATACCATGAATAGTTGATACAGTAGTTGTACATTGAAGGTTGTCTAAAACAAGTAAACTTAGAAAATCGAAAATTCGTCAGAGAAGTTGAAAGATTCCTTCGTTAATAGTATAATAATTTTTTATTGAAGAAAAATACAAAATGAATGAGAATTCTCATTCTCTTTTGTAAGTTGGAACGTGTACAGAAGGGTGGTTGGATTGTGAAATCAGTCTCTTCGGTACTAACTATCAATAAATAATTTAATAAATTTAATGTAATACAGATTAATACTTATTTACGTATAAGAAAACTTCAACAACATAGAAATCATGTAAAGAACAGCTCATGGACAATTTTGGACCGTCATTTTTCTTAAAATAAACAACTCTCACTTTTAAAAGCAACACATAATTTGTCCGGACAATAAAACTCAATTTCTCTTTAAAACAAAAAATGCCCCTCGATATAATATTTCATCAACTTAATTTCGTTTTTCTTCTTTTTGCACTCTTCCTTGAGGCTGCGATATAGTTGGACATCGATAGAAGGATATATATGTTGCTTCTTAGATACATGCTATATGCCTATACGTGCATGGTGACTTGTATTTTTGTTACATGTTTATATGTTGCCCTTCTTAGTTACATATTATATATGGTGGCATCATAGTTACATGTTAATGTGTTATACATGTTGCCTACGATATATATGAACACACACAAAGATGTAACATGTTTGGAACACAAGAGAACACAAGAGCACAAGAGTTTCACAGCTTTTGGTCCAAAACCTATACGAATTAGGGACCATAACACATGACACATAATTCTTTAGAACCTTAATTTTTTTTTTAATTCCTTAGAACCTTAATTAGACATAGACTAGCAAAACAATTATAATTTTTATTAAAAAAAATTGTTTATCGAATGGTCGGCTGACTAACGATCGAATAACGACTTGTGACTAGCTAGCACTTTTAAACTACTAAAAACAATTATTCAAATTTTGCAACTCTAAAGTCTAAACATATCATTGCCTAAAAGGAAATTACCAACTATTTACATAAAAAAATTAATCAAAAAAAACAATCAAACTATTTACATAAAACTAACCATACAAATACAATCTATAAATAGACGTTGTTGCATACATGCAAAACACTAATCCTCCATTACGATCTTACGTTAAGTATTTTTCCAATCATATATATGTATGCATGGATCGTTCGTCACAGCAGACTCGCCCCCTATTTGCACCAAAAAAAATTGAAATATTAAAATGTTATTGTTATCTAGCGGCTCTAATTAAGGATTAATAAAGAAACCTTCGCTACGTACCCGGTCAGCAAGTACCCCACAACAAATGACTAATTAGAAAACGTTACACGATTAACAGAATATCATCCAAGTACCCAACTATCCATATTTTTATATTTGTTTACAATGATAAATTTCACATTTTCCCCCCATACAATACATGTACACTATGTCACTATATACTTTTTTAAGAGGGCTCAAAATTGATAGCAATAAGATAAATTCCGCACAAAAAATCTAATTCGCAACGTAAACGACCTAACACCACATTATTGTAGCTCATGAAAGCTAATACTATATTATTAATTTCTGGATTACAAAGAAATAAAAAGGTGGGAATCGATAAGAATACAATACATACAACTCATGGTGATGGTGATGGCATTGTGGGGTTTTTAGTTGTAAAGTTATGACTCAAAACACGCTTTGTTATTTTTATATTCATTTATTTTATGTATTAATGATGGATCGTCATGTGCTTCGTATCCTCCCTCGACTCTCCTCCATTATTACTTCTTTTATTTCTTTCTCATCTTATTCATTATTGTTTTTATCTATTCATTCCCCACATACGAATTGGAACTCCACATTAAGCCTAAGAAAGAAAAAAGAAATTAGTAAAATAGTCTAAAATCCATACATTAAAACCCAAGAGCCATTAAGACTGTGCCACGACTCCCCTACCTATATTTCACATCTAAATTTTGATTCTCATCTGTTGTACGTGCCCAACTAATTAATCTTGTGAAACTCGTATGTTTGACAAATATATATAAAAAAAAATAGGGTAGTACGTTTTTTCTTGTTTAGATCCTCTAGGCTTTATACGTTTTTCCTACCATATGTGCTGGACCTAAAGTTCTGTAGTGCATTGTATTATTCCCCTTTATAACACAGTTTTTGGGTTAAAATAACTCAATTTTCACCTAAAGTAAAAAAATTAGATTGAAAAATTATGCAAATTTCAAGAGTTGTTTGATTATTTACTTATTGCTACTTGCTAGTGTTGGATCCTCAAGCTCATGGAAGTAATAAAATACAGTTCATTTATTAGTAGAATACTTTTAAAAAGTTACTGAACATTTGGGGGATGAAAGATTATATGTCTCTGACACTAGATTTCCAATACATTTTACTAATCTAACGGCCTGCAAAACATAAAATAATGTTAAGACTGCAAAACCAAGTTTAGGTTTATGACCGCTTTTGTCTACGAATTAGACCGTTCTTTCGGGTCTCATGATCCCAACCTTCCAAATCAGCTGACCAACGTGTAGCTGACATAATGGTCCGCGTAAGGCTCTCAAAGATGTGAAATTGGCTAAGGTCGTCTAATGCGGTCCTAAATACTAACTACCTCGATTTTCCTCGATAATTTTGTAACTTTCAACCAAAAATCCAACAATTAATATAATGTCTATAAATACTCTCGATCACGAGAAGAAAATGACTTCTAAGAAATTGTTTCCGCACTTTAAACTTCGCTTGTGGTCACTCACAAACATCAGATTCAATCAAGACCACTCTGTCGTAGTTAAAAGATATTCTGATACACATTTTTGTTTTTTTTTGTTCAACTTCTTTTAGATAAATTATTTTTTTATTTAGTCGACGTTTAAGTTGGTGATTAATCAGAAAGATTATCTCTTGTCATCCCGATAAACTGCCAGTTATCTTGTATTTGCATGATTCATTCATCCCCTTAGAGTACAAGTTCACATCAACGTACACAAAATTTCACCCAAACAATTATTTATAAAATCTCCAAAAATAAGGGAAAAAGGTCCAAAAACAATTCTTTGTAAATAAATCGGTTTTACTTTCCCGGTCAATGATATTAAGAGATTTAAAGACTCAAAATTCGCAAAATCCAAGTAATATGAGGACCTAAAAACACTGATAGAGACCATACGACCAAAACAATCCAACGAATAACAAAATAAACAACATAAAAAAGCACTAAACTCTAACTTACGCATCTACATGTCTAATGGGACCAACCTTGATCATTTTTGTCTTTGATCAAATAAGTTCCTAAAAGTCGCATCAGACTCACATGCAATCGATTTTTTTTCTCCATCTCCTTGCGGCTTCTTTAATCATTATCACAAAAAATGGAACAGTTCTTTACTTTTAAATCATTTGTTCCCTTTATAGATTGGTCCCAAATAGAATAATATCTAAATAGGCCTGTATAGTAAGGTTTACACTTAAGTACATGAGAAAGCCTGATAACCATACAGTATCGGCCTATTATAACCTAGCCCAAAAATTGATGAGAATGATCTAAAACATGTTCAACCACATTCTCGGGCCAGATGATCACAAGAATCTCTCTAATGGCTTATATCATTCAACGAAAAGGTGATGCTAACAATGAGAAACTAAAGGAGACAGGTGGCAAACAAGTCTTGATCTTCTCAGGAATGCTGAAAAACCATTTGATTATCATGTCAAAGGTTTGGATGTTTAGTGTCCTTCACGGCTAAGAAGCTTCTGAATGATCCTGAAAATTTCAATACGCTTGAGAGATAAAACCGCTTTCTAGGAAATCAGGCCAGAATGTTCAAACCAGTATCGAACAAATCTTTTTTTTTTTATAAATTAAAACTTTCAACACCAAAAAGTCCTAACCAAACCGAATAAATCATAGCTCTTTTTAATTAGGCATGTCAAAACTGGAGGTTATAACATCAATTCTTGTTTTTACGAAGTATGAAGTCGATTTTTAGACTGAAAACAAACCAAATCCAAATTCAAGTAAGAAACCAAGCCGAACCAAACCGAATTGTTGTAGCTATCTAGTTTCCATTACTACGAAATCGATAAAAACAAAAGAAAAAGCAAACCATGAACCAAACTGCACATACATAAAGCTCAATAAGCAGGCTCCAAACCATTCAACTCCAATAAACTTTCAAGAATGAGAAAACACCATTTTTTTCTGGAAAGTAATGTACAGCATACTAATCAGTGTTACAAAGACTCAGCAGAAGAAACAACCATGAAATGTTTCCATTCCCATGAATAGACTCCAACAAAATGACAAAAAACAGAACAGCAAACAAACAAACAGACAGATGGTACATATAACGACCCATCCCAGCAAAAAAAAGATTCTGTCTTAACGAAACGTTAAAAATTCCCTTGGAAAAAGCAACAACAGAGTCAAACAACAACAATATATAGCAGGAGAGAGCACAACAAGTTGACAAAAAATCAATGACACTTCAAACTCAAAAAAGTACTAAAGAGAAGTCAAAGAATACCATAACTAGAAACGAATCCATAACGACTCATGATATAAACCCTTAACAAAACACAGAAGGAAAATATAGCATCCAAATGATATTATCCATACAACTGACCTAAAAGAGGTAGCAAATGAGGTTCTCAATAATAACATCACAAAACACAAAGCATAACCAGTTTTGTTTTTCTTAGTTTTTTTGTAGTTTTTAGGTCACATCTAAAAGCAAGTTTACACAAATTGCTAATCCCATCCTCAAATCTGAGTCAGTCAAATGGCAATAAACTAGAAAAAAGCCTCCTTAATCATCGTCTTCTTCCTCCTGCCAAAACATAAAAGGCATTCCCAAAACGTCACATACATGTAAACAAAACATGAATCAAAACAAAACAAGAGTTATCAAATAAAAAAAAAACCTCATCGCTGCCTCCTGCTTCGTCCACTTCAGACTTGGACTCCTCATCTTCACCTCTGTTGGTTCCACTAGCCTAAATCAAAGAATACAGTTCCCACTTAACTTTCCTCTCTAAACTCTAAAAACCAATCTTTTAAAAGAGTGTTTTTTTGTAATTATTACCAGCTTCATGTTGTACTGTTGCATACTCTTAACATACTCACTCTTCCTGCTCTCTGCCTTTAAAGCATAAGGAGCTTTTTCCTGTTGTGTAACAAAGAGATTCATTACAAACAACCAATTCATACAAAAAGATGAAATCAAATTTCAAATTAGGTTAACTAATAAATAACACTCACTTCCTCACTCATAGACTTCCACTTAGCTCCAGCAGCTTTACCAACCTGAATCAATCATAAAGTTTTGTCATTTACAGATCTGAGATTTTGGAATGAACATTCTCTTTACAACAGATTTGGATAAATACTTACGGTGGCTACCGACTTGTTACTAGGGTTCGCTTGGCTAAACTCACGTCGGAAGTCATCTCTATAATTTCACAAAAAAAATTATTAATTTGAGATTTAGAAAAAAAAAGAATAATTAAATAAATAAATGAAAAAGAGAGATTTTTATTTTTACAGGAAGACGAAGAAAGCACTTGGAGGTCTCTTAGGTTTGTTTGGGTCTTTCGTCGTCGTCTTCTTCCCTGCCTTCCTTCCTCTCGTTTTCAGCCTACGATGTGGATAAGTTTAATTGAAAAATTGTAGATCTCAGAAGAAAAAACCAAAGAGTCTCTCGGAGAAGAAGAGGCAACACAAACCTTTGATCAGTGCTCGTCGATTCACCTTTCGATTGACCGCCTTTCATCTCGACTTCTGCGATAAAAAGAGTTGAGAAAAAATGAGGAATCGTTAGAGAGAATCGGATGACTCGGACTGAGTCAGGTAGCGAGTTGAAGTTGTTTGTTTTACCTCTTTGGTTTTTTTTGTTGTTGTTGTTGGTACTTTGGTTTGGTTTGACGAGTGTGTCTGTATGGATGTATATAAGACTTTAAAGTGTTTAAGTGTTTTGCCTTTTTTCGGTATTTAAAAAAAAATAAAATAAAAAGTAGATTGAAAATTGGCACTGTGGCGGGATTTTGACTGGAAATGATTGCCACGTAAGTGAAAGATAAACAACGGACGGAATCCTGGCTTTGTGCTCTTCGAATCTTGACCGTCTATGTGACACGTGTGCCTGTGTATGCAGATCTGCTGACCCTTCATATACTTCCTTACAGGCTTTTTTTCTTTTTTAATTAATTCAAACTTTCTTTTTGTAGTATAACATGCAAATTTTTAAATACAATGAATTGTTAGATTCACTTCTATTTTAATAAGAGATTTGATTCTAAAAAAGGCTTAGGGTGCAACTGATTTTTAAAAATATATAAAAATACATAAAATAAGTAGAACAAACAAAATTTATTGCATGGAAACAGGTTTTTCAAAAGATTAACAATTTCTAGATGAATAAGATTTTTTCTCATTTTACTATGTGGGTTCCATTATTTTTTTAGGGAAATAGTAATTCGATATTTCTAAAAGAATTTAAAGAAATCTCTAAAATGTTATTTATTTGTACTCACACAAAAAACAATGATACTTTTTTAGTGTTTACTGTTTAGTAAGCTAAAAACATTATAAATTTAAGTTAACCCAGCTAATCTAAATTTAATCATGGCTGATATTTTGTTTGTTTACTTACATTTATTATCAATGTTATTTTTTAAACATATAAATGTTAAATAGTTTCTTCAAACTCCTAGCTCAAAATTCCCAACAACTATTAGTAATACCAAAACACAATTATTAGTAATAATTTTTTTATGTTGATGCTACATTATATTAATGGATAAATGGTGATCAACATAAAAATTATTTGGAATTTTAATCATTAGTATCTTTCAAAAAAACTTTAGCCAAAATTTATGCAATTTGCAAAGTGGTTTAGTGTTAAACCGATTTAAACATTATATCATCCAAACGTACCACAATTATTGTTCATTGTGCATCCATAATTATACAATATCCACTAAACATAAACATAAACAAGTACAAATATTATTTCACAATAATGATTGTAAATTAAGATTCATGAGTATGTTAAATGATAATGAAGTGATATATTTGTTCTTACAACATAAACTTTCAAATATGGACAATGGAATAACAACCATGGATGATGATGCTCAAAATGCATTTAAATACATCTAAAATTACTAATTTATGGACAATTGTTATCATTAGAGTAAAAAGAATGATAAGTAAGAAAGATATTTGTTTAAAAAATTTACTGCAGAATTTTGAATTGATTTAATTTCATCATATATATAAAAAATGTACAATTGATGTACAAAATTGATACCGGTTGAAATAGTGTTAAAGATCATTATTCTAAATGTTGATATTCGCAAATAGAGAAAATGATGCAAACAAGGGGGGAAACAATAATATTCAAAGACATATTTGCATGAAAAATTTGGAGTTGAAATCATTTCATGCTTTCTCAGTAGAATTCAACGACCAGTTTGATGCTTGAGACAATACCATTTTTCTTTTTTTTGTTATTGGTACCAACGATCCCTTTACTAAGGATAATTTTTAATATTTTCGAACAAATATGATATATTTGATTTTAATATCATTATTTTAATAAATTGGGAGTTGAACTTATGGTATTTGATAAAAAAAATTGATTTAATTCGTCTTTTAAATAAGTTTTCAAAAGTTTTCCCATATGTTTTTTTTTAGCTTAAATGAATTACATTTGTGGAAAAACATTTACAGCAAAATGAAGAAAAATGAGAACTAACTACAAAAAAAGACTATGTTACAAAAAAAAAACTACAAAAAAGACTACACTATTAGTATTTGTTATTCAAGTTTAATTTTAAACATAGTACAAATCATACTCAATGGATATACAACCAACCACACTAACAAATTGATTTTTAATTTTTGTTAATAGAAAGATCGATATACATAAATCAAATGAACACTTAGGTCTGAATTTATGGTTTATTTTAGAATTTAAGGTTTCATATTTATAGAGTAAGATTTATAGAGTGTTACATTTATTTTTTGGGTTTAGGTTTATTATCTCAGATTTGGGATTAGGTTTTTTTTCGAATCTTGACCGTCCATATGACAGGTGTTTCTGTGTTTACAGATCTGCCTTCAAATCCTTCTTCCTTACAGGCTTTTTTTAATTATTACTTCTAACTTTCTGTTTGTAGTATAACATGCAAAAATTTGAATACAATGAATTGTTAGATTCACTTCTATTTTAATAAGAGATTTGATTCTAAAAAAGGCTTAGGGTGCAACTAATTTTTAAAAATACATAAAACTAGAAACAGTTTCACGCGTTGCGTGGATTTAATCATTTATATAATTATAATATTTTATTATTTTTTTCCACATATTTAACTTTCTTTATAAATATAAATAATTTAATAAAAATAAATAGCATCTCGCATATTTAGTTATTATGGCCCCGATTGGTGTTTTGGCTTTGAAGGCTTTAGACTTTATAAAACCATTAAAGTCAAAAAATTTATCAATAAGATTTTAGGCTTTAGGCCATTTAAAATTCCGTGCAAAGCCTCTAAAGCCATATTTTAAAAAAATTCTTCAATTTTATTCATGTATTTCTAAAGCCACAATTTTCGACTTTAGAAAAAAGCCAAAGTCTTAAAAGTCAAAGTTCTTAAAGCCTAAAGTGACAGTCGTTAACAATCGGGGCTTTAGAAATACATGAACAAAATTGAAGAATTTTTAAAGTGTCTCAAAANAATACAATGAATTGTTAGATTCACTTCTATTTTAATAAGAGATTTGATTCTAAAAAAGGCTTAGGGTGCAACTAATTTTTAAAAATACATAAAACTAGAAACAGTTTCACGCGTTGCGTGGATTTAATCATTTATATAATTATAATATTTTATTATTTTTTTCCACATATTTAACTTTCTTTATAAATATAAATAATTTAATAAAAATAAATAGCATCTCGCATATTTAGTTATTATGGCCCCGATTGGTGTTTTGGCTTTGAAGGCTTTAGACTTTATAAAACCATTAAAGTCAAAAAATTTATCAATAAGATTTTAGGCTTTAGGCCATTTAAAATTCCGTGCAAAGCCTCTAAAGCCATATTTTAAAAAAATTCTTCAATTTTATTCATGTATTTCTAAAGCCACAATTTTCGACTTTAGAAAAAAGCCAAAGTCTTAAAAGTCAAAGTTCTTAAAGCCTAAAGTGACAGTCGTTAACAATCGGGGCTTTAGAAATACATGAACAAAATTGAAGAATTTTTAAAGTGTCTCAAAATATCACAAATATGTTTTTACGTTTGTATTATTTATGTTGTGTGAATTTAATCACATTTTTACATTATTTATTTTTTGGGATTTGAAAAAAATATCTAACATTTTTACCTATACTATTTCAAAAATATTACAAATATGTTTCATGAATTTAATAAAATGATAGTAAAATTCTAAAAATATAAATAAATGTAAACATAAAATAAAAAAACAAAGGATTAATAGGTATAAAATTGTAACTTTTAAATTAACATAAATTGCAAGTCATTAAATTAGTGATAATAAAAAAAGAGAGATACAAGATAGAAATGTAAAAACTTTTGAAGGCACATGACAACCTCTTAATGATTATCTTTAATGAATATATTTTTCCTATGAAATAAACTTTGAATTGATCATATATTCAAAATGCTGAATTGATATGAATGAAAAATAATATATTGCATCTGAAGTTAGAATAAATAAAGTAAGGTTCCCTCAAAAGAAGCTCTGAGTAGGTGACATGTGTCCTCCTAATATTAAACATTTTTTTTTTAGATCCTCCAAAATTTAATACTTTTTAATTTCTCTCTTTATTTCTAATTTTACATTTAATGACTTAAAATTTATGTTAATTTTAAATTTAAATTTACTATACAAATATTTAACACTCTTTATTTTTACATTTTGTGTCCTCCAAATTTAATACTTATAAAATGTTCTCTTTATATTTTGTCTTTTATTTTTTTTTATCTATTCAATACTCTTAAATATTTCTTAAATTATTTTATTCTAACTTTAGATGTAATATATTATTTTTAATCCATATCAATTCAACATTTTAAATATAGGAACAATTCAAAGTTTAATTCATAGGAAAAATATAAATTCATTAAAGATAATCATTAAGTGTTTATCATGTGCCTTCAATTTAATGACTTTCAATTTATGTTAATTTAACATTTTCTATCTTTATCTCTCTATTTTACTGTCACTAATTTAATGACTTTCAATTTATGTTAATTTTAAAGTTACAATTAAATATGTATTAATCTTTTGTGTTTTGTGTTTTGTGTTTTTTGTTTTGTGTTTTATTTTATATTTACATTTATTTATATTTCTAGAGTTTTACTATCATTCTATTAAATTCATGAAATATATTTGTAATATTTTTGAAATAATATATGTAAAAATGTGAGATATTATTAATTTTTAGTAACATATTTATAATTATAGAAAATGTTAAATTTATTTTATTAAGTAAGTA
>KE154891.1:118577-135765 GCA_000411075.1 Sisymbrium irio | reverse complement strand
ATTTTATAATTTTGTTTTTATTTATTTTACAAATAAAAAAACTAAAAAACACTGATTTTAAAGAATATTAATAATTAATAATTTTTTCTGGTTAATTTAAATTTTTCATAATATATAGTATTTGATTTTAAGCAAATAAATAGGAAATGTTTAGATATTTAGTAGATATTCATATTTTATTTTTTAAAATTTTTTTAATAATGTTTGATAATAAAGATAATAGATAAAAATAAATGAAAATAAAAATATTGAAAAAAAAAAAAAGCTGACACCTCAGCAATATATCTTTAAATTAAATGATTGGACATTTATCAAGCAACGCAAGTAAATCATTTTGAATCTAAAGAACCTTAACCAAAAAACAAAAAGACAATGTTGCCTAACCAAAATGTTAATTGTATGCTGTAGTGAAGGTTTCATTTTTATCTCGTTGTTAACCGGGGTTGGATGATTGAGATCGTAAACGGTTTAGTTTGGGTTGATATAAACAATTTCGGTTTAGCAATATAAAAGTCCCAAATAATCGGGGTATAGTTACTAAATCGTACCGGACGTGAACTCTGGTTCGGTAGGTTAGAAGTACAGTCGGTCGGAAACCTAAAAAAAATTGGCGACTTTCTGCAAAGATGGTTCCACTTGTGGCATAAAAGCCATGATTTCAAGTCTTTGCCATGGCGGGTCTCATTAAACGTAGAGGAAACGCAGTCTTTCGTTCTCAAACCCTAGCCGTCATTTACTCCAAGGTGGGTCAGTTCTCCTCTACAGATTCTCTCTTTTCATCTATTAATCTCTCTGCGGCAATTGGTCGAACACTTCATTTGCTGGTTTCTTCTGGTCTCTAGTTGCAAAGGAGTAATTATACGCTTGCTGAGGGAGGCATGAACAAGTGCTCAGTTATGGATGAAGACATAAATTCAGGTTCTGTTGTGTTTCTACTACTAAAGCTTGTTCGGACTGTAACATTCTCTAAGTTAAAGGTTGTTACTTTTTTAATCTGTACTTATGGATTGACTTGTTAAACAGTTGATACATCGAAGTGGAAGAAGGTACGAGCAAGTGATTGTGGAATTAGAAATTCAATGATTCCAGAATCTTCTTTGAATGTCTTGAGACTCCTTAGACGTCAAGGTTTGTGTTCTGTATGTATGTTTTATGTGTTTACTTTAGCATTGATGTAGAAGAATGAGAAGAAAGCTGAACTGTTTGTTTTCTTGTCTGTTAGGTTTCGATGCATACCTTGTGGGTGGGTGTGTAAGGGATTTGATACTCCATAGACCGCCCAAAGACTATGATGTGATCACTACAGCTAATCTTGTCCAGGTTTAATGGCTAATGCGTTACCTTGTTCAGTACATTATGTTTTGATTATTGCTTCACTTCACTCATCTCCTTCTTTTTATTATAGATCCGGCGGCTGTTTCATCGTGCTCAGGTTATTGGGAGACGGTTTCCTATTTGTCACGTGTGGATGAAAGGTTCAATAATTGAGGTCAGTTCTGGTACTTTTTTATCTTCTGTTTCAGGTTCCAATGAGCTTTTGGACATTTTTCTTTCTCTGTACTCCGTGACACTTCTTGTTCATAGGTGTCCAGTTTCGATACCGTGGCACAAAGTGACAGTGAGCTGGAAAAGCTTGAAGATGATTCGGGGGTTTCCAAAAAGGAACAGAACAATGAAGCTAGCGAGAATAGCATCCTCTTGAAAATGCATTCTGGTTTGGATGTAAAAGACTGCAATCTCTGGAGGAATAGCTTGCAACGGGATTTCACAGTTAACAGGTTTAGTTTTTTTGAATCATATGCCTTTGTAGCAAAAAGGACTTTTTTTCTTTTCTTTGTTTCATCGATACCTATCTTACTTGTGGTACTAATCTACGTGCAGTTTGTTCTTTGACCCCTTTGAATTTAAAGTTTATGACTACAACAACGGAATGGAAGACTTAAAGAATCTAAAGGTCACTAGCTTTTCTGCTTACTCTTTTTGGAATCATTTATGGTATTAACCACTTCTTACTAACGCGATTGCAGCTACGTACACTTGTCCCTGCACATTTGTCTTTCAGTGAAGATTGTGGTATGTTTGATTTATTCTCTTATATGGACAGGGTACTTTATTTAGTTGTTTAACCACTATGTCATGTTTTTTTTTTTCTAAATACAGCTAGAATTCTCAGGGGTTTAAGAATCGCAGCTCGATTAGGTCTATCGGTTTCAAAGGATATTGAGACTGCAATACATACATCTATATCTTCTGTTGCGAATTTGCCCCCGGTATTTGACTGCTTGAATTTGGATATATCACTTTTAGCTTTAGATAATTTGTTCATGGCTTTAACTATACAACCACGCTCTTCCTTTGTTCAGTTTAGAATACTCCTGGAAATGAATTATATGCTTGCGTATGGAGCTGCTGCACCTTCCATACTTCTTCTCATGAAGTACAAACTACTTCATGTTTTGTTTCCTTTTCAAGTATGTCATTTACTTATTCATCAATCTTGTAACTTTGTTTATTGTTCTTTTTTTTTGTGACTTTCTTATTTAGATGAAATTGTATTTCAGGCAGCTTACATGGAACAAGCTAGTAAAACATCGCAACCAAGTTCCTTAATGCTAGTGGTACGTGATTGAGCGTTTTCTAATGATCCATTTTTGGCATTTTCT
This sequence comes from Sisymbrium irio, assembly GCA_000411075.1. Classification (NCBI taxonomy): domain Eukaryota; kingdom Viridiplantae; phylum Streptophyta; class Magnoliopsida; order Brassicales; family Brassicaceae; genus Sisymbrium; species Sisymbrium irio. The sequence continues at coordinate 133,102 of KE154891.1, read as the reverse complement.
GAGTCGGGTTTATTGTTTGATACAGAGTTTATTCTCCAATATGGATAAATTAGTTTCCTGCACGCAACCTGCCGACTCCAGACTATGGTGAGTTTGTTTCTTTATATCTACGAATCGTGTCTCTTCGATAAGCACTGATTTAATTGTCCTAATTCTGTTTTAAAACAGGATTGCATTGTTGGCTTTTCACACTGCACTAGTGCGTAACCCTCAGGAGGCTATCGTACTGCGCGCTTTCGCCTCTTTGCTCTACCATAGAAACTGGAGCAGAGCTGTCAAATTTGCTAGAGAACATAAAAACTCTGTACCCGGATACGCCCCTGAGGTATCTAAATCTTCGAAAAAGAGAAAGAGATCCGATGAAGAACTTGCAAAAGCAGTTTCTGAATTCGCATCTCTCTTAAAAGATACTCAGTATGTTCTGACTGAAATGCAGTCACTGCTAGAAGCCCTATGCCTTTATCCAAACTTCAAATGCTCTGGTCTGGTAAGATGGAAGTGCATTTTACTACAATGAGATTCATTGTGTTACAGCTTGTGCCTTTTATCAACGTCTTCTGCTTCATTTTTTCTTAATCAAACACTTAACGTTTCTCAGGTGTTTATATCAAAGAACAAGGGGAAACAACTAGCAGATTTGTTTGGGAGATTGAGTGATGTCGAATCATATGGAAGCGAAAAACAGGGATTCTCTATCGACTATTTCTCACTTGGGAAGGGGATTCCATGCGAGATAGGATTTGTTCTTGGCAAAATCATTCTGGACACCATCATCGAACAGCCAAATCCGGTCCACGAGAAACAAAGCGACATGGACCAAATTGTTCCAGAGGCTTGTCTGGAGAAGAAGGTTGATGAGTTGGTAATCTCGAAATTATTTAAAGAGGATAGCAACGGTCAAGATCCACTCCATGGGTCAAAGGCATCATCTGTTTTTAAGGCTCACCAAAAGATCGTAAAGAGGATGAAAGAAAAGAGTGAGCACAAGAGTGACCAAGAGACTGATGTGTGTCCAGACTCAACCTTGTCTGGTGAAGCAGACAATCAAGATCAGTCTGTAATCCAAAAACCGAAGCGACGTCGCAAAGAAGCAGTAGTCCCAGAGGCGCCAAAGCAAAAGACTTCAAAGAGGTCAAAATCAGATGAGCAAGAGACTGTGGAAAGTCTCTCTGGTCCAGCAAAGAGTGAGCAGCAGACTGTAGACAAAAAGAATAGCAAACGTGGCACTAAACCACCAGTCTCTGATCCACCTAAGCAAACAATGTCAAAGAACCGTTTGAAAGAGACACAGAAAGTGAAACGAAGCGACATCCCTATGAAGGAGATTCAAGATGCAGAACACGGCTTCGTCTCTGACAAATCTATGAGCGATCTTCTGAAAGTTCTTGTGAAACCATGTCAACAAGCGTCAAACAAAGAGGAGAGCAAATCGTTACCATCATCGGAGAAGACGAAGAGACCAAAAAAACTCTCAAGTCTGTTCAAGTGAAGCGATTCCCATACGAACATGAGTAAAAAGCCAAGACGGAGGCCTTCTGGACCGGTTTAGAAGGTCTACTACATTCAGTCGCAGTCTCTCTCCGGGATTTTTACATGTGTACCATGTAGCTTGAAACCAATTTGTGTTTCATTTTGTTTTTGATTTGGTCACCGGTAGAGAGAAAAGTTTTGGAGAGTAATATCATATATGCGAAAGAGATATTTTTTGTATGTGTTAAATTTAGAGATCAGATAATTTTCTTCATTTCTGTATTACATATGCAAAGCCAAAAATCTCTAAGCGAAACCATCTAACTTTTTTTAGTCACCATTAGCACAGATATTACATTATTAGTTTCTTTAGTCCTGGATGGTGGATACAAACAATCATCATATGGACATTTTTGAAACACTACTAATAATTGTTCATCAGCACAAGATCATGAGATGATATTGCATAATTTGTTAAAACACTTATCCCTTGAGCTGACATCACAGATACGACTATATACCTGACATCACAGATACGACTATACCTGTCCTCCTCAAATCTAGCATTGAGCTGCATTCACCCCACATACAAAACAGTACACAGTAGTAAATAGCCAATCCATATCACGAAATGATTGATATACAGAGAAGTAATGCTACATAAACAACTTTAAGTATGCATGAAAAGAAAAAGTAACCTCTGTGAGTAGAGTTTCATATGTAGAGATCTTGAGATCATCCTTAATTAGTAGTACCATTTTCCCTAAGAACGCAGACCTGTATAACGTAATCAAGAAAAAAAAATCTCTAATCTAAGTATGTGGACATAGGCAGAATTAAGCAAAAAGTAAAGTGAGAATGTGATCATACAAAGCCGTCTTCAAGGATATAAAGAAACATGTAGTCAGTATGTTAAACACGCAGAATCTGCAAAAAGGAAGAAATAGTTTTAGGAGTCAGGTTATAATTATAAACTTCATATTTTTTTTACATCCACTCCGAAATAGCACAGGACGCACATCACAATTGTGGGAAGAGGGAACCGTCTAAGGCTTATTCCACGTCGTAATTGTTACAACTTTCTATGTCGGATGTCCAAACACAAAGCCAAGCACAAAAATGCTTATCAAATAACTAGTAGCATACGGAACGCGGGTAACAGTGATCACACTTCGGCCGAGTACGTACGTATGATTATTGTTGCCAAGAATTTTCATCTATTCAGAGCCAAAATTATACGTGTAGTCTGAGTTGATATAAATAGAGGATCCGAACATACACTCAAGATGGATAGTGATGCAACATTTGTCGCAGGTGTAGAACCATTCGATCTCTTGGATTCACTTCTTCTGATCACATACTTCACACCAATATGCTTTCTCTGAACCTTCTCCATGCCGAAGTGAGGAGATGATGTATATCATATATGTAGTATAGCTCATACAGAATGATAGCACATCGATAACACATAGCAAATGCAAATATAGAGTACACTGCAAATAGAACTCATCATGAACACGGAACACTATCTTTGCAGCTATCACAAGAAATGTTACCTAGGCCTCTTCTTGAATATGGATGTGGAGATGAATATAGAATGTTCATGACATTTGTGGGAGAAACAATCAAGAACTAAAATGCATCGAACATCTACTTATCTGAATTGTTATCTCATTGTCACAATCATTTTTCGAACATTGGTACCTGAGACCAGTGGAGTCACGAGTACAAGTTATCAACATTATTACACAAGGTAAAATTATAATTAATCTTCAAAATCCTCCAGACTGTCCATACTTTAAATAATGGTGATAACATATGGCATGTGACGACAACTAACAAACTCTTTTTGTTGTCTAACCATTTAATTAAGGGTCTAGCTTTAATTGATAAGAGTATATCTGAATAAAATTCACCACACCACCCAAAAAAGAAAATATTGGTGGGTCGGATTGCTCTTCTGAAAATATTTGGTGGGTCGGATTGCTCTTGTTCCCATGTTATCTTCAGCCCATTTTTATACTTAGTTTCGGTTTGGTCCAATTCCGATTAGATTTGAGAATTTTGAAACGAAAACAAACCTACAAACTGAGCGGTTCATATCTTCAACTTTCTAAATCGCTTGATTATATAATAGTAGTCATCTTTGGACCGATCTCGTTCTTAGCTCAGGGCCTCAGGCACGAATGTTTCAGTAATGGCATGAGAATGAGATGGTCCCATCTTTTATCCTAACTCTTATGCGTTTGGTTTACGAGAACAAATGCCTTTTAAAGTACTTTATTGATAAATCTAATTGATTAATCAATTTGAGAAAGATGGTAAGGAGGCTCCCCCATGTTCACGGCTTCATTCCCTACCCGTTATGCCTAGATTTTCGTAAACATTTGACTATTCATTCATAGTTTCTTATGTTTATGGTAAAATGATTAATCTTTGGTGGTATACCATAAAATCTCAAAGTTGAATTTATGTCTTTATATTTTTTAATAACAAGTAAAATAAATATTTTTTAAAAGGGAAAATACTGTAGAACATTTATCTTATTAAAATAAAAGTCCAATAAAATAATGTATTATATCGTGTTATATTACGATTCATGTTATTGATAATATTTGATTTACCTAGAATCTCATTAAAAATAATATAGACATCAAAAAAATTTAGGTTTAACCATAAATAACATTTTTTTGTATCTAAAAATTTAAACCAATGGGTCATATTTCCCTTACTAAATAAAAATAAAAATAATCATTTTAAATAATGAGTCTTACTTTTCAAATTAATTAAAAATAAAAATAATAATTTAAAATAGTAGATCTCACTTTTCTAACTAATTAAAAACGAAAATATTAAAATAATATATATAATAGATAATAATTCAAAATATATCTATAGTTAAATACTATAATAAATTAATTATTTTTAAAAATCATAAAATCAAATTTTAGTAAATATACACATAAAGTAACATAAAAATCTATTTGGGAAATATATACAGTAACACAATAATTTGATATAATATATATATTATTCACATAATATGACATTGATATTTATACTTCCAGTTTATAGTTTATTTTGTTAAAATACATAAAATATTTAGACAATATGAAAATGGTATAAAGAGACTAAATAACTCATTTTAATTATGAAACCATTATAAATAATTAAAAGGTGATAATTTTAATATGAGCATTATCATATAAATTTTTTATTAAATATATATATATGAAAATAAAAATTTAACTAAAAATATTAAAAATAAAAATGAATAGTATAGAAAATATATGAGTTCGGTAGTAAAAATTAATAAAATAAAATATTTAAAAAATAATAGACAATATATAAGATTAGATCTACTAAATTTTTTAAACAAAGTCAAAATCGATTACGTTTTAATTTATTTATATATATTAATTTTTATATTAAATGAATAAAATATAGTTATTCATAAAATCAAAATTTGAAAAAAATATTATATATTATTTTTTATTTTAAATATATAATACCTCACTCAAGCAATTAATTTAAAAAAAAAATCATTCATTTTTATTACTTCTCGTTTAAACAAAAACGAGATAACAAAATTGATTCAATTTTTCTATTTGTTTATATTTTAATTTATTTTATTTTTGCTAAATAAAATATTGATCTTTGTGAAAGAAAATATTAATAAATTAAAACAAAAAGTTATTCTCTGCATCAACGTTGACACACGTATCCAAATCTAGTTTAATATTACTTTCAAATTTTGATTTTGAAGAACATGTTCTTGTTATGTGCAAATCCAGATCAATTTAGTTGAATCTGTTGGAAACTCATGGAATAATTAATTTGATAGAAATATATTTGGTTATGTTAATTAATTTAATATAAATCTTTGACCAAACAAAAACACTTGATGTAAATCATATGCTGTACTTTGACTAGAGAAACCAAGTATTTGATTGCTTTATTTCCAAAAATACTGTAGGCTAGTAAATGGAATATTAAAATATTAGCAATAAATAACTTCAAATGGAAATGACTCTCACGGGCCAGCATAATTCTCGGTACGGAAACTGGTCCTGTCTCCTTAACGAATTTGTCTCTGAAATTAGTCTGAGAGAGTATGATTAGCTCAGTAAATACAGATATTAATTAATAGTAACCTTAAGATTATTCATTATTATTAATAATACTCCAATTTTAAAAACAATAAAAATCAAAATTAAAAAGTTTGTTAGGCCGCGCCTATGGAGCGCACCATTTCTTCGTCTGAAAAAAAGTAGAAGCCAACCAATAAGAAAAAAGAGATTTAAATAAAAATTTGAAAATAAGGAGAGAGACGAAGCCACATGCCTTGAACCAAAGTTACCGTTAAGTCTCATGCCAGACTTGGAAGTAAATCGTTTTTTCTCTCTTAATCCAACGGTCATATTCTGATCCTAGCCGTTCTTTAAAAAAAAAAAAAAAATACAAAATATTAAAATACAAAAAATACAAAAAAATTCTTTCTTTGTTTTATCTTCCTCTTTCATAGTGACTTGCCTATTTCATCCCCTTCTTCAGATTCGACTGTATCAGACTAAAGATTCATTCTCTTCGTTTGATGCTCTTCTTCTAGTCTCTCTCTTGGTGGGTTTTTATTGTTTTCTCTTGGAAGGATCAAAACGAACAAAAATGGTTAGTTCCTGTGAGAACAAACTCATCGTTGGACATACTACTACAACAACGGTTCTTCAAGGTAATTTTGATTTTTCTCTGGAGTCATACGAGAGGATTCGAGGTCTTAACAATGGAGAAAATTCTGACGTATCTGTGTTGTGTTTTTTAGATGAAACGAGAAGTGGAAAGTTCGGTCAAGAGATGAAGAGAGAGAAGAGAAGAGTTTTGGGTGTGATTAATCAGAATCTGGTTGGTTCAAGAGGCTATCCTTGTGTTGTCAACAAGAGAGGAACCTTGTCTAAGTACATTCATCAAAACCTCTATCAAGTTCTTGTCTTTTGAGTTTGTTTTTCTTATTGTCTGTTTGATTGTTCTTATGGGTTTTGGATGATTTGAAAATCAGTAGGAAAGAAGAAGGATGTCAAAAGAAGAAGCTTGATCCTCTACAATCCTCAGTCACAAGGTATAAAGAGTGAAGCTTTTGTGTTTTGTTTTGATTTTGATTTGAAAGAAAAGATGTAAGATTGTTTTGATCTTGTAGATCTCGAGTTGAAGAGCGGTTTTGTCAAGAGGAGACGAAGAAGCTGAAGCCATCAGTTCCAAGTGGAAACGAGTTTAGTGACTGTATATTCGTTGATGACGTCGAGGATGAAGAAGAAGAAGCTACATTGGACCATCCGATGCCAATGTCTCTGGAGAAGCCATACACAAGTATCCCTGAAACTGATCCAATGGTAAAACATATATACTCAGTCCTACTTAATAAAGATCTTAGCTTTGAATGCAAATGGGAGTGATAAAGACTTACTTACATAAATGCTGAATTTGATAGGAGGAAGTTGAGATGGAGGATGTAATAGTGGAGAAACAAGTCTTGGATATAGATGTCTCAGATGCCAAGAACTCACTTGCTGTTGTTGAGTATGTCCAAGATCTATACGCATTCTACCGAAAGATGGAGGTAAACTGGTTTTACTTTATCTGTCTCTGTAGCAGCAAGATCCTTGAGAGAATGTTTACGACAGTTCTTGATTTGGATTTGCAGAGGTTTAGCTGTGTCCCAGTAGATTATATGATGCAACAAATTGACTTAAACGAGAAGATGAGAGCAATACTGATCGACTGGCTAATAGAGGTATATGTCGAAACTAAAGAATGTTACTGTGTCATTGAATGATAGAGACTAAAGAAGCTCAAGTAAATTTTCAGGTGCATGACAAGTTTGATCTGATGAACGAGACACTGTTTCTCACAGTGAATCTGATAGATAGATTCTTGTCCAAGAAAGCTGTTATGAGAAAGAAGCTTCAGCTTGTAGGGTTAGTGGCTTTGCTCTTAGCTTGCAAGTATGAAGAGGTTTCGGTTCCTGTTGTTGAAGATTTAGTACTTATTTCAGACAAAGCTTATACGAGGAATGATGTTCTAGACATGGTAAAGCCTAGATTTCTTACATAGAAGAATTCGATCTTTGTTTCATTGGACCATTCCTCTGATTAAAAATGGTTCCTATTCTCTCTGCAGGAGAAAACAATGTTGAGCACTTTGCAATTCAATGTCTCGTTGCCTACACAATACCCATTCTTGAGAAGATTCCTTAAGGCCGCTCAAGCAGACAAGAAGGTGAGTCAATGGATCATGTTTGATGAGTCATTATAACTTGAAATTTTAAAGTATATAAAAGAACTAACTATGAAACTGTATTACATCAGTGTGAGATTTTGGCCTCGTTCTTGATCGAGCTTGCCCTTGTGGAGTACGAGATGCTTCGGTTTCCACCGTCATTACTAGCTGCCACAGCTGTGTACACTGCTCAATGTACAATTGATGGTTTTAGGAAATGGAGCAGTACATGTGAATTCCACTGTCATTACTCTGAAGATCAGCTAATGTAAGTCTCTCTCCCCCTAATATCATTCAAAGACTGACCCTTTTCATCAACAAACACAAAAAGGGTATTGAAAAAAGACTAGGTTTCTTAATGGTTTGTCATCGTGGGTTCTTGCAGGGAATGTTCTAGGAAGATGGTGAGTCTTCATCAGAGAGCGGCGACTGGGAAATTGACAGGAGTATATAGGAAGTACAGCACATCCAAATTTGGGTACATAGCAAAGTGTGAAGCTGCACACTTTCTTGTGTCTGTCTGAAGTGTCATCATCTTTATGCCAAAGGACACAATAAGTAGTAGTCTTGTACAGAACTCTATTGACATAATTCCTCGTTTCCTTCTGAAGCACAAATAACACACAAGCCAAGTTCAAATGTGTGAAGATTGATCCTGTTCCCTTTGTAATGTCTTTTCTCGAGCAATGATACAAATCATTCTTTTACTTCATTTACTCTTATCTTTTAGATTTTATTCGACTAATTGATTCACTGTCACATTCGACCAATGACAGATATCTCATGTTGGGGGATGTGAAATTAAAACCGAACAGAACCACTCTTAAATATTCATCAAACCAATCGAACCGAACCGAACCGGGTTCTGATTACTCATTTTCCAAACGGCGTCGTATCATTGTCTTAACTTTGACCTGCATGTGATCTCCCACCAACTCACTTCACTATATTTTCAGATACTTAATTGTTTTTCTTTTGGCCGTCACTAAAACTTTCTCTTACACCAACAAAACCAAACAACTTTCAAGATTCCGCAAGAATCAACGAAAAAATGTCTGCGACAACGAACTCTTTCCTTGTCAGAAACCAAACTCAGATCCCTTCATTCAAACCAAAACCCATCTCCCAATCTTTTCTTCACCTCAACAAACCTTCAACCATCAACCTCACCGCCAAAACCAAACCCGTCTCGATCAGATGCGCTTCCACCTCCACCGTCGGATCCGAGCCGCGAGTGTTCAACTTCGCCGCGGGTCCAGCCGCTTTACCTGAGAATGTCCTCCTCAAAGCACAGTCAGAGCTTTACAACTGGCGTGGATCTGGTATGAGTGTCATGGAGATGAGCCACCGTGGGAAAGAGTATCTCTCTATCATACAGAAAGCTGAGTCTGATCTGCGTCAGCTCCTCGAGATTCCTTCGGAATATTCCGTTTTGTTCTTACAAGGCGGTGCCACCACTCAATTCGCTGCTCTGCCTCTCAACCTCTGCAAATCTGATGATCCTGTTGAGTACGTTGTTACTGGTTCTTGGGGTGACAAAGCTTTCAAGGAAGCGCAGAAATACTGTAACCCTAAAGTGATTTGGTCAGGTAAGTCTGAGAAATACACCAAAGTCCCGTCCTTTGATGGTTTGGAGCAGAATCCTGAAGCCAAGTACTTGCATATATGTGCTAATGAGACGATTCATGGAGTTGAGTTTAAAGACTACCCTGTTCCTAAGAACCCTGATGGTGTTTTGATCGCTGATATGTCTTCGAACTTCTGCTCGAAGCCAGTGGATGTGTCCAAGTTCGGTGTGATTTACGCTGGTGCGCAGAAGAACGTTGGTCCTTCAGGTGTTACCATTGTGATCATCAGAAAAGATTTGATTGGGAACGCTCGTGATATCACTCCCGTGATGCTTGACTACAAGATCCACGATGAGAACAGCTCGTTGTACAACACGCCTCCTTGTTTCGGGATTTACATGTGTGGTCTTGTGTTTGATGATCTGTTGGCTCAAGGTGGTTTGAAAGAAGTGGAGAAGAAGAACCAGAGGAAAGCTGAGGTTTTGTACAATGCTATTGATGAGAGCAGAGGGTTTTTCAGGTGTCCTGTTGAGAAGTCTGTGAGGTCTTTGATGAATGTTCCTTTCACGTTGGAGAAATCGGAGTTGGAAGCTGAGTTTATCAAGGAAGCTGCTAAGGAGAAGATGGTGCAGCTTAAGGGACATAGATCAGTGGGAGGTATGAGAGCTTCCATTTACAATGCAATGCCTTTGGCTGGAGTTGAAAAGCTCGTTGCTTTCATGAAAGATTTCCAGGCAAGGCATGCTTGATGATGATCTTGTGCTAGTGAGTATAAGCTTTGACCGCTTATGGTTTGAGTTTTTTTTTATCTTCCTGTACTTGAATTACAATTGTTTTGCGGAATTTTATATGCAGTAATAAATCTTTAGCAATGCTAGGTTTCATGTTCATGCAATAATTTATTTACACTATTTTGATGTTAGTCTCGTTTGTTTGAGACTCTTGAGTTGGAGACTGAAAACTTCCATCAAAATCTTTGAATAATTAACAACTTATTGAGGAAATGCTGAGATTTTAGCCTTTGATGATAAGCAAATACTACATACAAGGATCTCATGTTGTTGAGTTAGTTTGTCCTTTCTTTCTCTGTATCTCCTGATGAAACTGATGGTCCTGTTTTCAAGAAGCACAAAAATAGCAAATTCAGGTCCAAATCCAGCTTACCTGTTATTTCAGAATCTTCATGTCAGGGAGTTCATTGCGTTTGTGTAAGTTTACCGTTAGATATTGCAGTTTTGTAACCACCAGCCACATGTCGAAAGAACTCTTTAGTAGCATCTGCATTTTCATTCAAGAACAGGGTACTACTAAACCCGAGCGAGACAGAAACACAGAGCAAGAAGCATACAAGAATCTGCAAACTCACCGTGTTTCATTACCAGAGATGGGTCTTGCTCATTAATGACCCTAATCAGTTTCGCAGGATTTCCAGCCACCACACTTCAAAAACCCAAAAAGGATGTTCCATGTTACTAAACAAACATTCAATGATGTTTCAGATGCATTTTCAGTTTTATACCTGTGTGGAGGAACGTCCTTTAACACAAGTGAACCAGCAGCTACCATTGCCCCAGCACCTATGCTTATGTTTCCAAGTATGGTCACACAGGCTCCAAGCATTGCGCCTTCACCTATTTTTGGGTGACGATCTCCGGTTTGCTTCCCGGTTCCACCTAAAGTCACACCCTGTGACGGTGAAAATTCAACTAGACTTTACTAAAACTGAAGAAAATTCTGATATCGGCATTTGAACTTCATGGCAAAGATTTGGAGAAGAGATTCTTACATGCAAGATAGAGACACGGTTGCCTATCACAGCGGTCTCACCTATGACCACTCCAGTTCCATGATCCAACAATATTCCTTCCCCAATCTTTGCCGCTGTGCAAAAAGAAAAGCCAAGCAATGTGAGAGGGGAAATTCACCTGATCAATTAAAGCACCAGAGAGGGGGAATTGAGAAAGTTCCTCCATTTTCTTCCTAGTTACAGAGATGAGAAGTAAAGGCTTAAACTTTACCTGGATGTATGTCGATTCCAAAAACCTGAAGGAAAGAAACCCACAGCATAGATCAGTCATTGAGCTGAAAATGCAACTGAGACTCTGAAGTCAGTAACCAAATGACAATGATTGCCAATACTACCTCGCTTATTCGGCTTTGCAATGCAAGAGCTAATAGTTGCCGCCCTTGGTTCCACAGTTTATGCGCAACCCTGTATGCTTGCAAGGCATGATAGCCCTGTAGAACACAAACAAATTGGTGTGATGCTTATCACGTGGGAGAGATGTTTCGTCTCTAAAGATCCAAGTAAAGAAGTTACCTTAAGATGTAAGATAGCAGAACTATAAGACAGACAAGCAGGATCCCGGTCTTTAAAAGCCTGCAATCATCGAGGCAAACATAAGAAAACAGCCTCAAAACAAACAAAGATCATGTCTTTTAACAGATATCAGGTGAGTGTTTTTACCTGAATATCATGACGAATCGAACTCTGAATACCTTTGTCATGCATCATAACACCATTAAATATATCCAAGAGTTGGGTTGCCAACAAGGTTGGGTTTTGGAGACGGTTGGCCAGAACGAACCCTAAAGCTTGCTCTAAACACTCATGTGCTAAGATGCCCGCATACAAGAAGCTGCTCAAAATAGGCTCCTTCTCTGCCTATAACCACAACAAGATTCATCAGAAGCAGCAACATCTATAAAGATAGCATTGAACACTAACACTATTCTCCAACTATCTTCCTTATATCAAAGAATTTTTGAAGTTTAACACTCACACCCACTCCATCAGACCAACCACTAAAAAAACCAAGAGAATCTCCAATATTACGGTCACTGAAGTCCATATTGGATGATGATCAATGGAGGGATTGAACATTTTAAAAGTCAAAGCTTTCAACCAGAGAAACAAGACTTGGTTATGAAAACATCAAAGCTTTTTAAACAAGACTTGCTTATGTAAATATCAAAGCTTTTAACGAAAGAAACAAGAATGACTTATTCTAAACCCTAATGGACACATGTTACTACTAAAGACAAAACAAAGTTGTTCTGTAGACTCAAATAACAAGAAAACTGAAGCTGTGGGGTTAACATGGAGACTCAACAAAAGATTCTTTTTTTTCTCTGAATAAGAATCAATGATGCAGAGAGAAAGTGTTAGAATTGAGTGCAAAACCTCAAGTTTAGCTTCTTCTCTAATAGCATCCCAAATAGGATCAGAACTAGAATCCAGCAAATTCGGATCAAACTCAGACTTGTTCGTTCCTTTTTCGTAAACGTCGAAACCCCTCTCGAAAGGGAGCTCGTCGCCGTTCATCTCCGGAAAGAGAGTACAATTCCCGTAACGATAAAAAGATCAATCACAACTCTTTTGATTGGACACAAGAGAGGTAAAAGGAGGCTACTTTAAATGGATATGAATGATGATAGACAAACTGAGAAAAACCCTTTTTTTGTATTTTTTTTTTCTTTTCTAAGCAGGTCCTTTACATTCACTTTGATTCTCCTGATGTTGTTTGGTTTCTCGTTGATACAAGTCTTTATGTGTTGTGTCCAGTGTCCACCGCTTTGAATGGTTCCTATGATAGCAATATCATTCGTATCTATTTAATTTGTTTTTACCTTTTTGGCCTTATCTGATTGCGACCGGGATTGAGTCCAAGTTCGGAATGTGATTAGGGTCTCCTGAACAAGATAATTATTTTTTAATCAAGAGGGAATAGAGTATAGGTTTTGAAGAGAAATCTATACATTATTGTAGTTGAATGGGATCTTAATCGTATTCCTCGAGGGAATATGAATATAGTGAGACTCTCAAATGGTGCCAACTTGTCGTTTTTCTAGTAGTGACAGAAATTATTTTAATGACGCTTGTTACCAAACTGTACTACGAACTCCCATCAATTTCTTTTCTTATGTTAAACATACAAAATTTCAACCTTAAACTTTCCCCTACGTTTCCTTCTTCACACTTTTAATTAGGCCTGGCACTTTTATCCTAATTCGAAAACCGAATCCAAATCCGATCCAAAATACTAAATTTGAATCCGATCAATAAAATTTTTAAAATCCGAACGATTTTTATTTTTCTAAATCGCAAAAAGCAAAACTTGAAAAAATATGATCCGAATCCAACCCAAATCCAAAATCTTACCTAAATATAAAAACTGATACTGATAAACTGACTTAAATATAACCTGAATCCAAAATTCCACCTAAAATTAACATAATTTAATATTTCAATTAAGGTTTAATTTAGTTTTGTAGGTTTAATAAATTTATTTTCTATATAAATTTTGATTTTTTAAAGTTTTCTTTGTTACATTTGTCATTACTATTTTGAAAAAAATTAAAATATTAGAATCTAAACTTGAATCCAAAATAAATTGATTTGAATCCGAATCTGATCTAAACCCAAAATAAACCGAACCAAACTCGATAATAGTTCTAAAAAATCCAAATGAATTTTAATAAATGTCTAAACATGAAAATTTAAAAACCGGAATAAACTAATCCAAACCGAATGAGATCCGTGTTGAAGTGTTGAAGTGTCGAAACAGCAGAAGACTGCAGAAGGTTGCTTGGAAGGTTCTCACGACTGAATCAATGTGAAGCGTTAAAGTCCAAAAGAAAAAAAAAGGAAAGAGTAAAGATTTTAAAGACAAAAGGAATAAGGAGTCAAGGCAAAAAGGAAATATGTTAATAAAAAGGAAGTTAGCAAGTACCATAGGATTAGGAAAAGTGACGATCTTTGTGGGTATAAATAGGGATTGTTTAGGTGCTTTAGAAGGTATACTTTGAGAAAGAGATTGATATTTTCTAAAGAGAGAAGAGAGATAACCTTGTAAGGTGTTCTTGAGAGATTAGATTATTGAGTGATTCTTAAAAGTATCTTTTAAGAACTTTTTGAGAAGGTAATCTAATAAAAGAAGATTGGAAAAAGGTTTTCTGTGTGTTCTCGTTTTTACAATTGGTATCAGAGCCAATCACCTACCCAAATCAGGTGAGATCTTGTGGAGATGGAGAACACAAGACAAGTTGAATTGGTCAAGAACACTGTGTTGTGCAAAGAAACTTATGGATGGTGGAAATCAAAGATGATGGCAGCAATCAAAAGTATTGATGAGGATGCTTGGACTGCAGTTGAGGAAGGCTGGGAGCCACCAACTAAGACTAACAAAGAAGGTGAAACTATTCCTAAACTAAAAA
>KE154891.1:108176-118555 GCA_000411075.1 Sisymbrium irio | reverse complement strand
TAAGAACTTTTTGAGAAGGTAATCTAATAAAAGAAGATTGGAAAAAGGTTTTCTGTGTGTTCTCGTTTTTACAATTGGTATCAGAGCCAATCACCTACCCAAATCAGGTGAGATCTTGTGGAGATGGAGAACACAAGACAAGTTGAATTGGTCAAGAACACTGTGTTGTGCAAAGAAACTTATGGATGGTGGAAATCAAAGATGATGGCAGCAATCAAAAGTATTGATGAGGATGCTTGGACTGCAGTTGAGGAAGGCTGGGAGCCACCAACTAAGACTAACAAAGAATGTGAAACTATTCCTAAACTAAAAAAGGAATGGACAGATGAAGATAAAGTCTTGGCTAAGTGGAATTCCAAAGCACTAAGTAAAATATTTGATTCTGTGGAAAATAAGCAGTTTGAATTAATTCAGAATTGCAAATCTGCAAAAATAGCATGGAAGACTCTCCAAACTGTCTTTGAAGGAACTGATAATGTTAAAAGGAGTCGCCTGGATTTTCTCGCCCCCAAGTTTGAAAACCTCAGAATGGATCAACATGAAACAGTTGAAGAGTTTAGTGCTAAATTGTCTGCAATCGCCAATGAATCTGAAGTACTAGGGAAGAAATACAAAGACAAAAAACTTGTCAAAAAACTCTTACGATGCTTACCACCGAAATTTGCAGCTCAAAAAACTTCCATGCGAATGTCTCTCAATACATATACATTAAAGTATGAAGAAGCTGTTGGTATGATTGAAGCTTATGAGATGGAGTTAGATGCAGAAGAACCAAAGAAGTTTAAAGGAGTTGCATTTGTTGATGCTGAGACAGATCAAGCAAAAAACTTGAAGAAGCTGTTGTTATGCTTGTCAAAAATATTACGAAGGGTTTAGGAGAGATCAAAACAAGAAAAGATTCACTTCTTCGTCAAAACCTACTATTGACTCAGAAAAGAACTTCAATAAATCAAATATTCAGTGCTTTGAATGCAAAGGCTATGGACACTTCAAAACAGAATATCCTACTGCAAAACGAAAAGTAATACAATGCTTTAGGTGTAAGGGTTTTGGTCATACTTAAGCTGAGTTTGAAAGTGATTTGAAGACAAGAAGGGAACAATCATACGTAAGCGTTGAAGAGAGTGGCACTACAGATGATGAAAGCGATGAAGAATTAAGCAACTTTGTTGCTTTCATTGCAGAAAGTGATGAGCTTGAAGGTGAGAATGAAAATTTAAAGGATTTGGACATCAAAGAAGTCGAGTATGATTCTACAGGTGTCGAGAGTCATGAAAGCGACGACGAAGTGGAATCGGAGTACAAAGAAATTTGTGAAACTTTGATAAAAATCACAAAAGAAAACGCAGCTTTAATTCGTGAAAAAGCAAGTCTCGGAAGTTTGGTGGAAAAGTTAGAAAACAGAGATTGCCAATGAAAGAAATAGCTCGTTACTTCTGAAATCAGAGCTGGATGAAAAAATCAGGCAAGTTCGTATGTTGAATTCAGGAACGAAGATGCTTGACAAAATCTTAACACTGGGAAAACTGGAAAAGTTCATGGAGGACTTGATTTCCAAGGATCGAGTATGTCTAACACGACTACCTTTGTCAGTGGAGGAGAAATTCAAGACGAGAAGAAACATATCAACTCTGGAAAGACTCAGACAAAAAGCTATTCACAATATACTGGATGCTTATATTGTGGAAAGTACGGCCACTATAAGTCTCAATGCTACAATTATTTAAATCGCATTAGACAGCTATGGAGACAGAGAAGATGTTATTGGAATGGATGAAAGAATCAAATCTGGATAAGCAAACAAGAGCTCTATGGTGATCGATACTACATGTCAAATCCCTCGAACTTTCGATGCTATGTTGTGAAAGATGATGAAGAACAAGAACACAAAGATACTTGGGGATGTATGAGCATCATATTAGAAACAGACTCAGAAGAAGAAGACGATCTTGTTCTACTTTTAGAGCAACCAAACAATGACGAAAACAGAGACAAATCTGTTATTTAAAAAGAAGATGAGTAAGCGTCAGAACAGATCAAGGAAGAGGAAAACCCTGTACCACATAAAGAACTTCAGTCTTACAGAGAAGCTCTGATTGATGATTTTTGGAGTCTGACCATGCAAGAGGAATTAGAGCAATGGGTAAGGAATCAGGTATGGGAGTTTTTTCAGAGACCAGCTATTGACAATAATTCGACAGACAAGTTTCAGTCTTCAGAATACCTTGCAAAACCGGTGATAAAAAAAAGAGAAGAACAAGCCAAGTGCAAGTGCTGGTCCACGTTTTGAGGGAGAAGAGATGCCAAGTTCTGAAGGTTTTTAGCTTAGTTATGTTTTCAAGCTTGGGGAGATGCCAGACGTCTTGTGTGTTTGGGTGTTGGTTGATGATTGAATTTTAATCTTGCGGCATTGTTTGGTTAAAGTTTTGGTTGTGTGAAAAAAAAAGAGATGCTTTGTTTTTGGGGGATCGTCAGTGGCATTGAATTTAAGGGGAGAAGTCTATCGATTAAGTTGGGGTTGTGTTGTTTTGCATTTGAGATCGATGATAAAGTTCATAATCAACTAGTGAGTTCAAAGGAAACTTGAAGAAACAAACTAAGCTAAAAAAGGGGAGATTGTTGAAGTGTTGAAGTGTCGAAATTGCAGAAGACTGCAGAAACTGTAGAAGACTGCAGAAACTGCAGAAGGTTGCTTGGAAGGTTCTCACGACTGAGTTAATGTGGAACGTTCAAGTCCAAAGGAAAAGAAAAGGAAAGAGTAAAGATTTTAAAGACAAAATAAATAAGGAGTCAATGCAAAAAAGAAATATGTTACTAAAAAGGAAGTTAGCAAGTATCATAGGATTAGGAAAAGTGACTATTTTTGTGGATATAAATAGGGATTGTTTAGGTGTTTTAGAAGGTATGCTTTGAAAAAGAGATTGATATTTTCTAAAGAGAGAAGAGAAATAACTTTGTAAGATGTTTTTAAGAGATTAGATTATTAAGTGATTTTTAAAAGTATCTTGTAAGAATTTTTTGAGAAGGTAATCTAATAAAAAAAGATTGGAAAAAGGTTTTCTGTGTGTTCTCTCTTTTTACAAGAGTAGGATAAGGCTGTAGGCCCAAACTAATGGATTAAACCAGCCCAGCCCAGGTCTGATTTGTGCGAGGCTGGATCGCTAATTTTTTGTGTTAAAAAAATTTGCATCACTCACTTGTGCTGCTTTAAATGGTTTACGATTAAGCTAATCTGAACGGTGGGTTATGTGATGGGTTAACCACAGTTTTTGCAAATGATAGGGATTTAACCGCATTTTTGGTCAACAAGTCACTCACTATTGCTGCCAAGATTTATGGAATTGTATAATCAAGAAACGTATATCGAACTCGTGTTTGTCAGTTGTATCAGACACAGTTAATAGCGTTAATCACGAGGGATTTATTTAATCATAACATAAAAAGTTTATTATAATCATTTTGGACCAACCAGTTAAACAGATCACGTAAGTTCCCGAACAGAACATAATCAGATCAGTTCAGTTCAAACAGATCAAACAAACACTTTCAACTCGAGAACTCGAACAAAAAGGCAACCATGAGAATCTTGTTAACCAAAAGAGCATTCAAACTCTTCACCCCACGTTTCCAAAAACTCTGTTTGATCATCCCCCACGTTTCCTTCTCAACCTCTGATTCCGAGCCTGAATCATGGAGAACGACGAAGGGTCTGCTTCGATCCCCTGCAAATTTCTCTCCTTTATCTCCAATCACATTCTTGGAGAGATCCGCCAAGGTTTACAGAGACCAAACCTCTGTTGTGTTTGGTTCCGTCAAAGACACTTGGTTCCAAACTTATCAACGTTGTCTCCGTCTTGCTTCTTCTCTTACCCACCTCGGAATCTCTCCTGGCGACGTGGTTAGTCTCTAAATCTGTTCACTTTACTTATATTGATTGGCTAAAGATCGATTAAGTTAGGCTTATGAGATAAAAATGAGGAACCTTTATAGGTTGCAGTTTTGGCACCGAATGTTCCAGCAATGCATGAGCTTCATTTCGCTGTTCCAATGGCTGGATTGATTCTCTGTCCTCTTAACACTCGGCTCGATCCTTCAACATTGTCCGTTTTGCTTGAACACTCTGAGGCGAAACTCCTGTTCGTTGATCTCCAGTTACTTGAGACTGCTCATAAAGCTCTTGATCTACTTGTTAAATCAGACAGAACTAGAAAAACTCCAACGCTTGTCTTGATCTCTCAGTCTAATGATGATGATGATGAGGATAGTTCATCAAGGTTTGCTTCGAACTACTCTTTTGATTACGAATACGAAACTCTGGTGAAGTCAGGAAACAGCGAGTTCGAGGTGATCAAACCGCGGAATGAATGGGATCCTATCAGTATAAACTACACTTCAGGGACGACCTCGGGACCTAAAGGTGTAGTGTATAGCCACAGAGGAGCGTATCTCAACTCTCTCGCTACGGTTTTTCTTCACCAGATGTCTGTCTCTCCGGTTTATTTATGGACAGTACCTATGTTTCACTGTAACGGATGGTGTCTCATTTGGGGAGTAGCGGCTCAAGGAGGTACTAATATCTGTCTCAGGAAAGTCTCTCCTAAGCTGATCTTTAAGAACATTGCTATGCACAAAGTGACACATATGGGAGGAGCCCCAACAGTGCTGAACATGATTGTGAACTCTCCTGTGGCCGAACATAAACCGCTTCCTCACAGGGTCGAGGTCATGACGGGTGGGTCACCTCCTCTACCGCAGATCTTGGCTAAGATGGAAGAATTAGGATTCAACGTGTCTCATCTTTATGGCTTGACAGAGACATACGGTCCAGGGACACATTGCGTGTGGAAACCCGAATGGGATTCTCTTTCTTTAGGGGAGAGGAGTAAGTTGAAGGCTAGACAAGGAGTGCAGCATTTGGGTTTAGAAGGGCTCGAAGTGAAAGATCCGGTAACAATGGAGACTGTACCTGATGATGGTGTAACAATGGGTGAGGTTATGTTTAGAGGAAACACTGTGATGAGTGGATACTTCAAGGACTTAGAGGCAACACGAAAAGCTTTCGAGGGAGATTGGTTCCACAGTGGCGATCTCGCTGTTAAGCATCCGGATGGGTACATAGAGATAAAAGATAGGTTAAAAGATGTGATTATATCCGGAGGAGAAAACATAAGCACCGTTGAAGTCGAGAGAGTTTTGTGTAGTCACCAAGCAGTTCTTGAAGCTGCTGTTGTGGCACGTCCGGATAATCATTGGGGACAGACTCCTTGCGGGTTCGTGAAGCTGAAAGACGGGTTTGATGGTATTAAATCCGAGGAGATGATCGAGTTTTGTAGAGATCATTTGCCTCATTACATGGCTCCAAAGACAGTTGTGTTTGGGGACTTACCTAAAACATCGACAGGGAAAGTACAAAAGTATCTGCTGAGGAAGAGAGCCAATGAAATGGGAAGCTTGTGATCGCTTTGAAATAAACATTTAAAGCTTCATGTTACCATGATGTGCAATGGTATATATATAAGGACAAATAAAGATTAGAGATTTGTAAACCACCGCGTGAAAAATGAAGAAACAGATCAGCCATGGATATGGACTTGCTATAAATAGAATTCTTACGCGTCAAGGCTAACCATTTTGTACCTCAGAAAGATTTTAATTTTTAAGACATATATAAGAACAAGGAAATAGAATATTCTACCGCGTCTGAAACGAGTCCATTTCGTAGGAAGATTTCAAAGACAATCCTAATTATCTGTTTTTTTTTTAATAGTCTCTTTTCTTCTTTCTTCATATTCAGTTTATCTATTATATATATCTTCATCGTGGGTCAGACCCTCTAAACAAAAACATCAACTCATCAAAGAAGAAGAAGAAAGAAGAAGAAAAGATTGTTTTTTTGTTGTTGTCTGAGAGTTACTTTCTTGATTGAAAATGGCATCGAATGACGCTGGAAGGCCATTGCCTAAATTTGGGGAATGGGATGTGAATGATCCAGCGACGGCAGATGGATTCACGGTGATATTCAGCAAAGCCGGTGAAGATAAAAAGACGGGACGGAGTACAACGAAGACGACTTCTCAGAGGAAACAAGACGGTGATAAACCCACGGTCAAGAAATGGCTTTGTTTTACTTTTGCTTGAATATTTTTGTTGTTGTGTAAATTGTTATCTCAAGAGAGAATTTAGCTTTGAGAGCCTTACGAGCCTTTGACAACTTTTGTCTTAGAACTTTTCGTTTTGTTTTTAGTCATATAATACAAAAATGCCGACGTTTTGTGTGCTTATGATGGATTGATTCTGCATAGAATCAACAAAACGTGTAGTTCTCAATTTGTAATTGAAGAATGGACAATATATCAGAATGAGAATGTGGAAACAGAATATTGATTTTGAGGTGATCACCAAGCTCTCAACAATCTTTCATTCTTAGAGCTTCAGATAATTCTGACAAAATTTGGACTTCTTCATTACAACAACTTTTGTTTAATCTCTCTTGATTTGGTCTGAAAATTTATGAAGCGATGTCTTTACGTGTTTAATGAGAAAAATGAGAAGTTCATCGACTTCTTTTGAGAATATTTACCACATTAGTCATTAGCCTTCAAAGATTGTTGTTTACTTGTTTTTACCTTTTAGGTATTTTGCCCACAAACTTGTACAGAAAGAATGTGTTATAAACCCTTGATACGCACTGAATTTGGGCTGATAATTCAAAAGTATTTAAACGGTTTCCTTCTTCTCCTCCATTAGCTTAAACATAAATGCGAGGAAGAAATGTACACGTACCACGAGGTCGACAAAGACGAGATTCTCCTACTCATAAATTCTTGAATTCACAAGAGCCTCTAGTTTTTTTTTCTTTGGGAATATCATATATAAGTTTCTCCGAGCTATCATGTTTTGTTCTATAGCATAGCAAACAGATCTTTATATATATATAAGCAATGAGAAAGAAATAACAACGGAGCCAAGATGAGAAGAATAATCTAAGAGCTTGACGTTGCCGCTTTTGTGATCACATATAGATAAATTAATCAAACAAAATGATAATGGTGCAATGAATACCACTTTTTATAAGGTTTTCAAACATTTAGCTAATGCACATTTGATCTTGCATCAGTATCTCCGGCCACACACTTGTCATTTGTCATCGTTGAAATATTAAGGAAGCATATTAATTAGTTTAAGATAACCTAATTAATTAGTTTCACATGTACGTGAGGTTATATATATGTTTGTACAGGGTTATCTCAAATCTTCCGTCTACTTCCTCTTGCATTTTTTATTTTAAAATTATTCATGTTCAAGTTCAAACGTAGTGAGTTTATTTAGTTGAAAACAAGCAAAATTTTGAATCTAGTTTTTTCCCTGTATGTTATTACTTTAATACATAATGATAATGTCGCTTTTGGTGCCTAAATTCTCCCGATGATGTGGAATCAGACAACATTACGATCTGTCCTATTTAATTCTATTGGATTCGACGTACTCTTCATTTCTTTCTTCTTAGCCCATAAGACGAGGTATAATCCTCCCACAATAACGACTGTACCTATTATGCTGTATCAATGTTGCAAAAGTAACACAAATTATATTCTATTACTTAAATCGTATCTTGTATAAGAAAACAACATGCTAGATGAGAATTGTACCTCCCGGAATGAATCGGCTCTTGTAAAATAAGTGATGCTACGATGACAACAGCTACAAGTCTTACAGGCCTAAACATGGACACAAATACTGGTCCATTTGCGTCCATACACCACACAAGGACAGCAAATGCCGTTCCAGAAATCATAATTCCCTACAGTAGGCGACCTTAATTAACCAACAAGATAGATAAAAAAGATAAAAAAGTATTAATCACTAGTTTGGTTTGTTTACCGAAAAGATGAGGGCAAACAATTTCATATCACATCCTAATCTCCATTCTTTTAAATTCGGTTTCCAACAAAGAGCCACAAGAAGAGCCACCAAGCTGTCCATCATGTTCATCAAAGCCGTGTTCCAGTAAGGTCCTCCAAGTCCGTGGCCTATTTTAATCTATTCAATATATTAAAAAGAAGAATCTTTACCATATGTACATTTCGAACTATTGATATTGTTAGCTTTAGTAGACTAGAAAATGTTAAAAAGAAAAAAAACCTAAGCTCCAAACGGAGTAAGAGATTACACCTCCTAGAGCAAGAAACGCTACGAGTATAGAAATATTGGTAGCAATATCATCACCTGGCCGAGCTCCTAGATGAACGTGAGTCGACCAAAGATGGACCTCTTTTCCTTTGTACAATACAAAGAGAAACGCTCCACCAACGCCAAGTAGTACCCCTATCACCTTGGCCTTTCCATAGTTTGATTCAAGGTGTACATGCTCCAGTCTATATGTTGCATTAAATAAAAACACATAAATATTTATTTATAAATATGTATCAATTGAATTAGAAAACAGTTTTCACAAATAGCAATAAAACAATTTTTTTTTCCAAAATAGCAATTTTTTTTTTTAAATTCAAGTTTTACACTAAATTCTAAATCAAAATGCAATATACTAACCTGAACAAAAAATAGTCTCAAACAAAATTTTACAGCATAATAAACTAAAACTACAAAAGTAAATAAATTTAATATGTAAATAATTTTATTTAAAATTGAAATATTCTATATAATTGTATAATAGAATATAATGTAGTTTTGTTATATAATGTATTATAGAATGTAAACTTTTTTGTTATATAATTTTATTGATGAGAATGTTATCGTCTTCATAAGGGAATTTTGGCATATATAATATATACTCACGGAATATGAGTATAGTACGAAGTAGTTACAAAATCTACTTTATGATGTATTTATAGATATATGGATCGTATGTGAATATATTTGTATGCTCTCAATACATCATATATACCAAAATTTTATCACATTGATAGATAAAATGTTAAACCAATATGATAAAATTAATATTAAAAATTATATATTCGTTTTTATTCTATATGAAATTGAAAACCTATAGCACATAATTTGATTTTAAAATAATCACAGCCAAAATCTTAAAGCTACAACCGAAGTTCTACCCCCATACATTTGGAACTACATTCCAACTAATCATTTTTGAAGATAGATACATTTCTTTGTCACTAAAACAAACATTTTCTTTAAAAAAAAACATGGACACAACTGATAGGAGAGAGTTTACTATTTTCCAAATATAATTTATTACAAGATTTTCGATCCTAAAATATTATGATGAGTTATTTTTAAAGGCATTCTTTATTTAAAGTACATTTTGATTACCAGAAGCAAGCAAACTTTCACCAAAATTTTCTTAGAAGTTAAGTAAGAAATTTTGGTTGATTCTATGTATAGGAAAAAAAATCAATCAAGTGAAAAAAAAAATTAAACATCAGTGTCATAAGAAGTTTGACTGATTAAATGCCAAGGTATAATACACCCTAAATTAGCCTCATCGTGGCTATCATTCATGCACATTCCCATCAAACTTGTATAAATCCTTGAAAACAATCAAATGTACATTAAGAAACTCAACGCGTCTTTTTGAAAAGAAATCTTAGCAATTCTTAGTCAAAGTTGCGTGATTCTGGTAATTAATTCATTAAAACGTACTTTGAACAAACAAAAGTAACTATAAGGAATACCACAAATTTTGCCTAATTAGGTCTTGAAAACAAAGCTTTTTATAAGATCAAGTACCTTAGTATAGCACCCAGGACGAACGTTACTAGCGGGACTAGTATGGTCGCAGTTGATATAAACGTAGCTGTTGTACGAAACAGGGCCTCAGCAAATAGGATATTCGGTCCTGCCGCGCTGCATTTTCCAAGTTGATAAAATGTTAAAGAGACATTATTATTCATCTAGTATCAGTTTGAACGTTGATAAAATGTCTCTTTAACATTTGACGTTTCCAGTCTTCAATTAATTATTCTACCTTACATTTGAATTGTTGATCTACCTTAATTACGCAAGAGATCTAGTAATCTTCCAACAAAAAAGTGTTCACATAAAGATGATTATGTTACCCACCCGAATAACCCCACGAGAAATGCCAGTATTAGCAGTCTCCATGTAAACTCTGGCCTCTTATTCCTAGTTGATGACATGGAGCAACGATTAGAATTACTAAAGTAATTAAATATTGATTAAAACTGATATCAGCATAAATTAAATATATGTGTGTAAGCAACCTTTCAAAGATGAAGGCAAGGGGGAGCATGAAAATGGTGGCGAAGATGAGACGATATGCCACAACAACTCTCACGTTCACGCCATCTTCAATTACAAGTTTGAACAGAATATCTTGCCATGCGTAACCAATTTGTACAATCACCATTGCTACTAAAGCCTTCATTTCTCCAATCATT
>KE154891.1:93652-106231 GCA_000411075.1 Sisymbrium irio | reverse complement strand
CCGCGTGATTTCCGTAGCGGAATCGCCGCGAGAGAATCTTCAAAACCTCCACACAACACTCGAGTGCCCTCCTTGAGGAACCCATTCAAGAACCCAGATCTCTCCGAAGCCAAATCCCTCTTCAACTCGATCGCAGCAACTTCAAGAATCCCACTCGACCTCAAATTCCACAACTCAGTTCTCCAATCCTACGCCTCGATCGCAGCCGTCGACGACACGGTGAATCTGTTCCAACACATCTTAAAGTCTCAGCCTTGTTTCTCTCCCGAGTCTTCTACTTTCCACATCTTGCTCTCTCATGCTTGCAGAGCTCCTGACTCGTCTCTTTCTAGTGTTTATCGAGTTCTTAACCTTATGGTGAATCACGGCGTTGAGCCTAGTCAGGCAACAACTGATATAGCTGTACGTTCTTTATGCGAATCGGGTCGGGTTAGTGAAGCTGTGGAGTTGGTTAAGGAGCTTTCGGAGAAACACTCGCCTCCTGATTCGTTTACTTATAACTTTCTTCTTAAACAGTTGTGCAAGTTTCGACCTTTAGATGCTGTTTATGAGTTCATGGATGAGATGAAAAAGTCTTTCAAGATTAAGGCAGACCTTGTGAGCTACACTATCTTGATTGATCATGTTTGTAACTCCAAGAATCTGAGGGAAGCGACGAGATTAGTTAGTGCACTTAGTCGTGATGGGTTTAAGCCTGATTGTTTCGTTTACAACACTATCATGAAAGGTTATTGTACATTGAGCAAAGGAAGCGAGGCGATTGGTGTTTACAAGAAGATGAAGGAAGAAGGTGTTGAGCCTGATCGTATTACTTACAATACTTTGATATTTGGGTTGTCGAAGTCAGGGAGAGTCGAGGAAGCTAGGAAGTATTTGCAAACTATGGTTGATGCAGGGTATGAGCCAGATACTGTGACTTACACGTCGCTGATGAATGGGATGTGTAGAAAAGGAGCTACTGTAAGTGCGTTGAGTTTGTTAGAAGAGATGGAAGCAAAAGGGTGTGCTCCTAACGATACCACTTATAACACTTTGCTTTATGGATTGTGCAAGGCGAGGTTGATGGACAAAGGGATTGAGTTATATGAGTTGATGAAATCAAACGGCACAAAGCTCGAGAGTTCTGCTTATGCGACGCTTGTGAGGGCTCTAGTTAGAAGTGGAAAAGTCGCGGAGGCTTATGAAGTTTTTGATTATGCAGTTGAGAGCAAGAGTGTGACTGATGCTTCTGCCTACTCTACACTTGAAACTACCTTGAAATGGCTTAAAAAGGCGAAAGAACAAGGATTGGCTGTTTAAGTGGTGTTCTCTAGCTTGAGCTTTGTCGACTTTCTTCTTCTTGCAGGTCTTGTTTCTTTTTATTGATCCAAAAGGAATGAAATTGATACGTTATACGAAAATGAACATTTACTTCTTTAAGGGGCCAGCATTTCTTAATTACAATAGGCTGTTTAGCTATGTTGGTTTATGCTTGTGACCTGAGATCTCTAAAGTGAATTTTTGCTGTGTTTCATCACTTTAGTGTCATGTAAACTGTTCTTGTAAGCTATTGTGAATGCCATGATTGGTCTATTGATCTTTCCTGGGGTTGTTACTTGTAAGCTTTCACCGGCTTTCTTCTTTGTGCAAGTCCTGTTTCTTTTGTTTTGTGAAAGTTGTATTGCTCTAAAAAGAATGAATTTGTTAAGCTATATGAATATGAACAGTTATTCTTTAAAAGGAACCAACAGCAGTAATGTGTGAAAATAGGCTGTTTAAACTATGTTCGTAATAAAGGGTTCCTGAAAGAAAGAACTTTAGAAAATACCTATATTCGGTGAAGTATTTGATGTGTTTCTGTAAAGCCACCTTTTTATTCTGTTATTATCAGCTTCGTGGCTTTAGTATCATTTTAATCTTGTTCTAAGTGTAGGTTTTTTTCGTGTGTGTGAATATCATGATTGTTTTGTTGATCTTGTCTGGGGGTTGTTACCTTAGAGGTGAGGGAGATAGTATTTGCTTTGACAATCATGCCACCGGTTCAAGGTAAATTAAACAGACTATCTGAATAAAGATTGTTTCTTTCCTATGGCTTGCAGGAAGGTACTCTTTAACTTTGTTGAACAAGCAGCCAAGTGCAGAGTATTGTGAATATTCATTCTTTAGTTATATCACAAACAAATCATTGAGGGGGCAAGAAAACAGAGGACAACGTTGGTGGAATCATGAAGAAGATTTTACATAAAGGACAAGTGGTCAACGTTAGTGGAATCATGAAGATTTTATTTTTCTTTTGACCAAGCTTTCAATCATTTGGCGAATAAACGGTTTTCTTTGTTTTCTCTTCTGTCATGTTTCATTATATATTGTATATTGCTGCAACATCCGATTCACTGTCTCCCTCATTTAAACAATCGAAGTATAGAGCGTTACGAAAAAAACTTAAATGAAGAAGAATACGTGCCATGAGGCCCATGAATACAAGATTTTCCTACAGTTTGAACCTAATAGCCTTTAGCCTTTATCTTTGCTTAAAATGATTTTGGTGATGTATTGGGTTTGATTTTCTATTTTATATGGTTTGTTCATCTTTTAGACACCTTAGGTTGTACACTCTAGCCACCGGAACAAACTTAGCTTTCCACATATGCTGTATCCCCCGTTCTGCTAACTGAGACCCGACGGTTTCAAATGTTCTTATCAACCAGCTGCTTTGTTAGATTAGCAATTTCATATTGAGTTCTGGGCGTGAAGATGCTTATACGTTCCCTCCAGACAGATAGAGTGTGGTTAGGAAGGTTCTATAGACGTTCGAAGCATTTTTCGGAAAGTTGGGTTAGAGTTAGAAAAACAAGAGTATGAAATGAAACGAAACCTACTGGTATTTATTAGTCTATTATATATATATATATATATATATATGTATATGTACATACATCTTTCTCAATAATTTGGTGAATAAATTCTTTTGTTTATTTTTGCTTCTCTTCTGTCATGTTTCATTTATTATATTTGTATATAGCTGCAACATTTGTTTCTTTGTCTCCATCTAACAATAGAACACTACTACGGGGAATTAGACACATAAGGAAGGATATATATACGTACCACGAGGTCCACGAATACAAGATTCTCCTACCCATATTGTAAACGAATAGATTTTTGAATCTACAATAGCTTAGCTTTTTATTTGACTAGATCATCATGGATCTCTTGATTAGTTTAAGTTTCTAGCTGTCATGTTTTGTTCTAATATATTAGATCGTTTATGCCAGCGATGAAGTAGAGACGACAATGGAGACAATATATTAAGTATAATCAGGGAGAGACGTTGCCGGATTCGTGACTACAGAAATAATTAAGCAAACACACGCTCAGTTGCTCATGCATCGATATCTTCAAAATGGTCTATTTGGATGCTCAAGATATTAAAATTGCTTAATATGAGTGTCGCAATCAACGATATAGCTCATTCAACATAGAGTGTCTTGGTGGAGCAGTATGATTCCATCAGTGAACCCAACTATTGTAGAGAAGACATATATATACTTCAATCCAACCTCCATCTATATCAAATCATCCAAAACGATTTATTTTCTGTTCTTATTCAAGCTACTCAAAGCCTCGAACACTTTCTCAGGCAAACAAATTCAGGGAACGAATGGAACCATTTAGTTGATTAACCATCCACTAGAAGGATTCTAATATTATTATATAAATAAAAAAAATTCTGATATGTTTTCTTGTAGTAATTTAAGCATAAGAAAATTGTAAAAATATTACGAAAGTATATAGTGATTATTATTTTATAATATTGGTATATTTATATAAAAATTTTAAAATTCATTTTATTATATTATTAGGGACATCTGCTATAGTGACAATTTTAGGGACTTTAATGTCCAAAATGACCATTTAAAAAAAATTGGGTATATTATTTTTTTTTAAAAAAAAATCCTTTTTGGCATTAAAATTACGAAAATGTCATTTTAATTTATTTTTTCATATTATTAAAGTGTTATATATATATATTTCAGATCGGTACAACTTATAATTAAAAATAATAATTTATATGAATTATAGAGTTTTATTGTACTTATCTTAATTAGTTGGAGAAGAAAAACAAAGTTGGAAATTATTCTTCTTTTTCATCGACGCTGAAACATCACCGTCTTTGGTTCAACCTCCTATGCTAAAAGACATGTATCCTTCATATATGTCTCTGTTTAATGCATCTTTATGCCTGCCTATTTTACTAATAATTATGTGATTAAATAGACCTCAAATATTTTAATCTGCATGACTTATGTAATCTTTGGTCTCTGTATATTTTCAACTGCGGGCAGGGCAGCATATCTCAGAAGAACTTTTTAACATAATTACCAAAATTAATACATATTTCATTTTAATTAGAAAATACACATATTAATGTACGTCTGCTATTTTGGATGCAGCAACTGTTTTACCGAAAAATAGTTCTCTAAGTATGTTTTTATAGGTAATAAACTGTTCTTCAGTGTGAACAAAAAACTGTTCTTCAATATGACTAGTAATCGAAAAAAATGGTTAACTTCTAAGATATTAAATCAATTTATGTTTTATTCCAAATAGTTTAGTTGGTTAAAACAAATCTAGTTTTTGGGAATACGTACTTTAGGGAACACACCTGACATGGCGCCACAAAAAGGACCCTTAAAATTTAGAAAATAGTGTTTTTGGAGATATACCTTATACAATGTACGTTACATGATTGAAGTTTCATTGGACGCATGCAATAATTGGCGAGTTCGTTTCAGATGTACAAACTTTTGAAAACAATACTAGTGCAGCTTTACACGTGTATATATATATGAACGTAATACATACCATATAATATTTCATTGGTTTATGTAAATCGAGTTCTCTTTTACTATTCAATTCCTCCGTAATTGATAATAACCACATTTCTTTTGCTGATACTTTAACATAATTTTTTAGTATAATTTAGAAATATTAGCAGTGATCTTTATTGCTGGAGCTTGTGCCAGGCCCGGTAAATGGCAGTGATCTTCGTCTCTCTTCCACATGTCTTTTTCTTTTCTTTTTTGGGCGTCACCTTTCTTCCACATGTCACAATGCAAGATACTGAGGCTAATCATATTTAAAAACTATATTATTTTATTTCAATTGCATGTTAAACTATAGGAGAACGTAACAGACAACCTAGGGAGGATACGACGGGGTATAATATGGTTGAGGAAGATCTGCATTTCTTCACCTACCCAGACAATTTATAGACCGTTTGATATTATTTTAATCTAAAAAATTCGACTAGAACATTAATTATGTGGCAAAACTGGGAGCACAACAGACGATGACTCATCAACTCTGTGGCCAAACTATTACGCATAATTTGACAACCGAATTTATATAAAAAACATGACAACTAAGAATCACACATATGGCCATAACAATCGGACAAATTTAAATACTAAAAGATCTTGTTATTGTTGGAAGTTTTGTTGGTGGACGTAACATACGTTACAAACCCGTATGATATAAATACAGCTCGTTGAATAAAATCAGTATAGAGAACACAAAGCTCAACGACATAAAATAAAAACAAATATGGCGATTACGATCATCAAGAATCATGTAAGATCAGTAAGCTTGCCTTCAAGATCGCATCCCAGCACAGCAGCGATAGAGGAATCGCTAGACACATTTCTTATCACTATGAACACGAAGACAATGACGTCATCCGAATCGGTTAACTCCGATTTAGTACGGTTAGAAGATCTGTACGAGTGTACGGAGGAGCTTCTGAGGATGGGTTCGACGAGAAAGGTGTTGTCGTTTAGTCCTGAGAAGAAGAAGAGGAAGGGAGAATTTATGGAGGAAATGCTTGATGGGTCGTTGAGACTAATGGATATATGCAACGTCTCGAGAGATCTCATGGTTGAGACTCATGAGCACGTTCTTGGTCTTCAATCTTGTGTTAGGAGAAGGAAAGAGGTTGATTTCTCGGGTTATGTCACGTTTAGGAAGAACATGAGGAAAGAAGCAAAGAAGCTACTTGGATCCTTGAAGAACATTAATGTACGGTTAGTGATGAGAGATCATGATCGTGATCAGGACGGTGATGTTCACTTCTTGGCCGTGATTCACGCCATGAGACGTGTCGTTTCGATGACCGTTTCGGTCTTGAAGTCGTTCTTGGAGTTCTTGTCGGGTCGACAAAACGGTAACGACATAAGGAGCAAGTTGGCTTTGGTTCTCACGAAGAAGAAATTTCATGATTACGATAAGATAGTCAAAAACGAGTTGGAGGATGTAGATTTACAGATATCCGGAGATTCTTGCTCACAAGAGGAACTTCATAGGAAGCTTGAAGACCTCGAGATGTGGATTGGGAGGTTTGAGAAAAGTTTAGAAGGTTTGTTCCGAAGGTTGATTAGAACACGGGCCTCGCTTCTTAACATAATTTCTCAATAGATGTATATTGTAATCTTCGTGGGCATTTGATTTTAGACGATTTGCCGGAGGGATACATATTATACACATAAGATTTTGTAAACACTAGTTTAATTGATTCTATATATACTCATTTTATCAAAGATATAGCCGATCACACAATGTTGGCATTATTTGGTGATAATATTACGGATTTGAATCACATAATATATAGGGAAATCAGCGAATTTGTGAATAGATTAAATTCTCTCATTCATTCTCAAAACTGAATTATTTAAATTACTTTAAATGAAATTCTTTGATTTATTTTTCAAAATATGAACAAAACCATAGTCAATTAGCTTTTAGAAAATAAAAACGTTGCCACTTATTTTATTTTTTTTTCCAAAAATGGGCTACAATCTATAAAAATAAACGGCCTAGCCCTAATAATATCAACAATTTTTTTAAAAGTTATAAATCCAAAGTCTTAGAAAGAATAAATCATTATATACCTCTGTAATTATATATAACACAATCAGCCACCACCATTGTCTCTTCATCTATAAAAATTTCTTTAGTCCAATGGTTTGACTACAAAGTTCATTAATGTTTCTATAATCTATATACAGAGATTTGGAGTTCATTAATGCGATTTATATAGATTAAACAAGATAAATTTACAAGAGATCTTCAGTGTGGTACAAGTACAACTGCGAGACATGAATTTTCATAAAATAGATTCAGGTGGAAACATCAGATATTTTATAAAATATCTTCATAAAATAATATAATTGTTAGTTGTAAAAAAATATCTTCATAAAATAATATAATTGTTAGTTGTAAAAAAATATCTTCATAAAATAATATAATTGTTAGTTGTAAGAGTCGTCTATATAATAGTTTGATTTGATATAATAGTTCTTATAGTTTACAAAGAATAATAATCCAGAGTTAAAAAAATCTTTTTCATCTAATTCAAATAAACTAACCAAAATTTAGCCACAAAAAATTAAGAATTTTTCTTTGGTGCATTTTCTATTAAGAAAGAATGAAATTGGGTTTTGGAAATCTTATTACGGGTTGAAAACTCCTTGAAGAGTTAGGGCGACGTATTTCTATGTTGCTTTTACATCTCTCAAAAGGCTGACATTTTTTTCTTTACTGAACATTTTTTTTTCTAATTAACGTTTCATCCGATACTCAAAATCTAATGTATTTAGATTACACTGAATTATTTGCGCTCAAGTATTAAAAAGTGAGTGTAGATTCTCTTCTTGAAGCAAGAATCAACCTTAGTTGACAATCAGGTGGGAAGTGTATATAATAGTAGAAGTTAATGAGAGAGATGCAAACTATGATTTTAGTGACTGCTCAACTCTTATAAACGGGAATTCAGAATGTGATGAAGCACTTCTTGTGTGCCTCAACTTTCGATGTTTGTGTTTCAATCTTTCAGTTTTTAATTTTATGCAACTATTTAAAAGTTAAAAGATGACCTAGTTGATATGTGATCTAATACTGAGTGTCTATTATTAAGAATATGATGTGTTTAGTAGTTAATCAATTTGTGATATCTTGGTTATTAAAACCCGGTTATGTAAACCGGCTATGTAACCCTTAGATATAAAAGAGTAAACATATTCTGTAGGCATTGTTACAAACTTTTCATCTTCTTCATCGAGTATATCTATGTTCATTAGCTCATTCTTCATTATAGTGAAGTTTGCTAGTTTGAAATCCAGCCCCTGAGGCGTAGCTCCTTACATCGAGGGTGAATTCAGGTTTACCAACAAATTATTGTGTTTTCATATTTTTCTTTGTTATTCTATTTTTTTTGTTCAACTGAT
Organism: Sisymbrium irio; assembly: GCA_000411075.1. Taxonomy (NCBI): domain Eukaryota; kingdom Viridiplantae; phylum Streptophyta; class Magnoliopsida; order Brassicales; family Brassicaceae; genus Sisymbrium; species Sisymbrium irio. Next base: position 97,970 of record KE154891.1, on the reverse strand, counting down.
TTTAAAAAGTTGAGAGAAAGAGATCGCGTTTATTCCTATGCAATATATCTACATATTTACACGATTATCTTATCGCTAAACAATTTGTTGGTGGTTAATCATAGTTTTGTTTTTCTGAATAGCTACAAGCCAAAAAAATAACATAAGAACTATGATTTTCAGTTTTTTTATTTTAAATTGTGGCTGGTATGGTTAGTTATGGCTACAAAACATAATCAGAGAAGATTTTGTAGGTAAAATTGTTAACAATACAGTTTTCTTGTATTGTACTAAAATTGGACTTGTATATATGATTGATTTTTCTAGTGTCTCGAAGCCAACCCATCTAATTGTTAATTTAAGTTGGATAAACAGTTTGATATGATATTTTAAGTTCTTGGTTTAGGAATTCATCTATATATGTCATACATAAAACTTGATATATCACTTGTTTTTATTACAATATAAAAAAGTATTTTGATATCATGATTTCACAATCTTTTAATAGATATATTTTAAATAGATTAACTAATAACAAAACTAGATTTTGTGAGTAAATGATTCAAATCAATCATAAAATAACAATGAATTATAAAATCTAGAAAGTTAACTCTAAATCTAATACTGAAAAACCCATATATAGTATGTATTATATAATAATTTTTGGGTTTTATTTGGTTTTTAGTTATTTAGAGACCAATTCAAATAATCCAATTCCAAAATAGTAAAAGTATTATACATAAATATATTTTTGAAACAAAATAAAAGAATATTGGATTTTTTTGGGCAGGCTGGAATGGGTTGTGTTAGCTTAACCAAATTGGTCATCTTTACTTGACCATACTCAACTCAAATTGCATTTCATCAAACTATTTGGTGGTGACAATTAGTGATTCTTTTTTGTTAAGCTCAAAAGAAAGCTATACTTGCCTCTTGGCATTATGGATCATTATTTGAGAGTTATATATAATATTCTGAGAGAAAAACGTAGTTCTATCTTTTTAAAGATGCCAAAGAACCAGATAATTGACATCCTTTGTTTGATCTGGAAATAGATCATTCTCTATGACTCCCAATAGATTTTGAAAGTTTAAAATAACATCAGTGTAAAAACCATTTTTAAATGGAATGTGTGATGAAGTCTTTTATTGTTATGTTTTCCCACTTATATATGTGGTGTTTTAAAGTTGACATCTCCGTGTACATAATAATCCAAATCATCCTCACTTTCTTCTGGTGGAATGACGATGAAAAATGACTTGGGTGGGATGAAAAATCTCTCTCTAACAAACAAAAAAAGAAGAAAGTCCAAACAAATTTGGACCTTTTTGCTAGCACATATAAACCGCTTTTCTCTAATATACTCCTACTGCAACTACTTCAACATATGGAGATAGATTATCCATAGAACTCATTCCAACATAATCAATGACTATCAAATTCAAAACATATATAAACGTACGAAAATAACTTTTATGTCACTCACTAACAAAAAAGGAAGAATAAATTATCTGGACATAATTTAAACAAGTCTAGGAAAAACATTCGTTGCACTAAAAAAAAAAGGAAAACTTTTCTATGTACAAACCTTGCGAGCTATTTATAGAACTCCCAAATACCAATTTTGTGATTATATAAACGAACCTTCATTATTGCAGCAGTAGCCCCTGCAGCAGATAGAAGCACAGCAGTAATGGCTGTACCTATGAGGCAGCCACTTCCACGGGAGAGTCTCCTTGCGATCACTTTGCAGTACTTGTCAGCATCTATGTAAAGAGAAGCATTGACTCCTCCATCAGTGAAGGCCTTTTCATTCTTTAGCCTAAAGCTCTTGATAGTTCGTTTGAGAGTATCAATCAGTGATGATGACAGTCTGAAAGTTTTTTAAGAAGAGCAACACTACCTTCTAGATTCTCTTCATAGAGATCGTCCCAGAGTTTGCAGCAATCAATATTTTGGACCATAGACCAGATAGTGATTGCGGTAGCTTCCTTGGCTAAAACATGATTTCCTTCCCCAGCTAATCTCAAAGAAACAGTGAATATCTGTTGAGTAACTTGTTTCATTGCCTCGCTTCCTGGCTCACCGGCAAGAGTAACTTCCTTCAACAAAGGATAAATTGCCTCAAACCTCTCTGTAGCCTCTACTCTAGCGGATGATGGAGGGAATGTAAGCCGCAGCAAGTCCTCAAATGCAGGAGGTGGAATCAGTCGTTTTCCATCACCAAGGGTTCCATTTAAAAGTATGGTACGAGCCTTTGGATTCGAAAAAATGCTGATAGGAAAATATCATAAACAATATAAGATGACTGTATATAGCAAGCAAAAGGAGATGACAAGAAAACATTCGACTACTCACTTCTCAACCAACTGCATAATGTATTCCCTTGACTGAGGGTTACACTTCTTCTTATCACCAACTAGTGGTAACAAGTTATGCGCCCATGAATACAAGCCTACATATAAATCACCTTGGGAGGCCGTCCACGTTTTACAGTTGAATAAACTTCAAAAAACAGATCACAGAAACACACAAATTTCGACACTATTTGGTCTTAAGTTCACGTAAGGAAAGTAAAACAAAAATAGATTACACGAACCTGAGCCATTATCCAAACTGTAAACGGAACCTCGTCCAGTTTTAATACTTAGCCGAAATCTCCGTCCACATAGCCAGAAATAAAGCAATTAATGAATAAGGTCTCCTACGCAGAACAATCGCTAATGCAACATATATTGCCACCTGATAATAGTATAAATACAACATAGCTGAAGCAATCATACAATTTAGGTTAAACTGATAAAACTGAAGCATGTAAATGAGAAAATTCAGTTACCTTTTCACGAAATTCTGCCAGCTCACAATCTATAATAACTTCATGTTCTTCTGCCAAATTACTGCGAAGATTTTTAGAGGCCCAACATACAAAGCCAGAGATTGCCATATCTGGAAGCTGGTCTATCCAATCGGCTGATACTTTGTAGACAGGTTCAGGAATATGACATGAAGGAACCTGTTTGTTTATAAAAAATATAATGATAATTAATTAGCAGAAAAATTCTAAAAATATTACAAATAAAACGTAAGAGATAGCTCACGTATGACGATCATTTTTGACAAAGGACAACTGTTATTGAACATCTCCAGCCATGGAAATTGCACAGATGTTACTTCGGAAAGTGCTTCCTCAAAGTACTCGACAAATTCCACTAACTGACTCACCGGCAGAATCGAACTAGATTCCTATAACATAATTTTTTATAAGATATAATTAATCTTTTTTTTTTACTGAAAGATTAGCCCTAGTTTGATCGCATGCACTAACCAATGCTTGTTTGACAAGGAAATCTGCAAGATGTGAAGGATCGATATTTGTCATAGCTTCAGGCAAAGTCACTTCCTTCTTCTTCGTCTTGTTCTTCTTCTTTTTCTTCTTCGGCTTTTTAGTTTCCCCCGCCTTCACTTTCTTATTCCTCGCCGCACTGGCACCGTTCGGTTCTTCATTCATGTCAGTAGCAAATATCTTCGACGCTAGTGTTCGATCCTCAGCTTGCTCATCGAGTAAAAGGAAGGAGTTCTTACCATTAGGTATGTTTCCATTCGGAGCAATCTTGCCGGTAACCCCTCCATTCGCCACCTGATCCTCCGGTATTTGCTTCCGGTTGCGCTTACGGTTCATGACTTCCTTCCATTCATGGTACTCGTGATAGTTACCGTCAGAGGTCTCAAAGTCATCGTACTCCACGACGTCCTTCTGTCCATGGTCGTCGTGAGAGTTACCGTCAAAGATCTCAAACCCATTGCACTCCACAGATTCCATAGGATCCATGACTTTTTTCTCAAGTTTCTGGCTTTTGATGTCTGCGAAGGAGATTACTTGATATCCAAGATAGAGCCTTAAGATATCTGATATTGTCCCATATGGCCATATCCCATATCTATACTATTAAAATAGAAGCATTCTTTAAAAATTAACCTTTGATTATGTAAAATATTACATGAAATGTCATTAAAATTACTAAACATTTTTAAAATTCATTAATGGTATAATAGTCAATTTAATTATTACCTAATTTATTCACAAAATCTTGTAGTATCTTTTAAGATTTAAGTATAAAAATATATTTCTTTTTTAGATATAACACAATCTTAAATAAAATTCATATCATTTATTTTTTTTTCAAAAAAACGTGAATAGTAATAAAAATATTAAAAATTAATTATTAAAATAAAATTTAATATATAAAACAAAAATGAGAATTAAATGGTAGAAATAGTTTAAATAACTTACAATACAAGTTTTACATTTCTAAAATTTGATAATATTAAGAATAATTAA
>KE154891.1:36409-54449 GCA_000411075.1 Sisymbrium irio | reverse complement strand
AGAGAGAGAGAGAGAGAGAGAGAGAGAGAGAGAGAGAGAGCACCATGAACACAAAATATCTTCTTCTCAACAACAGCTGAAAGACTTCTGTACAGATAAAAAGAGTCGCATCATTTTAGAGTAAGAGATCCCAAAAACTGAAAACAAAGAAGAGTAAGTACCTCATGTAGTCAAAATTGTCGGTGCAGTATCTCCAGCCATTTACAGAGCCATATTTACTCACACACTCGTCATAAAATCCATAAACCAATTAAAAATACTCCAAATATATTATATATACACAAAACCAAAATTGTCAATGAGACTGCATTCACCTGTGTGATCTGCCTCCTTTTGTGGTTTCCTCTGACGAGAGTTCTACGGTCTGGATATCTAACCTGAGGGTATCAAAGGAAGTGTTAAACTTAGGAAGCTCGAAGATGGAACTAAAGACTTTGTCTCTGAGACACTATAGAGTTCCAATTGTGATGGACCTTCAAGTAAGGGTATACATAATGTATTTTCAGACCTATGGATTATGTTCTGCTTTAAGCTGCAAATGAGTACATTATGAAAAACTAATTGACAAATGATGGAGTAATGCTCAAAGATAATGAAATCTTGGGAAAGATGACTTGCCTTTTGCCTGCTTACTCTTATCTTCATTTTCAAACCAAGTTACATCCTCAACAGACATTGAAACAATAGCCGAAAAGCAAAAAAACAAAAAAAAAATCAACAATTACGAGATTAGGAATCCAACAATCTAGAAAATCTTAGGTTCTTTAGTTCATAGAGGCAATCATCGTGATTGCATGATGCTTTTACTGACAGGTACCAAACGATAGCATACACAAAATGTTGCAAATAAAGCTCAACAATGCAACTAAAATGTCTTTCATATTTTTTTTCTCTACTCCCAACAGCCCATGATGTACTCAAAAAGTTCCAAGACATAATGGAAAAGGCTAAGACTAATTACAAATATCCTTGCTGCTTCACTTCTGATCCTTAAACACAATAAATGATCCGTAAAAATGATAAAAGAAAGTCAAAGCAAATGCCGATATTATTAAGAAAAACTTACCAGCGCTGCAAGTTCTGTGGCATTGAACACATTCCCGCGCCTCATCATACTGAGAAGGAAAAGACAAATAACTACAGGCACGCATTTGCATAAATAAGTGTGTCCGTAAAAATAAATTAAGAAAACCTATGATATAAAGCATAAAGTATAGGTTCAAAGTGTACCTTCGCCCCCGAACTAATAGAACAGCCCTGAAGAATGTGCCATTACTGCTTCCATCGCCCCTAGAAGCAGGGCTTGATATACCGCTAAGCTTTGTTTCATCACCATCATCTAACCGAGACACATATTCCGCCATTAGATCCCACTCTCCCATATTCCACGCAGCATTTGCAGCCCAGTATCCACGCAAAAAGCCACAAGACATCTATAATATAGACGTATCACCGAATATAGCATAAGCATGTGCAGATAGCTCAGCTGGACTCTAGTACTCTTTGCAGAGATTTTTGAGCTCTTCCCATCGGGCGAGTGCAGGGAGACTGGTCAATAAGCTTCAGATTCAGGACATTTCATTAAAGGGAAAGAAGAACATCACAATAAAACGGTATAATTAATGTTCAACAGACACAATTAGCACTGAAAAAATTCCCAAAAACTTGGAGAGAGCAGCCATCAGCTTGTGAAACTTGAGGAGATGAATTTTACGAGGGTGTAAGGCACTAAAGATACTATTAAAACTCCGAAAATCATAGAGGATAAATGTAGCCTTCATAAATAGTAAAAGCATATATAAAAAGTGTCTAGATGATGATAAAACGCCTTCATATGGATAGATGTCTGGAGCTTATCCGCATAAAACAAATGCATGTTATTTTGGTTCTGCCAACTAGTGTCTCAGAACGAGAATGTTATGAATAAGGACCCACAATTCTCTACTTATACTAGCTACTCACAGCCTGACAATACATGTTGATTCTTCCAAGGAAAAAAAGAACACGAAATCCTCCCAAAATTAGACTTGGTTACCTAATGTGACTTCTAATACAAAATGAGGATTAGATGTTTGAGATACTTTCAAAGTGTACGCCTTCAGTGTATCATCACATCGCTTTAGCTTCTCATACCTAGAAACTGATTGGGATAAAAGAAACTAGTAACCAATCAAAATCGTGCGTCTGTGCCTATCACGCAGAACTGGAAGTGTATCAAGATTGAGAGAAGTCGTGTTACCATGATTCTTTATTGATTCCCATCGAGATGTTGTTGAGCATAGGTCAGTACGCCGACAGCAGCCAATGTCAACAGATCCCAACCAATCAATGATGACACATAATAAAGAATGGTGAGCTGGCTAATATAGAACAAAAAGTTAATATTATTTATGTGTCTAAGAGCCTCGACAACAGCAACTGGTTGGCACTCTTTCTTAACCGTGGACCTTCAAGTTGATAATCGCTCCATTACCAAGAAATTCAGATGAATGCTTGTTACGAAAAGGACAGAAGTGCCGTATCTTAGGAAATACAAGACGCAAACCTTTTCAGCAAAAACCCCCCAGGAGACGAATATCAATGGGAAGAGGATTCTTCTCATCATGTTCCATAAACTCTGTCTAAGAAGAGTATTGAGAAAATCAAGCTTGTGTGACAGGACAAAGCAACAAGATCAAACACGAAGGTAGGTTCATTTTAATTGTAACGTATGATTCTTTATCCAACCTCACGTAAGCTTGATACTAGTTTTAAGATAAAACAAAATATACGCATCATATTTCCAAAAACGCTAACAGATTGTTCAGTTGATGGCTTTGGCAACAGAAGACGTGTTCTCCAATACAAAGACTAATATGAAATGGAGAGATAAGCATTTTTTGTTTCCAGATTAGCAAGACGTAGCTAACTCATTACTGATCACTATGTATTCGCCTAGGCTTGAAACACTAGCACTCAATGAGCACAACCATAGTACAGGAAAAATGCTTGACTTTTAGTAGTTTAAGAAAGAGCATACCAAATTGAGTAGTGTCGCCAAAAATCTCAAGAGGGATATTTGGAGATGAAAAAGGCATCTCCAAGCTCCTAACAAAACCAACGGCAAACAATTCTCTCCCGAAAAATGGCTGCAAAACACAGTCATTAAAATGCATACGCTTATATGAGAGGAAAAGAAAGAACATTGATGAAAAACCTGCAACTTGAAAAGTTTTGGACAAGTTCTTAAAGCATGGAGAGAGAGACTCTTTAAGTAATAAAACGTCTCATCCAATCTTCCTTGGTACTTGGTTGAGAAGCTTCTCCAGCTGTCCGTTCTCTACCATCATTAACCTGTTAGACAGATCATCAAAAGCCATAAGTAACAGATTTTTGCGACAAAAACAAAAACGGAAGAATCTAAAAACAACAACCAATGAGAAATAATCATTTGAACTAAACAGTGAAGAGCATACAAAAGATTACCTCGCTTATTGTAAACTGGGCGAGACCCGCACAAGCCTGGAACTTGCAGAACTAATCATCCTGGAACAAACTAGTGAAGAGCACACAAAAATATCGGACAACGTCTGAAAACAACATAGAGATGCAAACCTATCTTCCTACCATAATTAAAATAAGAAAAAAATATATATACACATTAAAACACTTACGGATCAGAGACTCAGCGAGTGGTGGAGAATCGCAGCAGATCAACGAAAAAACTGAGCAATCTTCGTTCCAACGGTATGTCCATTTTCTCTGAATCGTTTACCCATCTCCGTTACGTAACGCTCCTTTCACAAAATTCTGAAACTACAATATCAAAACGCTAAAACCGGCGACTCTCGTTCGAAGCAACCAAATTATAAACCTGAAAAGTGAAAATTCAGTAGTTTGCATAGACAAAGGAACCAAAACCCTAAATAATTTATGAAAAAAATATCAAAATGATTTTTAACAAAGGAATCGAGTAAAGTAATTACTATTCGAAAAAAAAATTGTGATCGTTTGAAAGAATCAGTCGAATGAAAGCAATCAACGGCTATATTTTTAAACTTTCCAAAGTCGGTGATCAAAAAGTTTGTCCACGTGGCTTGTGTGTAATTTTCTGATTTTTTTTTTACCGTTAGAGGAGACTTGTGCGAGAAACATTAATTCTGGGTATAAATAAAATCGTGAAAGGCCCATTAGCCCACTAGCCCAATTTAACACCGGCGGATAGATCCTCCGAGTCAGTTCCGACGGCGCTGACAAAGAAGGAAAAAAAAACGCGTCTCTGAAGAAAATTCCAAACAGAGAAAGAAGAAAAAGAGCAAAAGACGAAAGATCATCGTTAGAGAAAATGGCTTTCACGATCTACAGTTGCAAAGAATGCGGATCGGATCTAAACCTGAACCCTAACGATTTGTTTCCACCAGATTTCTACTTCGAAGCAGGGAACAAAGGAACGATCTCTTTCGCCGCCGTCGACGCCGATAAATTCAGATTCGAGAAAGAGGACAAGATCATGCCTTTCTTCGAAACCCTAGATTACTGGGGAATCCAAAGGAAACGAACCAAGATCAAGTGCAATAGCTGCGGCCACCTCATCGGTTACGTTTACGACGACGGTCCTCCTCTAACCGGTGGTATTGGCCAGTACGGGTTCGGTCCGAGTCAAGTCGTTCCTCGTGCTCCACGTTATCGATTCAAAACCAAGAAACTTCTCATCTCGTCCCGGACTTGAAAACCTCTATCTGAATCAGAGGGTTTAATTTAAACACACGTGTATATAATTATGTATGTTTGATTTTGCGATTATTTTGGTATTGTAATGTTTTTTGTGTTTGATGTGAATCATTATCGTTTCTTCAATAATCGTTATAGCTACTAATTCACTATTAAGTCGTTGAATGTTCGTACGAGGAGGAACTCAAAAGTTGAGATTTTTATTTAATTTCTATAAGGCTTAATTAAAGCATTAAGTGAAGAACAGAACGAGAACCAAATTGTTGTTTGTTTAATGGGAGATACGTCATGATGAAAATAGGGCTTTCGGTGATATTGATCGTGATGCCATTCATGATTCAACGGCTGTGATTCAAAGATACTTCAAGACCATATATTTTGCATTATCCGTTACATTACCTAATTGCTTACTTTATTATTGAATGAAGATTAGAAGTTACATCTACCTGTCTTTATCTGCTACAGTTAAGCTTAAAGCTTATAGTTTGTCTTAACGTACAAGATAATTGCAACAAGTTGGAAGGTGGTTAGACGTAGACGTTCATTTATTGTTTGGTATACTCTTAAGAATCTCAGGTGTATCTCTTTAGTTTGAAGGTTAGATTCAGCATCTGTAGATTCAGTAGCTTTTTTTTCTCCTCTTTTGTTCCAGCTTTTTGTTTAATATATATATATAGGCTTCAAGTGTTTTAGCTGGTGAAGGTGAAGTTCTTGGTATGAATATGAAGAAGCAGATTATGGATGAGTCTGAGAATTTGTGTTTCAAGAAGTCAGTTATGCCACCTCCTCCTCCACCGCTTCCTCCATCTCCAGGATATGGATCAAGAAAGGTAGAGGGAGACAGCATAACTAATATACAGATCAAGAAGTTCTGGAGACAGAAGCAGATCATTGAAGAGGAACATCTCTTTGCTGCTATCAAGGCTGCAGCTCGTGTCAGAGCCCGTAATCTCTCTGTATGTCTTTTAAGTTTGAACAGTTCTTGTGTGATTTTTTTTTTAAAATTCATTTAAGAGGAAAAGTAGATGTTTACTCTATAGAACTTTGCATGTTCTCATGTTTTTAACTTCGGGAGATTGTTTAAATCAGACCAATCGTTGAAAGCTAGAGGTTTTGAGATCGATAGTTGTTGCAGGATGAGGACTACAAACGCTTTGAAGAAAGCTTGGACATGGAGGACCCGGAAATCGAAGTTCATGAGGGAATAAAAGACTGGTCTCTGGCTTATTTCTCATCCATATAATCTTACACCTTCAACATATGTCTTGAACATATGTCTTGAACAAGACTAAAACAAGAACCACCTTGTTTTGTATCAGCTATTTGAGAAGTCATGATACGGTTTTAACTTTGAATGTTGACTGTTTATTATCTAATATCAGGTGGACGAAGAGCAAGTACGCATACTTGAACCAGCCGGCTCTTGGATCTGCCGATTCACTGAAGAGAAAGAGGTTTTCTTCGTACGTACCAAACTATTTCTCCTTCAAGCCTTGCATTCCTCTGTATCCAACTTCGCTCAATGTCTTTTAGTTATGAGCAAAATCCCTTCAAGATCAACCGTCTTGCGTATGTGTATATGTGTGTTTATGTCTCTGTGCAATCATGTGTTACTGTTTCCATGTTAATGGATCAGGACTTTGGTGTTTGGTTCTTGATTTGCAATTGTTGAATAAAATTCAATCTTTCTATGGAACATTAATTTCATTTTGTTCCATGGATGATAAGGTTATTGTACTTTTAATGTTTTTATAATTCTAGCCAGAAGAAAGATTCATATACATATCCGATGAACAATTGTTGAAAACTGAACAATTGTTGAAAACTTTAATCCTCGGTTACAGTTACTAGATCTCAAACAAAGACATTTTCCACACTTTTAAGTTTGAGTGACTACCAACAAGGCAACAATAGGTCTAATAAAAACTCTTAAACAATATTAAGAGAGTGTTTGCAAAAGAGAATGTTGAATTTCTTTGGGATATATGTAAAATAACATTTTAAGCTTATCTGAAAAAGGATTTATATTCTCTTCATGTTGATAAGCATTGGATTAGTTGTCTCCTATTAACAACTTAGTACTTGTATTAACAAATAAACAAGAAAGGACTAAAGACTTTGCACAAAAATAAAAGACTAAAGACTGGTATTAAACAATACCCACTATAGAAAGGTTGACTATTCTAAATTTTTGGATAGACAAATACACTTAAAGATGTGACCAAATCATGTTTTGGTAATGTCGAACATGTTCTTACCACATCTCAATTTGTAGTAAACAAAGAAAAAATTGCATAAAAGAGGGAGATATCCATATGCTATTTTCCATTATTGACTTAGTAGGTAGTAAAGTTAAAACTTTCAAGTCCTCTTTAATTCCTGAATACCTAACTTATTTGACATCTACCAAAGTAAATCCTAACAATATTTTTCTCATCAATTTATTTTTCACCTATGAGCAAAGTTGTTTCACCTTTGAATGGTCATAGAACATCTATCATAAACTCTGTTCATGACCCACTAAAATAATCCACAAAATTCGCAATTTGTGACTCTTTTATCTTCCAACCACTCCATTTTTTTAAGTTAAAAAGTATAAAAAACAATATCTAGACAACAAATGAGTTTAGTACCCACGGTTCAAGTAAATGTCACAGAACTAGACAAAACAAATGAGGGTGAAATCTGAATAATCAAAAAGTATCGGGAACAAAACAAGAAACAAAAGAAAAATGAATGACTTGAGTTCCGAAATCTAAAAGTCAAAGCGCCACCTTCTTACCACAGTGTCTGTATCTAAACAAATACAAGAAGAGGAAGACAAAACACGAAGAGAATCAATCTCACAAGAAAGAAGACAACAATAATTATTTAATTTAGTTAAATTTTTATAAATAAAACTCCCCAATCACCAGATTACAAAACCTTCTTCTTCTTCTTCTTCAATGTTGTTGTCTTTTAGATCTTGAGTTTTGTTAAATAAATCAAAATCGATGGCGCCGAAAACGAAGAACCACCTTCGTTACCAACCGAGAAAATCAACATCGCGATCGACTCAAGCTTTTACAGTACTCATCCTTTTACTCGTAGTGATTCTGATTCTTCTCGGTCTCGGGATCTTGTCACTTCCCAATGCCAACAGAAACTCTTCCAAGCCGAATGATTTGACCAACATTGTACGGAAGAGCCAGGAGAGGTTAAGTGTATAAAGATTTTTATTTTTATTTTATTTTTAAATATTTTTGTTGTTTTGAGTTTCTGAATGGATTATTGGTGAAATTGTATTAGTTATGGAGAAGAGGAAGGGAACGGTGAGCGATGGGTTGAAGTCATATCGTGGGAGCCTAGAGCTGTTGTTTACCACAATTTCTTGGTAACCTTTCTCTTGCTTTGATCAAGAGTTCGTATTTCTTGTCTGACAAGACAAAGTTTACTTTAGTTGAGGTTTTATGTTTCTATGTCTCTTTGTGGAATTTTGGGTTTAGATCTTTTTGAATCTTACATTGAAAGAATGTTGGTTGAGTGACAAAAATGACTTATGGAGAGGGAAGAGGAAGGAAACACATTTTGTCAACGAAAAGATTTGAGCTTTGTTTAGACTGATCCATGGAGTTGACTTTGTGATCTAATAGAGTTTAGATTTAGATCTTCTTGAATCTCCTTTTGAAGAATGGAGCACACACATGTTTCTCAGTGAAAAAGATTGAAGCTTTTTATTGGTAACGTCTGTTCAGATCGACTTGATGACTCTGTTCTGCACTAGAGTTTTTAGATTTTAGGTTTCTTCGAATCCTCCGTTAATGGAAATATTAAGTGAAAATGTATTAAGAGGGAGGGTCCCTCATTTACCAATGAGAGGGATTGGGATAACTGATTTTAGGACTTTGTGTCTGAAATGAGTTTATTTAATTGGAATGTCTGAGATTGTGATGTTGTTGCTTTCTTTTCATTTCTGTTTGTTTTAGACTAATGAAGAATGTGAGCACCTGATCAGCCTCGCTAAACCGAGCATGGTTAAGTCAACTGTGGTTGATGAGAAAACCGGTGGGAGCAAAGATAGCAGGTTTCGTACCCTTTTTGCCTCTTAGGAAGGTTTTGTTGTTTTTTGTATCAATGTTGTATCTCAAATAATACGGTTCGCGTGCAGAGTAAGAACGAGCTCAGGAACTTTCCTTAAAAGAGGACATGACGAAGTTGTTGAGACGATTGAGAAAAGGATTTCAGATTTCACCTTCATTCCCGTTGGTATGTTTCCCTTTTGATTTTACTTATCCAATAAGGAAGTGTTACTCTTCGTATCTTTTATTTGGCGAGTGGCGCTTTTGTTTGTAGAAAATGGAGAAGGTCTACAAGTTCTTCACTACCAAGTTGGGCAGAAGTATGAGCCTCACTATGATTATTTCTTAGATGAGTTCAACACCAAGAACGGTGGACAAAGAATAGCTACTGTACTTATGTACCTGTAAGTAACTAAATAGAGATCTCATAGTCTTTTCTTTGTCTCACAGATATTTCTTTGTGTTTTTAATCTTCTTTCTTTCTTCACTTAAAGCTCGGATGTTGATGATGGTGGCGAGACCGTGTTCCCGGCAGCAAAAGGAAACATCAGTGCAGTCCCATGGTGGAACGAGCTTTCGAAATGTGGGAAAGAAGGACTCTCTGTACTACCGAAGAAGCGAGATGCTTTACTTTTCTGGAACATGAGACCTGATGCCTCTCTAGACCCTTCGAGCTTGCACGGTGAAGAGATTCAACAACCAAAAACTGTCTTTTGCTTTCGCTGAGAATAATAGCATACAATCTCTAAACTTCAATATCTTCTGCTTTGATTTTTCAGGTGGATGTCCAGTGGTGAAAGGAAACAAATGGTCATCCACGAAATGGTTCCACGTCCACGAGTTCAAGGTCTAAGAAAAGAGGTAATCTCTTAATTTTTGAACTATCCATTACTGACATTTTCAAGATCGCATCAAGTCTTTATGTTCAACCTTTTTTTTAAACCTAATTGTAGGTTTACACGGCATCCCAAGTTTGTGTGGATACAGTTATAAACAGATGTATTGTTGTATTACTCTTTTGAAGTGAGAGATGATCCTTAGGAAATTCGAGGCTATTTATCATGAGGGATATTTTAAATTTTCTACTTGTTCTTCTAAACTATTTGAGATTTTTGTAACTTTACTTGTTCGGTCTGAGTTTTATGTAACTTCAATAATTTAATACAAACCCATGCACTTTCTGTTTACTTTCTCGCTAATACTCCGAAATCTTTAACTTCCAACAGATAAGCAGGAGTTGGTAAACATAGATAAATATGATTGGATAAAACACCTATATATGATCAAAAATGCCCCAAAGAAAATCTTCATGCATGATCAAAAATATAGTTTAGAGTGAAATGGTCACGTCACATGTCATCTCCACATCGTACCACATGCAAGTCTTCAAGAACATGACAATTGGACAAAAACCTCTTGAAAAATTCTTCACCAGCGTACTTAGCGGATAATGTCTCAAGGTTTTGAGGAAAGGGAAAGCAAGCGAGGGAGAGAAATCGAAAAGAATTAGGTTATGTAGTTTCAATGTCACAAGCACTCTACACCCTGCGTAGAAACTCCTTGCAAGTATGGGTTGGATTTATACTAGAAGGAAGTGTCAATCTCGATAGTCAGCTCAAACACGCTACAGAGTTTCACTACAGTTCTAGTCCATATAGGGTCCAATGTCTTGAGCACCAGAATCTTGATTAAATTCTGTGTACCAAGCACGAAAATCATCCACTACAAGCAATATTCTCTGATCGTACTTATTATTGTCATCGTATACGAAATTTGGCACAAGCATCATTCGCTACATCCATAAATATCTGATGATAATTTTAAATTTTATGTATTTCCTACTCGTATGTTTTCTTTTTCCTTTGGGAATTAGTTAGGTTAATCACTCTGAGCATATATATATATATATATATATATATATATACCGACATAAGGTTCAAAGAAATACAACTCAATATTTTCCAATACTTGATTTTACAAATAAAAAGATGATCTTCATGGACCATCTACTTCTTTTGTCGTGCTTCTCTGAGAATTCTCAATTTCTTGTGAATCCGATCCGAATTCGTTTCAGTTGCAGTTAAAGCTCTCACTCCCCGTGTTCGGTGAAGCATATAAGAAAGTGAATGTACAAATCGACCTCTTAGGCCCTGAGAAGCCCAGTCACGACCACTATGTGTCTCATTTTGCTCAAATCTCTTGCAAGTCTGTAACAACGCAAGAAACCGATCTTTGAAATTAGCCATTGTGTTTTTTTTTTCAAGAGGATCAGATAATTTATTTACCTCCATAGTTTCAGAGACATTGGCTAATGTGCCGCTTGCAACATAGCTACTACTAATTAAGCCAGCAACCTGCGGCTAATTTATTTTATTAGAACCGCTACAAAACAATCCTGATACGAATAAAAAAAAAAAGAACATTATCAAGTAAATATTAAGCGAAGTTTTGAATTGAATCTTAACCTCTTTGGAAGCTGTAGTATTATCGTCCACATCAAGTAATGTTTCATTCACATGTTTGAATAATGTAACCTCATCATCACAGTGACTAATTGTGTTAATGGAATTAGGCAGTTGACCTGCATGCATCACAATTTTTCTCTCAATTAGACCGTAAGATTCTTAATCATCTTTTTAAAAACCTAAAATTTAGTTTTTAGACTATAACGGTTTTTCGAACAAAAGAAGAGACTATAATGGTTTTAGTGGGAACACATAAAAACCAATAATACGTCAAATGCAACAAACATATTTTACAATTAAAAGCATCACATAATTTCATTCATAAATCTCGATAGTTTTATCTATGTACGTTCTTTCTATAACAAATGTCGTTGCATTGATCTCTAAAAAAACAAAAAACAAAAGTTACTCTTACTCACCAATTCTTGAATCATTTAAAGCATCGGAAGCTGAAACGCATCAGCAAGAAACAGAGATTCCACAAATAAAACCAATACACGAATTAAATATCAGTTTCATATATAAGATAAAAACCACGAGTCATTTTGATGATAAACGAAAGTAAACTGTACTGTGTACCCATGGATGATGAAGCTCAAGGAATATGGTATGACAAAAGAAAAAGAAATTAAAAGAAAGTTCTATATTTTTAACTCTCTTTCGCAATTTAAGTCACAAGCCTAGGCCACACCTACACACCATATGTATTCTTCTTGTTCGTGTCCGTCCAGGTAAGTGATAAATATAAAGTTACAAACCTTTCTTATCCTCAAAGCAGAAAAAAAAATCTAACTTTTGAAGAGATTTGGTCCTATAACCGAGAAAGTCAGCTAAAAGTAATTTGATTGGCTAGTAGATGAGAAATAAGTTATTTCCTTGCTGATGTACGACTACGACGACATTAAACGTGTCTGACTAAGCTATGTTATGAATTCGAATTGCTCAAAAGTCGAAGAGAGATTCATCAAAATTAATATTTGATAACAACATGGTTAATTACTTAATTATTTTGATGTGGTCTTTGGTATTTACTCTCATAAAATAAGTAGAGATAGGGCACATATACATGTATCCTCTTCGTGCGCACACGTACAACATGAGTCGATACCCTCATAAACAAAACCATTCTTATCATGAATTTGTCTACTCGGTTCTTTATTCGTTTTCCTTACCTATTGACTATTTAAGTAACTGTGATGTATGGATGGGACCAGTTCCTTTCGGATTATATTACAATAAAATAATATCGAAGAAAATATCTTCGGACCGATATTTGTAGAAATGTAGTCGTATACATAGATGTGTATTTTTTATATATATTCTAGAATCATGTATTTATTATGAAGATGCCCTTATGTTACATGTATTAAATTGCGGTGGAAATAAAATAATACTCCCATGTCCTGATGTCACTGAATTCAATATTAGACATTGAGATATTGTATTAAATGGCATTTGTATAGTAAAAGATGTGTTAGTGTTACAAAGTTACAAGAAATACTGTTACAAACTTACTCGATCTATGCATCCAGTATATTACATAGATTGTTTAATTATCAAAATGCAGTACTTTGCGCTAATATGGGCATACAAGAAAAACAAAACAACAAAGAATAGTGCGTGTATAAATAAAGTAAACCACATACAATTACTTAATAAAACAGAGTTGCGTTTCAGAACTCAATTACGTACATTCACCTGTCATTATGAAACTGTCTCGATTCGATGAAATCTAATCTAAATTATGTTACGACTCCCCCATTTAGAAATAAATAACTCATACTTCATGGAATCATAAGTCGAAAGACTAAAACCTTATCATATACTCCATGGAGTATAATTAAGTAGTGTTGGGATTAGTGGCGGTATTTTGGGTAGTTGAAAACTTGTTAACTTAATCAAGTTCTATCATACGCTTACGTAGTTGAAAACCATTATTGTACATAATCTAATCTAAATTATGTATAGTGATGGTCTCGCTTAATTGGGAGGATCTGTGTCTCATTTGATTTTCTTTTTTGGTTCAATTTTCCAAATATAACGATGGTTTTATTAACAGTGTGCTATTCTATGAGGAATAGTAAAATAATGGTTTTCCAAGTAATTTAGACAAAAAACTGTGTTGACAAAGTTTTCCAAGTAAGCTTTTTTTTTTTCTTGTTAATTGAATCTGGACACAAAATCTCACAAATTTCACAACTACCATTATTATTTTTCTTTTTAAAAATGTTTAAGCTAGTAATTCCCCTTTTTATACGATGAGATTTCGAAAACGTGCAGCTTCATCAATCACAAGACAGTAATTTTTTTCCAAGACTTGCAATTTGTTTAACCAGATTTACATCAACTTTTACAGCAGCCCAGTATTTACATCAACGTAAGGGCATGATGGTTGTTAGAAATAAATATCTAAAATAATATCGTGGTAGTTAAATAGGTATATCTAATAAGTAACAACAATGAATACTTTATCTTAACTTAGTGGATCAAAACCAGTGAACTCAACTAAAAATTTTCAATATCTTTTTCAAAAAAGTTAAAGAGTATAACGCACAATGCAAAATGCAAATGGATAATAAAGTTTTTAATAATTTAATTTGGATTTCCAAAAAGTTAGGTATTGATAAAAAAGGTTTGCCAAAAATTACAAAAAATGGAGTAAATAAGAAAGTTCTTTGCTCTGCCCCGTGAACTCATCTCTCTGACTCGTGCTTCCGAAAAAAGTGAAAGTTTAAGACTTTTGTTTTTGGGTTTTCAGCAGTGACTGTGACATATACAAAACCCTAGATTTTCCTTCACCTACAACAAAGGGCAAAACAATTCTGGCCATGAAAGCAAAATGCTCACAGAGCTTTAAATGCAAGTAGCGCGACGTCCCATCTTCTTCTCTCTTAAGACCTAAGCAAAACTCCCATCTTTCTCTCTTTCTCCCTCTCTCTCTTTCTTTCTTCTATATAACCTTCTCTCTGAGCTCTGCTTTTCAACGATTCAGACAAAAACATGGCATCTTATTACAGATTCCAATTTGGGTTCCATCCTGTTTCGCCAAGTCCTTTGCTTGGGAACTTCGTCGAACGGATTAAAGACGCTTGTCATTTCCTCGTCTCTGCTGTTCTTGGTACCATCATCTCAGCGATCTTGACCTTCTTCTTCGCTCTAGGTTCTGTTTCTTGTTTCCTTTCCTCTGTTTCTTGATTTCGAAAGCTTGTTCCTTTTTTCGGTTCTTGGATCCGGTTTAGTCATATAGTTGTTGTCTCTCTGCTAATCGGATTGAGTTGAATCATTTGGTAGACTTGGAATTGATTTGATTAATGAGGAAAAGTCTGAAAGGTGTTTCCTTTTTATATGTTCAGTGGGCACATTGTTAGGAGCACTTACAGGAGCTTTGATAGGCCAAGAAACCGAGAGTGGGTTCATCAGAGGAGCAGCGATTGGAGCTATTTCTGGAGCTGTTTTCTCTATTGAGGTCTTTGAATCATCGCTTGATCTTTGGAAATCTGATGAGTCAGCTTTCGGATGCCTTCTCTATTTGGTGAGCGAGCAGCAACACACTTTTGCTCTGTTTTCGAAATGGGATTTTGGATTGAAATGTTTGAAGCTGATTAGAGTGTTTCTCGTTTTGTCTAGATTGATGTCATTGTAAGTCTTTTAAGCGGGAGACTCGTACGGGAGCGTATAGGTCCTGCTATGCTAAGTGCAGTGCAAAGCCAAGTATGCTTTTTTTACATACACACAAAGCTTCTTTTTTTGTGATCTCAAATTTTAATGATTCATGTTTTATTGATTAGATGGGAGCTTTGGATTCACCTTATGATGATCTCTCAAGTCTCTTTGAGACAGGAGGCTCAAAAGGATTAGCAGGAGACCTGGTTGAGAAGATCCCAAAGTTGACAATCACTGGCAACAATAACACAGATGCTTCTGAGAATGGAGACTCATGTTCTGTTTGTCTTCAGGTTTTTGCTTTGTTTTGGCTTAATACATCCACTTACAGATTTTAGTTGATAGTTTGTTTGGGGTTTTCATTCTCCTTATTTGATGTGTGATTTTACAGGATTTCCAGCTTGGTGAAACTGTACGAAGCTTGCCTCATTGTCATCACATGTTCCACTTACCTTGTATAGACAATTGGCTCCTCAGACACGGTTCTTGTCCAATGTGTAGACGTGACCTTTAATTCTCTCTTCATCGTCCGTCTCTCGTATACAGCTCTTAGCTCAAGAATCTTTTCCTCCTCTCAACTTTCATGTAAATTACAGTTCGTTTTTTTTTTTTTTGCTTTTCACAATTACGATTAGAGTATACTACTAGCAATCTACTTTACGGCATGATGTATCTTCTTAATTTCATGTTTAGTCAGCAGATGTATAAAAGAAACACACACAAGAATGAAGAGATTTTATTTTCTATTTGGTAAGACTCCCACTTATGTTGTGTTCCATTGGAGCCAGAAACTAGATTGTTGGCTTGCCTCTCTATTTTTGTTGTGGTTTTGAGACCATTGATACAAGCCAGGGGACCAAATCCATCGAACGATGGTAATAGATTCTTGTCTGGTGTACCCAAACTTAATAGGTACTTCATATTTAAAGCACACTTCAATGTGTTTTGCTAATCACCTAATCATATTTAAGATGCTTACTGTGTGTGTGTGTGTGTTAAAGTAACAACACTCTCGTAACGGTTTAAGTCCTTATCAAGCACCAGATTGCAATACCCAATCGTAATAATGACTTGTACTAAAATTTGTCCTCTATATTTAGGAATGTTGTCATGAGTAAAAAACCCAACCCGAATCCAGAAAAAAAATTAGCAAAAAATTTAAGTCTGTAAATCTGAAAAACTTGAACAAAAACCGTGTATTAACAGGATAATCCGAATAAAACCATTGAATTTTAGGAATATCCATGAGTATTCTTTTTGTTTTTATTTGTTTACAAAAATTTGTATTTGAGCTTATAAAATTTGCAAACTAGTTTGTATGTATATACATTTCCTAGGCCTAAGAAGTATATATTAGGATTCAGAAAAATCATGTAAAATTTTGTGAATCACTGGTAGCCAGTGTTACTCAACCGAAGTAGCAGAAAGCTTTACCATTGGACGAAGACAAGTTAGTTAACTAGGTGATGCATTCCTTTGAAATTAATTTTAGAACTGATAATATTGATTTACTTTTAATAGGGTTTTGGAAGATTTTTTGTACATTGCACATGGTAAATTAATTCATAAATTTTTTTATGAAACATAAGTTATATTGTTATGTGTTTATTAGATTTGATATCAATTATAAATAGAATTAGCTGAGATGGGTTTTAGTTATGTTTGATAGTATGAAGAAATTCATTCACTAATCAATTCATTTTTGATCCACTAAACAATTGATTTTTTTTTCTTTCCTATCAATCCACAATTCTAACAATCGTTTTCATTTTTCAACATTTGTCACAAATATGAATAAGCATATTTTGTCATACCATAAACTTTCATCATTGAAAAAAATTGCGTGATTTATTTAATTTTAACATTAAGTTTCCATTTATTTGAAAATAACATTAGACAAAAAAAAAAAATAAAACCGGATGAAAATAAGATTCACATATTTTTAATAATTTAATATGTTAGACAACACATATAACACATAAAAAACTAAGAATTTTTTTGAAGATACCACTACAATTTAATGTATTTGACAACACAAATCTACAATATATTAAACAAAAAGCTATTAAAGACTATTTTCCTGATGTGTCATGTCTTCATTTTCTCAGTTTTTTTTATAATAAATTAATACTTTGAAGTTCTTAAATTATTCTAAGACTATTTAATATCTAATTATGAAGATTTTAAATTCAATTTACAAATCTAAACTATTCATATTAATTTAATTAAAAAAATCTGTTATCAAATTAATTATTAATAAAATTAAAATATTTTTTTAAAATTAAAATTGTAATGATCTTAATTTTCTTTTCAGAATCAGAATTTACATAACCATTCTATAAAAAAACAATTTTCAAAAAGATGAGCAAAAAGTAAAATGATAAAATGATAAAAAATATTATACAATATAAATATAATTTAAAATAGTGCATGAATCATCCTAATAACATATAAAAAATAAAATAAAATAGAAAATAAGAAAAATGTTATACATGGCACATCAGTTTAATATGTTTGGCATCACATATAGCAGATAAAAATAAATAAAATATATAAAAAACTTAAAAATATTCTGGAAATACCATATCATAAAAATAATCTTCAAAATTGTTCTTTTAAAATAAGAATTATTTTAAAAAAAAAATCAGATTTATATAGGCATTATATAAAAATGAAAATTTTAAACATGTATGGCTAAGTAAAATGCACCTCTTTCATGATAATTAAATAATGATGAATGTACTTAAAAGTTGAACTAAACTGAGAAACTCAAAAATTGATTAATATATAAGGGTCTGTTCGTTTCTCCATCTAGCAAGTCCATCCAACTACTCCATCCAGATGGACCATTCAGCTGTTGTTCGTTTTGATAATTGTAGTCCATCTCGCTGAACCATCCAGATGGACAAGTTGTTCGTTTGAACATTTGAGTATAAAGTTCATTTCTATTTATATAATACAAATGCCTAAAATACCCATGCTTTTATCTAATCTTAATTTTCTTATTATTTGAATCTATATTAATTTTAATTATTGATCTAAAATATATTTGAAAATAAAAAACGTCTAATAATATTTTAAAATTTATAAATTCATTTTAAACACAAAAACTCATATAAAATACAATAATTTTGAATATAAAAT
>KE154891.1:22683-35709 GCA_000411075.1 Sisymbrium irio | reverse complement strand
TAATTTTGCGGTTTTGACGGAAAAACTTGATTTTCTTGTTTTGGCGGGAAACTATAATTTTGCGGTTTTGGTGGAAAAACTCGATTTTGCGGTTTTGGCGAGGAAACACGATTTTACGATTTTGGCAGAAAAATTATATTTTGTTTTTTTTTGCGAAAAATATGATTTTGTACTTTTAGCGGAAGATCATAGTTTTACGATTTTAATGAAAATATATAACATTTTGGAAATATTTGTCATTTATTATTTATATACTAAGGGTATAATTGTCATTTGTTATTTTTGGTCATCTCCATCTCTATCCAGATGGTCTAATCTAGTCCATCTAGATGATGTTAAAATTTTATCTTGATTTTGAAAGTCATCCAGATGGACCATCTGGATGAACCATCTGGATGGACTCATTTTAGGTTCCAAACGAACATAAAAACTCAGTTCTATTCAGATGGACTTTACAACTGAGCAAACGAACAAACCCAACTTAACTTCATATTGCTAGAAATACTACTTTTTCTGATGAAACCGGTCATTGGCAGCTTGTGGTTCAAATTAAGTTAACATCATCTACCATGAAAGAACTACACATGACATAACAGTCCATTATCACTAATCATCTGAATTTTTTTTTTTGTGCATACTATCGTCATAAATAGCATTATTTAAAGTCATAGAAAAAATAATTTCTCTAGGTTCCACTCTTTCAAGTAACCAAGAAGTTTGTTAGCTACTTTTTTTCACTGGTGTAAAGAGATTTAAACTCGTAAAAAGCTAATATCTTATTGTTCAACTTGAACCTATCATCAACATAATGTGTATTCAAACACATATAACCCATAACATTATTAGAAGCCTACCACATATCTAATCTAAAAGACACTCGACCTTGTATTCTGATAATACATTTTTCAGCTTTTCGTTTTCTACCTCAAATATTTTATATATACATTATATTAGCTCCAACAATTTGCCTACATATATTCTCAACGTTTGGATTCAAGTATTTATCCCTTGTCCTAACTTTTTTTGTAGTCAACATATCAGAAATACTGATCACGATAGATAATAATCTTGCTAATCATAGCATGATCTAGCTTTTGATTATATTCATGTTCTTTACTTATTACTACAGACTTTTTTTGGGCAACATTCTAAATGGCGTTTCTAAGCTGATGTTCCAGAGCTAGATTCTTCATTTTTTCTTCTTTCTGCAACAATGAGCAATTACATTTCTCATTGGTTGAACTGTTATTTCACTTTGACACCTCTTGAACAGGGTATACATGTAATATGAAAATTTCCTAAGAATTTCTTCTTTTTTGGATTATACTTGGTATCCTGGCTCCCACAGAAATGGATCCAGACTAACTACAATTGATATTTACAGTCTACATTATTGACTTACCCACATGTCGATCTTCTGTCCTTGGTGATGCCGAAATGTATATTCTCCACAGGATTTGAATCCATGTGGTGGAAGGAAATTGCATCCTCCTTTCACCACTGGACCACAAGCCCCGGTTCCCAAAGAATTTTTAACCTTATACATACCTTTAATGTCAATGAAATGTGGTTTTTACTGCATTTCCATCTCGAGGTCCACATCATCGTTGAGAGCCAAGTCCATGGAAATGAATATAAGACAAAACTGTTTTTCATAGCTAAGGGGTTAATTAGTGGCTTCAGTGCCATGTTTACATCTCAAAGGGCCTAAGGCGAATTTGAATTGAAGTTTTCAGCTAAAAAAAATCAATATACTACAAAATTTAATATTGCTATATATATATAATTTGAATGTTGAACTTGGTTATTTAAATTTGTGTATCAGTTTTTCTTAGATTATATTTTATAAGATAAAATTATATCAAATATCCAAATAACATAGATCACTTTCTTATAGCATATATTTTCACTAATTTTCTTAATGTATGCATAGAAATACTGTAATTAATGTAAATGCAAGTATGAAACTACTTTGTATTACAAGAATGTAAAACAGGAATCAAACAAACCTCCGCAAATAGTGAAGAAAAATTTAAACTAGTAGAAGAAAAAACTCAAAATGTAACAGAAAACATAACTATAAATTACTTAAATATATCCAAAATATTATATGAGAAGAATTCAGAAAATTATCAGACTTTGTGAGTTGTAGTGAACCGGTTACCAACAGAACCAATACCATCCCTTATTAATCACGGGGCCCATTCTAATTATGATTACTAGATTGGTGAATTTTTGAATTCATTATTTATATACGATTATTCTAGAAACTGTTGTGGTTTTGGAGTGTTTTATACAGAGGCTTCTCAAGCAACCCGAGTACTTCAAACCCGCCATTCATATCATACTGAAGATCAGTTCGAACTCTGTCCTTAAAGAAAGAATCATTTGTTAACATGAGCAATGTCTTTCCTTCACCGGTTTTCTGCAGTTTTAAAACATATCCGTCAACATCTACTAGCATCTCTATTTCCAAAAACTTTAGCTTTTTAACTCTCGTTTGACTATTCTTTCATTTATATAATAAATTAATAACTAAATAAATTTATAAATATATAGCAAAAATAGTACACTTTTGATATTTTTTATTTAACATAAAATTTCATCAGTATTTTACCTATACTTTTATTCATTTTATTAAAAACTTTCAATATTGTTTATCTTTTAGATTTCAATCTAAAATTTACAATAAAATTAATAACAAAAAATTAATGTAACTTTAGATTGTAAATTTACAAAAGTTTTTAGATGTAACTTTAAATATACTATATTATCATTTTTAATTACATTTTTATCAGTACATATTGTAATTATTATTTGTATACATTTTGAAATTACGAAAACTTCGGCATTGTGCTCATCTCGAAATGCTATGTTCTACATAGATGTTGACTATGATGTTGTCGCTCTTCCCATGTTTGGAATTGCATCTTTTTTTTATTCGTACCTTAGTGAATCCATCATCATGAATCTTCTGCTTGCCCGATCCTTCATCAACTTTTTTATTAGGAAACAATCTGGTATGAAAGTCCGAGAGTCCTCTTTGTCTAACTTATCTTCAAAAAAAACCAACAAATAGATAATTGTTTTTTGTAAAATATGATCGTATAATGGTGTATCGAAAAAGGAGAAAAAAAAAAAAAAATTCTATTCAAAAATGTAAGAAAAGGAAGTTGTTTCGCAAACCGTGAAAAAACAAAAACAAAAAACTATAATGTAAAAAAAAGAATAAAAAAATAGAGTTGAAAGGGAAAGGATTTGGCATTCCTTTCTTGTAATGAATAAATGGTTTTTTGTTTCACAAACCGGAATGTTCTCACCCAAACCGGAGGTTTAATTGCATTTCTTATTACAAAAGGAAAATGTAAACCAAATCTTCTTTACAAACAAAACGTGTTCCTTCCTTCTTCAAACTGTCCGGTTATCTGGTAGAGTGATTCAGACAAACTTTCTATTTTGAATTTATGAAAGTGAATTTTGGAAACTTCCTTCTATTGTTAAACTTTTTTACATACTGGTTCATTCAAAGCACTAGCTGATCTGCCTACCTCCGACACCGATTCCATCAAGGTATTTTTCTCTTTCTATTTTGAATATTGAACAATTGGATATGGTTTTTAAAAAATCACCTCCTGTTTCGATTTTTTTTACCAAGCAGTTTGTAAGGAAAAGTGGTGAAATAGCAAAACCGAATATTGGTAAAGGTAATACTGTTCCTTCTCCAAACCCAGTTTTTTTTTTTTTTTTTTTTTCAGTTGCTTCTCTAGATCTCTATTGTCCTCAAATCTTTCAAGTTAATTGGCATATCATATTTCTTGGTATACATTTTGAAGCACATTAAGGTTTAAACCAATCACATGACACATTCCTGAAATTAATTCAAATGAAATTGCCAATTAACTTGATCACTGAAAGTGGAAAACGACACAAACACATCTCCCTCGCTGCAAGTTCGCACCTTTAACGAAATCTGACAGCACACAACAGGTAATCAAGGAATTTCAATTCAAACTCTAAAACCTTATGATTATAGCGAAATATCCAAGAGGTAAAAAGGAACAAAACCCAAACTTTTATAGTGAGCACAGTGATCAAGAAGAGCCCACAAAAGCAAGGGTGAAAATTTAATTTATTTGCTGAGCTTTAAGTCCATTCAAATTATCCTCAGAGTATAAAAGTGGAAGAGATACTTCAAGTGGTGAAGCTTGAGAGAATGAAATTTGAGATTGAATGAATTGGGAGGTGAGTATTTATAGAAGGAGACAGCGGAGGATTCAAGTGAGTCATGAAGGCCAAATGGGATCTAAGAACTAATTGCCTGTAAACACAAGGAAGACGAAAGATCACCCTCAGTTACAAAGCTCAGAGGAGGTGGAAGAGGAAGATCAAGAGAAAGCGTTTCCGAGAATTCGTAGAGATGAGGAGACAAAAAAATGGGCTTCAATCAACATATTATATGCTTTTGTGGGCTGAAAGGGACAAATTAAAACAAAACATTAAAAGCCCAGCAACATAACAAATAATGTGTGTAATTATAAGTTTGTGTGACTTTGAGCATCTCTAATCCAATCTTATTTTCTTATTTTCACTCTATTTTAGAATAAAATTCTTTTTAATACAACAATATTTTCCATTTTAAAATAGAGAGATGCACAGTGTTACGCTATACATAACACAGCACTGTTCATCCCTCTATTTTAAAATGAAACTTTTTTTATTTACAACATAGTCTTTTCACAATTAAATGTTACTATATTTATATTTAAGTAAAAGCTTTTGATATTTATTAACACATAAATTTTATAACAAATGATAAGATTTATTATTAAGATTATTGAAACTAAAAAAAAACTACATATATCAAAAAAAATTACAATCATAAACTATTTTTTACATTCAAAATACATAAAATATTTAAATTGAAATTAAAACATAAAAATACATTAAATTAAAAATATGTTAAACATAATCTACTATTTAGTTTGATTATGTTGTGTTATAATTTTATTTATATAAAATATTTATATTAAAATAAAATTTCAAATTATATTAACTACAAAATAAAAAATAAGTTAGTTGATTAAATTCATGATTATACTAAATATTAAGGATATAACTGTAAATTTGTTATAATTAAATGAAAAATAATATGTTTTGTAATATTATTTTTAAAGTGGAAAATAGAGGTTAGTTGGAGTAAAAGTGTACGCTTTTTTAGAGTGATTTTATTTTAGAGTAGAATATAGTGTAATGAATTGAAGATACTCTTACAAAAGAGAAATTTGTGCTTAAGGTTTGGCAATTGGAGAGGTCAGTTTGAAACAAGAGAGAAGTTTGGACAATTATAAAATAGATATGCAGGACCTAAAGTCAATGTCTTTTTTTTATTATAGTTTTTATTTAACTATAAGCATAGCTCTGAGTGGCTTGGGTTTTAATGAATCAAACCTGACATCAAGCTTCTTGTTACGGTTCTGAAGATTGAAATTACTTTTACGTCGCTAGATTTGTAGAGTGTAAATTAACGCTATATTTAATATAGTTATATGTTAATACTTTTTTAATTTTATCATTTATCAGTTTTTTATAAGATAATAATTTTTTAATTTTTTAAAATTAAAATATAATTTTCTGATTTTCTGTTTTTTCCTTATATTTTACTTTTTTTTTGCTAAGTATTTATTTATTTACAATTGACAATTGAAAATTTGATTTCAATTCATAAACTTAGTTTTATAAAAAAAATAATATAATTTATGTTTAAGAGTTTATGTTTAAATTTTATGAGTCCAAATTATACGATTAGAAACTCTGATCTACTATTACATAGAAAATATGAATATTAAAATTCAAAAATTTATTAGTCGATGATGAATAGTCAATGCTTTAAAAATATTTCCAATCCATTCTATTTCTTATTCTAAAATGCATTTTTGTTTTTAGAGTAAATTTGTTTCAATTCCATTTTATTTTCAGCTCTAAAATAAATTGGAAAATGGCCGTACTTTAAATATAGAGTAAAAAATATAATACTTTATTTAAAGTAAGAAATAGAGCAAGGTTAAAGTAAAAATCAACTCAATTTTGGAGCTAGTAAAAAATATGATTTTCTATTAAAAATACCCTAATGTTAATCGACAAAGTGGTTTCCATTTGTCAAGAACAAAGAACTTGATTAAGTTGAGAAAACGATATTCGAAAAATTATGTCTTCTACTTCTTTTACTATCCTAATCTGCCAAACATGTTGTCTCATAGCTTATCATCTTGACGCCCTCTCTAAAAGAATATATACAACAACTATTCTCAAATAGAATATCTTTTTTTTTGTTATTTTTCTTTTATTAAAATTTATTTGAAAGTTTTGTTGGAAAAAAAAAGTTTAGCTGGCTTATCATCTTGATTTTGGCTGGCTTGCACGGACATGTTTTTCTTTAAAAGGGTTTTTTATTATGTTATATATGTCCATGATAGTCAACTCCAACGTTTCAAGAAGTTTAAGAGGACTGGAGGAACCAAATCCACCTCTTTCTCTGTTTCGATGTTTTGTTGTAAAAGATTCTCACATAGTACATTCATAATTAATGTTTCTAGTGAGTAAATTCTACAATCATTTAGAGTTTTCATTTCTTACCCTTCTCGTACAAGTTTCAGAAAGTAAAAATGAACAAATAAAAATTTATAACTGTTGTAATAAGAAGATAATAAAAAAAACAAATTGTATGTCTATTCACAAGAATGATGATTCCTTTATATATAAGTCACAAATATTGAACATAATGGGTTTTATGATATGGCTTATTTACATGGACATCTATTATACATAATACTCCCCCTTAGATGTCTATTATAATAAAATATTTAGTAATGCGTTTAATATGTTGTCTCGCTAAAAACTTTATTAGGAAAATCCATTGGGAAAAACCACAATTAAGGAAAAAATAATATAACACGCAATTAATCCCCCTCATGAGTACATACATCAAGATCTCTGAGACGGTGCTATCCAATACGATGAACTAACTTCTTAAAAGTAATAGTTGGAAGTGTCTTGGTAAATGTATCTGTCAAATCTTCAATTGAATCAATCTGTAGAGTACGAGCCTCGTCATTTTTCTGTAATGTGTTGATCTTGCTGATGATTCATCTTGGTCATTCTCTCGGATTGTCTTGATCTCATTAATATAAGTTAAAAACTTTGGAGAAATGATAGATTTGTATTATTTGTATTATGTCATTTTCTTTCGAAAATCTATAACTTGCATGTTCTTTACTGCTTCGTTCAAACTTTTTCAAGGAAAAATTCAGTGAAATAAAAACCATGAGAAGGAAAAAGAGTACAACCACATACATTACAATATTTCTCCCACTAAAACTATCATCTTCAGGATATGCATTGAAAATCACATATATATCATCTTTTTGGTAATTGGTCATAACCTTCGTAAATACTTGGTGGATTTTCATATAATATCTAAGATCATTGAATTTCTAGCTCATATTAACTTTTTAACATAGAAAATATTTTTTTTGGTCTGTTTGGACTTCAGACCAATTCTCATTACATATTGTCTTATAAATTTTTTATTGTAATATATGTTATTCATGCTCTTGTGATCAAAGTTACTATTATGACTTTTTTTCTTATACAAATATTAGTAACATGCTCAAATATGGTACTTTAATACCAAATATATTGTTTTAAATAAATCCTACAAGAATACTCATCTCTTTCCTTAATATTCAATTTGGAATAAATAAAGACATTTCTTTGCCCAAAAAAAAAGAATAAATAAAGACAATTTTGTCTTTCCAAGAATACATTCTTCGAAATTACGAGTTTCAATAACTCTTTAAGAGCTTTGACAAATATGTTCAAATATAGGATCACATATTTTTTCATCAAACTATTTGTGATAAATCTTCAGGAGTTTCAATGGTGATAAGGAGGATTCTACTGATCCATGATCCTTTGATATAATCCTTTATTAAATACACATTTTTATATTTACTAACTTTATTATATTCATCTTCTGATTTTACTCCATGAAACGAATTTATCTTAATTCGATCAAATACCTTGAGTTCCCGGGAATATAATTTTAATATCATCAATATTTTGGATTGCATCATTTTGGGATATCTATAACAAAGTTTCATATAATTATCATTATTCAGTGGGTTGTATAAGTCAAGTCTTTTTACTATTGCAAGACTATTAAAAACTTTAAAAGTTGTTGTATCCACCACATGAGACTATGTCTCTTCATAATCAATCTTATATTCATACCACTTTAGCATTAAGACTATTCATATACCACTCGTTTATCACTTTTAGTCGTATGGACTACTGATCCACATACTTTTCTCATTCTTAGACAGTTTCATTTCTTGTGTCTATTGCTTCTTTCCAAATTGGTCAACTATTTCTTTGTTTACACTTTCCAATAGACTTACTTTCGTGATCTTCTTTCTCATTCATTATTTCAACTGCTATATTGCATGCAAACTTATTATCGACGTCGATTTGATTTTATTGTTCCATTTTATTCCACACATGAATAACTTATTGAGATCTCTTTCTTGTCTCAGGCCTGAGTTTCTTTATCATGTTTAATGTCTCTTTTTTGGAGATCATTCAAAAATATTTATTATCTAGGTTTGACCATTTTTAATTTATGCTCATTTTTCCAAAAATTGGAACCAATACTCATTTAGCAGATTGATATTGTCCTTGTGGAGCATCAATTTTACTGGAGCATTTACAGCTGGTATATATGACTTTGTCACTCTTTGGGTCAGTAAATAAGTCTGACAATTAATTTACTCAACTTTATACAAGAATTATCTTTTGGACTTCTAATTCATATTCTTGAGTCCAAAGATCAATGATAATTCATTTCAACTTATTTTATTTTTCAGCTGTTTATTTTTCTCCCTTTAATGTTGGAAAGACTGACTCATTCAAATTTCAGTCTAATCATTACCTAAATCCTTCACGGATGATTTTACTTAAGTATCAATGGAGATTCATATCCAACATATATTCTCATCCTCTTTTAAGGATTCATCTTAAACTCTATAGTGGATGCAACTGAAAGATGAGAAATTCTAAGATGGGAAATATTTAGTTTCTGACCCAAAATATTCACGGGGAAAACTGTTAGTTAGTTGTTGGCTTGATGCAAATAAATGCTACTGCATTTTGTGTGTGAACAAATTCTGTAGATGTTCAGCACTTCTTGGCAAAAACGTATGAATTCACCAGAATTGTTAAGATGTATGGTGGGTGATCAGTCCACCAACATCTTCTTGTAGCCATTAATAGATTTCAAATTTATATTGGTTGGTGAAAACCATATTATTATCTTATCTTGTGAGTATACATCACATATAATCTCATTGTTATTTAACAATATTTGCTTATCTTTTGCATCTTTATTGAACCGTAATTGTCTACCGAGTTCATGCGAAACAATGATATATTTTGTAAAATTATGTTTTACCAAAATCTTTTATCTCCATTCTATTAAACTTTGTGTAGTACTATTCCAATATAGAATGCAAATAAGTTTCTCCAATAAACTTCACAGCTTTGAGAAATTCTTGTGATTTGAAATGTATTAAACATTTTATTTGGTTATTGTCTCAAAATAATTTCCTAAAAATCTCATAGAATTACTTATTAAAGATTCGTTAGTCCCAGTTTTACTGTGAATACACTCTTCTGGATGTTCAAATATATGAAATATAGGACTCTTTAATTCTCTCCCTCGAGATGATGATTCTATAAGTCAATCTCGAATTGAATCCCAATAACATACCCTATTTGGGTCATATATTATATCTTAATTCCTTCTAACTTTTGAGACTTATAAAAAAATGCATGAAATATTGCAATTGTATTCTCATAGGAAAGTGTTCTTCTAGAGCTTTTATATATATGCCCTTTTGGAGCTTCAAATAAAAAATTATTCATTGGGAATGTACTTACAAAATTTTGTATTATGATATAAATATCTTTTGTTTATTACCATATTTATTTCTCACTTTTGGTAAGAATCTGAGTTTTCAAAAGAAACTCATGAATCTTAAATTTGATTTTGACTATATTGATATCCACATTCACATCTCAAACCACTTTTGAATCTTTCACCAACCAGTGATATTGGTGTGGTCATTTTTTTTTTTTTTAGTATATGATGTCATACTTACTCTAGAGATAGAGCATAACCATCAAAACATGAAACAAGACTTTTCATAGGTTCATTATTTTGCTCAGTTTCAGTGAGACAATGTATAATTATATAGTATTTTTAATAGCTTTCTTTATGGTCATGTGTGTACAAGACAACATGATTTGTGTGAAATATATAATATGTCATCTCTTAATATATGTATCACTGATTTTTTTTTTCACATAATTCCAACTTCGAAATATATTTAGAGACTCCTAATCTTGTAATCCTTAGATTCAAAAAATCATAATGAGCTTTTCGTAATGTCATATTCTAATGATCATATATTTATTTATATTTGTCTAAAGAACTTGTGGATTCTTTTCAGTCAAGTGCTTGAATTTGAGAATCTCATAAAATAGTGGTAATAAAATATAATAATAAATATATATCATAATTTTAAATTAAAATATTTCATGAGTACTCTCTTAATTAAACAATACAAATTAATATTTCTATTAATATTATTTTACTCATTAGGTTCTTACTATAATTTTTGAGTCAATTTCTATAAATATATCCTTAAACATTTTTACATTCATTAGCTTCTAAATTATTTTCTCCAAACAAAAATCATATCACATGTGCCAATTTTCATACAAATAATTTTATTTTATTAAAACTTGATTGACCATGTATTGATATTAAATATAAATGAAAAATAATTATCTGAATAATGAGATTTGCAACATAGGTCTCAGCTGGTTAGAATCTTACACAAGATTTCACTTTTTATTATAATATATATAATCTTGAAATATATATAAAATTTTTCTCATGTGAATTACATGGTTCACACACCTTTCCGACGTTCGTTATCGATGCAGTACCTTCAACGTTCCTACAAATTTCAGAGAATAATTTCGGGCGGCACTTACTCGGTATTTACCGACGACTCTTCCCGACGAGTTTTCCGAGACAAATAATCCTCGGTCTCGCCGACCTATGCCGTTTCCGACCGCCAAACTCCGACATCCGCTGATTTCTCATGGCTGCGTCAGGGATTCCAAACACCGAGATAAAAACGTCAAAAATCCCTGTCGGAGTTAGGACCAAATTCCTTGTAGTGTTTATATATGAGTACAACTAGTGAAGTCACAAAGTTTAAACGTAATGAAACTTATGATATTGTTTATTTACATGGACATCTATTATACATAAAAACAACCATGATTTCTAACAAAGCTGAATATTTGAAAATATGTTACAAGAAAAAACCTAAAAAACGGAAATTGATATTGAAAAAATACAATAAAGAGTATTGAGCTGGAGATATTTTTATTCCTTAATTCTTAGTACTCAAAATCACACTATTTTTTTCTCCGCCGGAAATATTAATTAGATTATAAAGAGTTTACATTGCAGTCATTTTGTAACAGAGGTTTAAGGTTAAAAGGCAAAAAAAGATTACTAGTACAAAATAAGCTTGTCTAGGTCCTTAAGTTGCCAATTGATGAGCTGGTTTGTTTGAGGAGCAATGTGTAAAGTTGATGGAAACTGATTGATATAGACTCATTGAGGCTTTGATCTCTTGAATTATGTTTTGCATTCTCCAGTTTTTAGATCTTTCTTTTAGGAGGTTGCATTCTCCAGTTTCGAAAATCATTTGCTGATGGCCTAGTAGTCGAATTCTTTGACTTGCCATTAGTAAAGCTTTTCCTTCTGTTTCGAGGGGAGTTCTCTGGATTTTATGATTCCCAGTAGGAAGGGAAACCAGAGTTGTTTCTGATGATCCATCCTCCCGAGCAGAGTCTTGAATGTGAATCAAAGGAAGTATTAACATTGCATTTTAGAACTCCCATGGGTGGTGGAGACCAAGGCAGTATTTGAAAATTAGTGGTCTGCTGTATATTGTCTTCT
This sequence comes from Sisymbrium irio, assembly GCA_000411075.1. Lineage (NCBI taxonomy): Eukaryota > Viridiplantae > Streptophyta > Magnoliopsida > Brassicales > Brassicaceae > Sisymbrium > Sisymbrium irio. Next base: position 23,612 of record KE154891.1, on the reverse strand, counting down.
TCCATTGAAGTGATCTAAGCTTGTGTATCAGAGTATGCCTGTTAGAAATCAAAGCTAGGATATGGAACTTTTTGATTGAACACCAAGTTATTCCTTGATTTCCATATTCTCTGGGGGACCCAAAAAGGAAATATTTTTTGTTTTGTCAGTCCTTGGTCGTTTTGCATCTCAAAAATTATAGTTAGATTTTCTTCTGTAGATTGACTTGGGAATGCACGCGGGGTATGATGGAGTTTAGTGCCGACCATGTAGCTTGTGAAGCAGGGCAGTGAAGAGCAAGTGGTTGATTGTTTCGTCTGACATTCCACATCTTTATCATCTAGGATTTACCATGACGCCTCTTGATCGTAGTCTTATACAGGTAAAATAGCTTGTGATAATACTCTCCATAAGAAGATGGAGAGTTTCCATAATTGTTGTTTCAAGAAGATATTGATTTAGTTGCATTGTAATTTGGATTGCGTGTGCAAGCAAATCAATAACCAGAACGGATAGAGTAGTGTCCATTTTTTGTATATGTCCAACGAAGTTTGTCAAAAACCTCCATTATTAGATAACACTAGACTATCTATCAGTCTTCTATCTTCCTCATTAATGTATGTTGCCATTGTTTCCTCACTCCATGACTTGTACTTCCAGAAGAACAGATCAAGTCTTTAACTCGGATTGTAAGTTATTGTGATTATACTATTTTGACAAACTTCTTTACTCAAAAATACACAAAACACTGTCCAAACTACTTCCACAAAAAGGAGTTCCAACATAAATGACAAGATTGAGAAATGATTGAAAACTGATATTTTGTGGTTTTTACTGATTTTAGCCATGATATAAGTTGTGTTTTTAGAGTCTTTTAGTGTTTTTGGAGTCTTGTTAGAGTCTTTTACAGGTTTAGGTACGTTTTGGACTATTTTGGAGATATTGGAGCA
>KE154891.1:12343-22458 GCA_000411075.1 Sisymbrium irio | reverse complement strand
GAGAAGAATTTGAACTCATTCAGAGAAGATTCAGAACTCCATTAATTATATTCTTATTTTTCTTATGCAATCTTATTCAATTATGATTTCTGTTTCATTAATCATGTCTGAGTAATTTGCTAGTTAGGTTTAGGGTTTCTCATTAAGGATTTCATGGATTGTTAGGTTGATTGGTTAATTAAGGATTCTGAACACTAGTTCTTCATCTAGGTTGTGGTTAATGCTTAATCTGAACTGACGAGTTAGATTATTGATCATAGGTTAATTCTAGCAACGAAAGTTGGTTAATTAGCTAGAAAGAATTTTAGATGAGCAAAATACGTATCTGCAAAGGAATTTGATTTAGGGATTTTGTGAACAGATCGAATCTGGAATCATTACATGTTTAGACTTTAGAACTCGCAAAGAAATTTGGTTTTCTAGGTTGTTAGACATAGATAATTTTCTCAGCGACAGCTGGTTCACTTTATCATTATGTTTCGAGTTCTAGAACATTAGAAGAATCCTGATTAACTGATTAGCTTGCATTCATGTTTTCCTAAGATTATCCTGAGCCTGACGTTTTTTCCATCTGATCTTACAAACCGATTTAATTGATTTTTTGTCTTTTAATAACAATCATTTTTTATTTAGCTTAATTCGAAAGCCTAATAGTTTTTTGTGCGATTCTTAAATATCTGTGAAATTCGACCTCTAAGTATTTCAATCAATCTCTTAATTGAGAAAATAACTCTTGGGAATATATTGAACAGATCAAAAATTAACACAAGATTCATAATAGACTTTTACCAATAACAACAAAGATTCATAATATACACAAAAAGAAAAAAAAACTTGTGGAAATAATAAACCAAATCTTTATTGTCGGAAAATAATCAAAAGCTATCAACAGGGAACATTTCATTATAGGCTATCATAAAAGCCCAATAGTCCATGAAGCCCGTATTTATAGAAAACAATAAATACGCGCAACTACGATAAGTTTCTTCGAGTTGGCTTCAGCCTTAAATGGCTAACTCTGAACCCTGAGTTGCTCTTATTCCGACAGGTTCACTCCCAGTCCATTGCGGTTTCACCGTTTCAGCTTCGCCGGAAAACATTAAATTATATTTTCCGATATCATGCTGAGTTTTGCGGCGCTAGTAGGGACCTTCCGGTGTCAACCTCATTCATGTCAAGTTCCTTCTCACATCCATAAGTTGATAAGAATGAGCAAGTGGAATATGTATTTTAAGCTCACCTAACATGTGAGTAATTAAAAATGATTAATGTCTCTCTGTATAAAAGTGGAAGAGCAAAGTGTAAACGTTTTTTTGACAAATAATCAACGGCAGAGATTTACGCGGAAGTTTTGTGATTGGTACGGCTATATATTTTAAAAATCCGGTATAAAACGTGTAAGAGAAACAAATGTGTCGAAAAAGAAAAAGTTGGATTAAAAATATCTGATTGATTGTTGTGTGTGAGAGAGAGACAAAACATGTTTTTAAAGAGAGACATCCACTGATTAAGGTCATGATCCCAAAAAAAAAAAACACTAGAAAAAATGAGCTTTCTTCTTCGTACCATTGTTCTTGTTCTCTTCTCCATTTCAAGTTTATTCAGCACTTTTGCTTCTCTTACACCGGACCTGTGTCATCCGGATCAAAGAGATGCACTTCTCGAGCTCAAGACGGAGTTCAAGATTCGGAAGCCTGAAGAATTCCTTGATTATAATGGTATCTCGATGAACGTCACTTCTTACCCGAAGACGGTATCATGGACAAACAGTAGCACCAACTGTTGTAACTGGGACGGTGTCACGTGCGATACCAAATCTGGCAAAGTGATCGGTCTAGACCTTAGTTGCAGCTGTCTTCACGGTCGGCTGGAACCCAATTCTAGTCTTTTTAGACTGCAGCATCTCAAAAGTCTGAACCTTGCTTACAACAACTTCATTCTTTCTCCAATACCAGATAAGTTCAATGAACTCATGTGGTTAGAAAAACTAAACCTCTCTGAGTCCTCATTCACAGGTCATATTCCAAAAGATATTCTCCAGCTAACCAACTTGGTGTCTCTAGATCTTTCTTCTTCTTTTTCATTTCCTCCAAGTGTGTTGTCCATTGAAAACCCACCACTGTTTCTCAGTCTACTTGCTAAAAACTTGAGGAAACTTAGAGCATTGGATCTGAGCTCCGTAAACATTTCTTCAGAAATCCCCCATGAGTTTTCGTACATGTCCTCTCTAAGATCTCTACATCTTAAGAATTGCTACCTGATTGGAGAATTTCCAAGCAGTGTTTTCATGATACCAAACTTACAGTCTATTAAATTGGATCACAATCCAAATCTGAGAGGCGAGCTTCCTGTTTTTCGTATAAACAACTCTATGCAAGTCATAAGCCTTTTGGAAACATCTTTATCAGGTATCATACCTGATTCCATCGGCAACCTTAAACAGTTAGTTTCTTTGACACTTCAATTTTCCAAATTTTCTGGGAGGATTCCATCTTCACTTGGTCAACTTTCTAACCTCACAAGTCTCCTTCTTATTTCGAATGATTTCACTGGTGAGGTCCCGTCTTCAATTGGCAGTCTAAAACAGTTGATAGGCTTTAACGTTGCGTATAATCACCTCACCGGGAACTTTCCATCTGAACTACTCAACTTGACCAAACTACGTTTCCTCGGTCTCAATTCCAATCAGTTCACTGGTTCCCTCCCACCTAACATTGGCCAACTCTCCAAACTGGAAGGCTTTTACGCCAGTGATAATTCTTTTACAGGAGCTGTTCCTGCATCCCTATTCCAAATCTCTTCATTGACCTACATCTCCTTGGGGAATAACCAACTCAGCGATCTCTTTGGGTTCGAGAACGTCTCTCTGTTGCCTAATTTACAATATCTCTCTCTTGAAACTAACAACTTCAGAGTCAGAAATCCAGTTGACTTAAACCTTTTCTCGTCTCTCAAACAGCTAGTAGGACTAGCTCTCTCGGGCATCCCTCTTTCAACAGTAAACATCACTTCTGATTCAGATTTTTCAACAAATTTCGAATCTTTGTACTTGTCAGGCTGCAACATCACTGAGTTCCCTGAGTTCATAAGAGACCAAAGAAATCTAAATACTCTCGACCTTTCCAACAACAGTATCAAAGGTCGAGTACCAGACTGGTTTTGGAGACTACAGAAGTTGGAAGCTGTGGATCTTTCTAGCAACTCCCTAAGAGGTTTCGATGGATCTTTGAAAGCTGTACCTGGAAGTCAGATCAGTATGCTAGATCTAAGCTCAAATGCTTTCCAAGGACCACTCTTCATCCCATCCACATCTATAACCTACTTGTTTGCTTCTGACAATAACTTCACTGGAGAGATACCTCGGTTGATATGTGGACTAACCTCTCCTGAAATCATAGATCTGTCAAACAACAACTTCCACGGCTCCATTCCTCGGTGTTTAGGGACTCACATGAGTTCTCTTACGGATCTAAATCTTCGTAACAATAGCCTCAGCGGAAGTCTTCCTGATATGTTTATGCACGGCAACATGTTAAGGTCCATTGATGTCAGCCACAACCGATTGGAGGGAAAACTTCCTTTATCTCTTACCGGTTGTTCTGCTCTGGAAATTCTAAACGTGGAGAGCAACAAAATCAAAGATACATTTCCATTCCAGTTGAATTCTTTGCAGAAGCTACAAGTTCTTGTCCTACGATCCAACAAGTTCCATGGCATCTTACATCACTCAGATGGGGTTTGGTTCGGATTTACTCATTTGAAAATCATTGATGTATCACATAACTTCTTCTCGGGTACGTTGCCATCTGATTACTTCCTGAACTGGACTGCAATATCTTCAAAATCTTCAAAGAACGATGATACACGACCGCACTACATTGGAGATTTTCATGACTACGGCTACTACACGTCGGTTGTGTTGATGAACAAAGGAATATCAATGGCGATGGAACGTATCCTCACGGTCTACACAGCCATTGATTTTTCTGGAAACAAACTCCATGGACAAGTTCCCGAATCCATCGGTCTGTTAAAGGAGCTTCACGTTCTGAATTTGTCAAGAAATGCTTTCACAGGACACATACCATCATCTTTGGCAAACCTCACGGCGCTGGAATCCCTGGACCTATCCCAGAACAAGCTTTCAGGTGAGATCCCTCCAAAGCTAGGGGACCTGTCTTTTCTTGCCTCGATAAACATTTCACATAATCAGCTCGTAGGTCCAATACCACAAGGTACACAGTTTCAACGACAAAAATGCTCTTCATACGAGGGAAACCCTGGACTTTATGGTGCTTCCCTTAAGGGTATTTGTGGAGCACCAGAACCTGAACCACCAGTGTCCGAAGAAGAAGAGGAAGAGGAGGAGGAAAGTTTAAGTTGGAAAGCAGCAGGGTTAGGCTTTGCACCTGGAATTGTATTTGGATTGACCATCGGATACATAGTGGCTTCATATAATCCCGAGTGGTTCATGAAGAGCTTTGGCAGAAAGCAGCACTCGTTAGCTCATCGATCTTACTCCCCTAAGCGTCTTTGTTCTGTTCCATAAAGTTATTGTATTCAGTGACATTGTTTTTTGTTGTATAACTTGTATTGCAAGAACAATAGTGAGTATATCCAGATGAATGACCATAGCAAGAACGTTTTCAATACAATTTGATCAGATGGCAAGTGCTTGGCTCCGCTTCAATCAAAGCCAAACTGTTCACAAATTAAAAGTAACATTTAGATGAAATGGCTCCCAGATACTAGCCAATATTAATTTCAGTAAAGCATATTTTCCAAAACAGAAATCTTGCTGTAAAGAATATCAATTTCAGTAAAGCATTATGAACAAGCACCAAAGATTCCACATTCCCTGGAAAAACTAGGCATTAATCAGAAATATCGAACGAGTGAGTATAAAAGAACCCTAAACAATGGAGAAGATTCTAAGAGCATCATCAATGCAATAATCTCACTAAAGGTTCTTAACTAATTTTAGAATCTTACTTAAAATATTATGGTTTCTTTGCTCCAATGGTAAAACCCCTAATGAGTTCTTAAAAATCATTTTTTTTTTCATTTGAGAGGAGAATTGAGATAGAGATTGTAATAACAATCAAAACAGATTAAGTTTGAGTAGTATTGCCTACATAACACTTTAACTTTGAGTAAAACATACCAAGCCTATTGTTTGGTTGCCTTCACCGTTTAAATATGGGAAAACAGGATGCTCCACAATAGAAATGCTTCTTCTGTTTTGAGTGGCGGTAATTACCAACAGAAATAAGACTGGTGCTTCTTTGGTACCTGCAAATTGGACAAAGAAATAAATCAGGTGGTTTCCGAAGTCAACACAATAAAAGCTATTAGAGATAAGCAATAGAAGTTGAGACTACATACACGTACGAGTTCTTGAAGTTCATCAGGTGTGAAATGAACCTCATCGTACAGGACATGGTAATGTGTAGTGAAATTAACAACACAGTAGAAAAAAAATAAAAATAGAAACTGTCATTTGTAGATTTCAAATTACCTCCATTATACTTTCTACAGTCCATACAGACAACAATGTTCTAAACCCACATGACAAGAAACACATACTAGAAATCAACATCAATTTGACCCTAATCCCATAATCCAAGTAGCCATATGCAATTCAGGTTCATAGAGAGACAAAGTTTAAATCCGCATGACAAGAGAAAGACAAGAGACATTCACGGGACATTAGCACATCCATATATGATAGACATCAAAATCTCATAAACCAAAAAATCAATAGACATTAAGCACATTCCATACAGTTCATAAAACAGAACACCAACCTGCTGAAAACGCTGAGCAATAAAAGGTGATCTGCGGAGGCTTCAGCTTCATTAGGTGGTCCATCATCGATCCCTGCAATGCTAAACCAAAACCTGCAGCAGAGTTTTGACACGCCTCTTTAACATCAAATAGCCACAGACTTTGCATAACGAGTTCTAACCAATCATACATATGAATATTTAAACGCGGTTAAATTAGCACCACACCAAAATTGAATCATTGCTGCAGTAGATTTTCTACAAAGAGACCGATGATTATACACAAACAAGACTCTTCTGTATAGCAATTCCTCATCAATTCCAGAAACATGGCTTAACATATTCTCTCTACCCAAAGTTCCAAATCAAAGTATATTATTACAAGAATTCAATCTCCAATAAGTACATACAAAACAATGCATTCTTGAAAAATTGTTCAGAAGGACCAAAACACACAAGAACTAAGAAGGAAAGTATAAATCAACTAACTAATTCTAGTATTAAGCTTTCTTGTAAGGGTTTAACTCAATAAATCAACGCTTCGATCTCAAATTTGCACTGCATATAAACACTAAACAATCAGACGATGAAATTTAGAAATTGGCACGAACCTAAGGAGAGAGAGTAGGCAGAAAGAGATATGATTCGGAAACGAAAATAAGAGAGAGAGTAGGCAGAAGAGTAATCAATCAAGCTTACGTTGGCAAGATATCCTAAGGAGCTTCATACACGTTGCTTGTAAGCTTCAATGGAGCTTCACACACAATAGAAAGAGATATGATTCGGAAACAAGAGAATTCCATTCACGTTAAATCTCTGACTTTTATGTTTTCTTCTAAATTCTCCATTAAATCGAAAGAGAAGAAGCTTTGAGAGAGAGGGGAGAGACGTTTTATTGACACGTTGTAGCTTAGGCCATCATTAACGTTTCATTAACGCATGCTTTCTACCGATTATCTAAGTATTAAAACATAATAAAAATATAAAATGGGTGTAAGAGAAAAAAACATGGTCTCTTATTCAAGAGGTGGAAGAGATAATTCTTTAAAACTTTTTCTACATGTCCATTTGTAAAGCAGGTTTTCTCTCTTTACAAAGTTAGGGTTTAGTAATTGGTTGTGTTAGTCTTTGTTGGGTTGGTGTGTAGATGGTCGCTTTCGTTTTTCCTCTTTGATAAGGTTTTGATTTTGGCTCTTTCAATTGAAAATTAGCTGTTTGTTTATTATCTTTGGTTTCGAAGGATTAGGTTTTGCCAGTTTTACTTTTCCTTAAAATATTAGGATTTTGGTTTTCCGTAAATCTCTCAGGTTCAGTTTCTGATTGAATCGATTCTTCTTTTGTGGCGTTGTTGATTTAATGTGTTTGAAGTATGTACGGGAATATCTGTTGATTTTCTAGACTCAAAATAATATTCATCGATAGTTTGAAGATGGTGATGTTGTGATGTTATGAAGTTTGTGCAGCATATTTCAAGTCTTGGGTTGCGGTTGGTTTGAGGTTCTTTGTAGTAGTTTTGGTGGATAATTATTCCTCTTGGCTTTGAAATCTTGTATCGTTCTGATGTTTTACTCTGATTCGCAGGTTTGGACTATTATGATTCAGAGGTATGTTTTGATGTTATTGTGATGAAGGTCTTGTGGCTCTTCCAACGAGGTTAAGAAATCTATAGCTCTCAATTCTTTCTACCTTAAACTTCTCTTCTCTTATTTATTGATCATGTTTGAATTTTTTAAGTTGTTTTATGTTTACAATATTTTTGTTTTCTTTATAAAAGTCTGAACTTGAAATTTTAAAAAAATTCAACATTATGACAAAAAAAAGATGGCCTATCTCATTATCTTATTTTACTAAATAAAATTTAATTATATAAATATTTTATAATAAAATACTAATCAAAGTTTTTAAAAACTGTATTTGTGATCCAACACAGAAAATTTCCCTCTTTCTTTTTCTCGTATCTTTCAGAGAGAAAAACTTTTTTTGCTTTTGTTTTTTACCTTCCGACCTTTAATCGGAACTTCTCTGTATAATAAAACTTCTGCTTGTCGGATGATAAACTTTTGTTTGTCAAATTTCTTTTTGGTTTAACTTGTTTGGTTTATGAGAGAAGAAGTCTATCTTCTGTCTTTCATATCTTTTAGAGAAAGCTTTTTTCTTCTGTTTTACGCCTTTTGGTCTTTTTCATTATCTTGGGATAGAGCGATCTTTGTTTTCATTGGTTTGCCTGTTGCTTCTTTTAAAGAGTGTAAATCCTCAATTTACCTAATTGGTTTAAGGTTGAATTTGAGTGTAGATTCTCTTTGATTGAAGTTTCAAGATGGCTTCAGATTTTTGAAGCAAGGTATGAAGAGTCAGAACTCTTGTCGTGTTTTGATAATTTTCTGATGAATATTTTGTTTCAATTTCTAGTTTTATTAGTTTCGATGAATCAAAGTTTTTTATCTATTCCCAAATTATTTTATGGAAAAGGTTACTCCGGTACATGATCAGGCTTACATGCTTCATCGAGACGGTTATGAAGGATAGAATACTATCGGCAGTGATAAAGAATCAATCGGATGATGAAGCTGTGGATTTATGCGTGGTTACCCCACAATTTCATCTTACATGCCATGTGTTGAACCTGCTTTAAAGACCCTACAGTATATTTAATGTGTCTTATTTTTATCTTTTATGTTGATATTGCGTGTTGGGCTTTTAATAAGGATTGTTTCATTTGTATCACTACTATTGTGCGTTATGCATTATTATATTAACAATGTCGGAAAAAAACTGTATTTTTTAATGCATTAGTCATGCTTTTAAATCTCCTAAATAAGAAACGGCTACTAAAATTTTAGTTGTTTTAGATTTATTTTAATAAAAAACTTAGAAATTCTAGCTAAGAGACCCGTTAATGATGATTTAAGACCACCTCTATTGTTTAAAACTTGTATGATATGAATGTTTGTGTTTGCAAAGATTTTTCATACAAATATGATTTCTGTTTTTCATAGAAATAATGACAAAAGTTAAGTGTTTAGAATGTTTGTGACAGAAATGTTTAGGGAAGGAAAAAATTATCAAAATGTTTCATTAAAGCAAAGAAAAGACATTTTTATCTTTTTTTCTATCTCGACCTCTCACACATTTTCCTCTCTTTTTGCTTTTTGACCGACAATGATGAATGCTTTGAATTGTTCGTCCCCAGACTTCAACATTTCCCCGATGATTAGATATTTTTCAAAATTTATCTTCTTGTTCTTCTAAGCTTTGATAATTACTGTTATCGATTGGGAGTTCAGTCATGATTTTGATTCGCAATTAACTGATTCAATCATCTCGGAGAAGTAAAATCGATGGTGGCATGATTCTCTTTAAGTGTTATTGATGACGGAATGATCCTCTCTGATCATGTCTCTATCTATTTTGTTTACATTCTTCTTATTCAACCTATCCACAACACCAACACTTACGTCAAGCAGAGCACACCAGAGAGAGATGGAGGCACTGAAGGTATCTTACGGCGTCGCCGTTGAGGCAGTTACTCCGTTTATCTTCTTCTACTACGCGTCTCACCACTGCGATACATGGAAGACGCTCCTATAACTCAGCACTTGTGCTCCGATGTTGCTCTGTCGCTTCTTCTTCCTCAAATGCAGCGATCGCTGACGATAAAGATGTCTTTTTTCCTATTTTCTTAACTTAATAAAATAAAACATTAATGACATGTTTCACTTGGGCTGGAAATGATCGCTCAGCGAGAGAAAATGAAGATTAGTTTATCTGCAATAAATGGTAATGTTTCTCTATTTATGGAATGTAGTATTATAAGATTGATTGAGGAAAATATCTAATATTTTTCAGGAAGATATCTAACATATCCAGGAAGGCATTCCTAAATACCATGTATCATACGAAAGTTTGATTTTTTAAGATGATACAACAAGTTAAACAACAAAAGTGAGTCATATAATCAATATTGCAAACTGTTGTGATGTTTTCAGGAAGGTATCTAAATTTTTCAGGAAGGTATCTAAAATTTTCAGGAAGGTATCAAAAAAATTCAAGAAGATATCTAACATATTCAGGAAGGTCTTCCCAAATACAAAGTATCATACGAAAAGTTTGATGATTAAGATGACACAACAAGTTAAACTGTTTCAACATGTTCCTAAATAAAAAAGTGAGTCATATAATCAATTTTTGCAAACTGTTGTAATGTTTTAAGGAAGGTATCTAATATTTTCAGGAAGGTATCTAATATTTTCAGGAAGATATCTAAACTATTCAGGAAGATCTTCTCAAATACAAAATATCATATGAAATGTAATGTAATTGTATAACAAT
>KE154891.1:0-10771 GCA_000411075.1 Sisymbrium irio | reverse complement strand
TTCCCAAATACAAGGTAGCATACGAAAGTTTGATTTTTAAGATTACACAACAAGTTACACAACAACAAAAGTGACTCGTATAATCTATATTTTACAAACTGTTGCAATGTTTTTAGGAAGATATCTAAAATTTTCAAAAAGGCATCTAAACTTTTCAAGAAAGTATCTAAAATTTTTCAGGAAAGTATTTAACATTTTCATGAAGGCCTTCCCAAATACTCAGGCCTTCGTGTAATAACCTACAACCGAGATGTAACAAATTTCACAAATGTTAAAACACCAAATTCAACACAAATCCAAACACAATAAATGTTGAAATGTTTCCAAAATCCCAGATTCAAAAAAAATCGAAAACAAACCTAGATAAAATTCAAAACAAAACCCGAAACCAAGATTGAAAACAAATCGACTACAAATCTAGGTTTTGGAATTAGGAATCTAACACAAACCTAGGTTTTGACGGTGACGGCAATTTCTGGAAATGATGATTCGAGACGATGAGGGACGGTGATTCGATGAAAGACAATGATGATTCGATGTGGGACGATGATTCCGATGTGGGACGATGATTCGGATGTGCGATGATTCAGCAACGACGACGACGAGAGGTTCACAACAACGACGAGAGGTTCACGGCGAAGACGAGATGTTATGTTTGTTAACGGCGACGATGGTGAGATGTTAAGTTTAGGAATTGAAAACGTGATGTAAAGAGAGGGATAAAATGAGGATTAGGTAAAAGCTTAAAAACATTTTTATCTTTTACTCATTCCAGAAATATTTCCGGAAGTTTAACCCAATTCATTAACATTTTTTAGAATTACTATTTTTCATATTTTCCCCTTTATTTTTTTAAAACTTATTAATTAAATATTCATCTTTATTTTATTGGTGAAAATATTCTAAATAATTAACACAAATATATTAATTAAAAATATTGTCATCTTTAATAATGTATTAAAATTATCAAATATATTTATAAAAAATAAATTGTTATTATATTTTAAACTGGTATTTTTTTTAATGAATGGCGATAGAGAAAAAAAAACTAAATGTATATAGCTAATAATAATGTATGTAATATATAAAATTAAAAATTTATTAATTAAAATTATACCGTTAACAACGTGCGTATCTAATTCTAGCTCATAATTTGAATTAAAAAAAAAAACAAACCTTCTAGAAAAACCAATATCTTTACTCCACACGGAGCGATTAGAAGCTATTATAAAACCCCAATACATCCGTGCAGCCCGTATTTTTAGGTACACAAAAAATTATGCACGACTAGGAAATTCAACCTGGTTCATGTCGATTCGTAAATTAGTTTTTCCAGTTTGGCTTCAGCCCTATGAGTTGCTCTCATTCTGACAAGTTCACTCCCCGTCTATTGCGGTTTCAGCTTCGCAGGGAAACATTAAATTACATTTTCCGGTTACAGGCGGAGTTTTGCGGCGCTAGTAGGGACCTTCCGGTTTCAACCTCATTCATGTCAAGTTCCTTCTCACATCCATAAGATGATAAGAATGACAATATGTATTTTAAGCTCACCTAACATGTGAGTAATAAAAAAATGATAAATTGCAGTAATGTCTCCCTTATAAAAGTGGAAGAGCTCAGTGTAAACGTTCCTTTGACAAATAATCAACGGCAGAGATTTACGCGGAACTTTTGTGATTGGTGCGGCTATATATTTTAAAAATCCGGTGTAAACGTGTAAGAGAATCAAACATGCTGAAAAGGAAAAAGTTAGATTAAATACATCTGATTGATTTGTTGTGAGAGAGAGAGAGACAAAACATGTTTATAAAGAGAGACATCCACTGACTAAGCTGTTGACCAAAAGAAAAAAAACGAGAAAGAAACGACAAAAAATATGAGCTTTCTTCTTCGTACCATTGTTCTTGTTCTCTTCTCCATTTCAAGTTTACTCAGCCCTTTTGCTTCTCTTACACCGGACCTGTGTCATCCGGATCAAAGAGATGCGCTTCTCGAGCTCAAGATGGAGTTCAAGATTCGTAAGCCTGATGAATTTCTTGATTATGATGGTAACTGGATGAACGTCACTTCTTACCAGAAGACGGCATCATGGAAAAACAGTAGCAACGACTGTTGTAACTGGGACGGTGTCACGTGTGATCCCAAGTCTCGCAAAGTGATCGGTCTTGACCTTAGTTGCAGCTGTCTCCACGGTCGGCTAGAACCCAATTCTAGTCTTTTTAGACTGCAGCATCTCAAAAGTCTGAACCTTGCTTACAACAACTTCACTCTTTCTCCAATACCAGATAAGTTCAATAAACTCATGTGGTTAGAAAAACTAAACCTCTCTGAGTCTTCATTTAAAGGTCCAATTCCGACAGAAATTCTTCAACTAACCAATTTGGTGTCTCTCGATCTGTCTTACTCTTCCTCTGCTTCTTTTTCTGCTCTTTCACTTGCTCCAAGTTTGCTCTTGTCCATTGACAACCCACCTTCGTTTCTCAGTCTACTTGCTAAAAACTTGAGGAACCTTAGAGCATTGGACCTGAGCTCTGTTAACATATCTTCAGAGATCCCCCACGAGTTTTCTTACATGTCCTCTCTAAGATCTCTACATCTTAAGAATTGCTACCTGATTGGAGAATTTCCAAGCAGTGTTTTCATAATACCAACCTTACAGTCCATTAAACTGGATCACAACCCAGATCTGAGAGGGGAGCTACCTGTGTTTCATATAAACAACTCTCTGCAAGTCTTAAGCCTTTTGGAAACATCTTTCTCAGGTACCATACCTGATTCCATCGGCAACCTTAAAGATTTAGTTTCTTTAACACTTGCAGCATCCAGTTTCTCTGGGAGGATCCCAACTTCACTTGGAAAACTTTCTAATCTCTCAAGTCTCCTTCTTGTTTCGAATGGTTTCATTGGTGAAGTCCCATCTTCAATTGGCAATCTAAAACAATTGACCATCTTTCACGTTGGGAGTAATAAGCTCACCGGAAACTTTCCATCTGCACTACTCAACTTGACCAAACTACGTTTACTCGGCCTCAGTTCCAATCAGTTCACAGGTTTCCTCCCACCTAACATTGGCCAACTCTCCAAACTGGAAGGTATTCTCGCCGGTGGTAATTCTTTTACAGGAGCTGTTCCTGCATCCCTATTCCAAATCTCTTCATTGACCAACATCTATCTGGAGGATAACCAACTCAGCGATCTCTTTGGGTTCGAGAACATCTCTCTGTTACCTAATTTACAAAATCTTTTCCTTAGCAATAACAACTTCGGAGACAGTAATCCAGTTGACTTAAACTGCTTCTCTTCTCTCAAACAGCTGGTAGTACTAGCTCTCTCGGGCATCCCTCTTTCAACAGCAAACATCACTTCTGATTCGGATTTTTCATCAAATTTCGAAGCTTTGTACTTGTCAAGCTGCAACATCACTGAGTTCCCTGAGTTCATAAGAGACCAAAGAAATCTAGATACTCTTGACCTTTCCAACAACAATATCAAGGGTCAAGTACCAGGCTGGTTATGGAGACTACAAGAATTGCACGTTCTCAATCTTTCTAGCAACTCCCTAAGAGGTTTCGATGGATATTTGGAAGCTGTACCTGGAAGTCAGATCCTTATGTCAGACTTAAGCTCAAATGCTTTCCAAGAACCACTCTTCATCCCGTCCACATCTATAACCAACTTGTTTGCTTCTAACAATAACTTCACTGGAGAGATACCTCGGTTGATATGTGGACTAACCTCTCCTGAAATCATAGATCTGTCAAACAACAACTTCCACGGCTCCATTCCTTGGTGTTTAGGGACTCACATGAGTTTTCTGAAGCATCTAAATCTTCGTAACAATAGCCTCAGCGGAAGTCTTCCTGATATGTTTATGCACGGCAACATGTTAAGGTCCATTGACGTAAGCGACAATCGATTGGTGGGAAAACTTCCTTCATCTCTTACCGCTTGTTCTACTCTGGAAGTTTTAAACATGGAGGGAAACGAAATCAACGATACATTCCCATTCCAGTTGAATTCCTTGCAGAATCTACAAGTTCTTGTCCTACGATCAAACAAGTTCCATGGCATGTTACATCACTCCGACGGAGTTTGGTTCGGATTTCCTCAGTTGAAAATCATTGATGTATCACAAAACGACTTCTGTGGCTCCTTACCATCTGATTACTTCTTGAACTGGACTGCAATATCTTCAAATAAAGATAATACACGACTGGACTACATTGGGGATTTTTATGACTTCGGCTACTACAGTTCGGTTGTGTTGATGAATAAAGGAATGTCAATGGCGATGGAACGTATTGTCACGGTATACACAGCCATTGATTTTTCTGGAAACAAAATCCATGGACAAGTTCCTGAATCCATTGGTCTGTTGAAGGAGCTTCATGTTCTGAATTTGTCAAGAAATGCTTTCACAGGACACATCCCATCATCTTTGGCAAACCTTACTGCGCTGGAATCACTGGACCTATCCCAAAACAAGCTTTCAGGTGAGATACCTCCAACGCTCGGGGACCTCTCTTCTCTTGGGTGGATAAACGTTTCACATAATCAGCTCGTAGGTTCAATACCACAAGGTACACAGTTTCAACGACAAAAGTGCTCTTCATACGAGGGAAACCCTGGACTTTTTGGTCCCTCCCTTAAGGATATTTGTGGAGCACCAGAACCTGAACCACCAGTGTTCGAAGAAGAAGACCAAGAGGAGGAGGAAAGTTTAAGTTGGGTAGCAGCAGGGTTAGGCTTTGCACCAGGAATTGTGTTTGGATTGACCATCGGATACATAGTGGCTTTATACAATCCCGAGTGGTTCATGAAGAGTTTTAGCAGAAAGAAGCACTCGTTAGCTCATCAATCTCACTCCCTTAAGCGTCGTTGTTCTGTTCCATAAAGTTATTGTATTCAGTATCACGACATTGTTTTTTGTTTTATTGCAAGAACAATAGTGAGTATATCCAGGAAAATTACAACATCAAGAACTTGTCAATGCCTTTTGATCAGATGGCAAGTGCGTGGCTCCGCTTCAATCAAAGCCAAACTGTTCACAAATTAAAAGTAACATTTAGTGAAATGGCTCCGAGATACTAGACAATATCAATTTTAGTAAAGCATACTTTCCATAACAGAAATCTCGCTTTGAATAATATCAATTTCAGTAAAGCATTATGAACAAGAACCAAAGATTCCAAATTCCCTGGAAAAACCCTAAGCAATGGAGAAGATTCTAGTTCTCTCAGCAATCCTTATTCCTATTCATCATTATAAGTCATTACAAAGTTATCCAATTGAACTATCTTAAATCCTTCACTACGCCCTCATCAATAGCCAAACCTAAGCCATATACGACATATGCACATCTCAGAATCAAACTAGAATGTCCAAATAACAACAAAAATCAGCATAAAGAAGATATGACACACCAGGTATGAGTAAATCGATAACCTGGAACAGGAAAAAACTAAACAATGAAAACGCAAGGGAAAAAACGGTTTTTAAACTGGGAAAACATTCAAGTCAAAACATAAAACGAGATCTAAGGAAAACACAACCACGATACATTAATGTGACAATACAAATTGGCATAAACTACATGAAACATACTAAAACAGAAGAACACGGACACAAAAATGACTTAAACAAAGGGAAACACAAATGAGAGCTTCTAAATAACGACTAAAGTAACACCACAACAGCTAAAATGCATAACAATACACCCCCAAAAAAAACTAAAGAAAACCCTATAACTGTATTGTGCCAACTATATAAATTTAATCCGGGATCAAAAAGATAAACCGACTGAGTAGCTTCAAACAAAACCACGATACCTAATATCATATGCCGAGAAATACGCACAAAACAACTCATACCCCAAAACATACACACATACACAATAAAACGCAGCATAAAGCGAGTTAAACAAATTTTAAAAATATACAACAAACGTAAAAGTCAAGTAGCAAACGAGTATAAAAGAGAAACGAACATGTATATAGAGGACACACACATCACAAGATTAAAAAAAAATTACAAATCATATCCAAAACCGAAAAACTAGAACACCTCCAAAGAAAGGTGTGAACACTACTAATACTACTACAAGCAAATGGTGAAGATTATATTCATCATTTGACCCACAAAAGCATAATGCAATAATCTATGTCAAATGATGAATATAATGCAATTTCGAATTACACTTACAAATGATGGACAAACAAGAACAGCGCAATGGGTACAAGAAAAATGTTAAAACAACAAAAATACGGACAGTATATAATAAAGACAAGACCAAAACATGAAGTTGATGTAAAGCTTTAGAATTAATAGAAACTTCAAGGACTAATCCGAATCCAACTTGGAACTAAAGCTGATGATACCTCTATACGTGAAACCCTCACTGCCTCCAATAAGTCTCTCTGGCAATTCTTCCGATGTATTAAGTTATGAAACACAATCTCAGCAACGTTGAAAAGATTATAAGAGAAAGAGAAGCAATTTAAAAGATGTCCTAAGCTTCACAGTCTAAAACAACACACTCACCACAAAGACAAATGTTAACCCAAAGGAAACAGTCGATCTATTAAAAATGGTAAAAAGAGAAACAAATATAATTCAAAACCCACAAAGAAACTAGAGCCAACAATCAATCAATTCATTACAACAACCTCACTAAAGCCACACGACAGTAACTTATTCACAATGAAAAAGACAAGGAGATGATAATAAAAACAGGATTTTGATGGATCGAATACGAGGTGATAGAGAGAAAAATTTGGGGAAAACTGGAGAAAATCAAATTGCGAATAAGGGAAAAAATAAGTACATACAGAGCTTACAAAAAAAAATCGAAAAAAAAAACTAATGGGCTTAAAAAATGGTAGGCTATAGATACAAAAAGGGCTTCATAAAACATAAAATCGAACAGATTAACTTTAACTTACAAAAAAAAAAAATTAACTTTATATATAAATTCAGGGTAACAAATTATTACATCAGCAAAAAACAGACAATAGACAAAATATCACCCTCAAAAAATAACAAAGAACTCAAAATTTGAAACAAACAAGACAATTAAAAAGATGGAAAATACATCAGATATTTTTTATTAAAATACAAGAAAAGTATAAAATAGAATATAATAATATTCTGCGAAAAGCACGGAAACTCTTAGTAATATATAGATAAAAATTTATTAACTAAAATAATATTGCATCAGGTTCTCTCTATAGTTTATAGTTAAAAAGTAGGAAAGTTTACTAAAATAGTCTCCAAAAAGTAAAAAATGACTCAAATAGTACCAATCTTTGATAATTATTAGAATAGTGTTTTGTACCGATTTTATCATTTCTGCATCTGTTGACAAAAACCGTAATAACGAAAATGCCATTAATGAATTTCTCAAAAATCCGCGAAAAGCCGAATAAGTCTACCGTTCTTTTGATGGTAGACTTATTCTGAGGCTATAAACTTATTTTCATATTAGAGAACTCATAGACTTATTTTGGTAGACTTATTTGTACGTTGTGGTAGACATATTTCGGTTGGTAGATTTATTTTGATATGATGATATATTTGTTTCGGAATAATAGACTTATTTTTCGAATGATAGACTTATTTTTCGAATGATAGACTTTTTAATCTGAATGGTAGATTTATTTTTATTTGACGGTAAATTTAATTTAGAGTGATAGATATATTTGTAATGGTGGTAGACTTATTTCAATACATAGAGATGGTAGATTTATTTTAGTGATGGTAGACTTAAAGGCTTGTGATAGATATATTTTCTTTTACGGTAGAATTTTTTACGAATGTATGTTGTGGTAGATATATATTTAGTGATGATAGACTTATCAAGATGTGGTAGACTTATTTCTTATTGCGATAGATTTATGTAATCTTTCGAGTTTACTCAAACATGCTGAAGTTGATAGATTTATTAAGGCTATGGTGGTAGATTAATCTGATAAAATAGAGTATGGTAATAGACTTATATATTTATGACTTATTTCTTACTTGAATGAATTTCTAACGCAAACGCTGATACTAAACGCCGATCTATATAAGTCTATCATCATTAGAATATAAGTATATCATCATTAAAATCGTAAATCTATCATAATCAAAACGAATATACTTTTCAAAATTTGAAAATTGAAATTATTTATTATTAAATTCAAACGTAAACGTTATTTTAAAACGCTAATCAATTAAATTTAAAGATGAGTTAAAAAAATCACAAACGTTTTTTTAAACGCTAGTCGCAAACGTTTTTTGAAAACCCTAATTATAAACGCTAATCGCAAACATTTTTGTAAACTCTTTTTTTTGTAAACGCTAATCGTTTTTAAAAAAATGCTAATCGCAAACGTTTTTGTAAACGCTAATCACAAACGTTTTTTAATCTGATTTTTTTTAATATTATATATTATTTATTTATTATTATATATTATTTATTTATTATTATATATTATATATTATTATTTATTTAATTAATTGTATAATGGCATAATCGTAATATAAACTAAAATCAAATTTTTATGGGTCTTTAAACACCCTATTTCTATTTCTCAAACTTTAAAACACTATTTTAGTAATATAGGTAAAAATTGGCATTTTTTAAGTAATTATCGCTTTTGACAGTTTGTTAACGACATAAAATAGTGATTATCCCTGAAATCCATTAATGTTTCTTAAAAATATCTTCTTCTCTTTTTTATTTTGTCTGATTAAAAAAAAATTAAAAGCGTAATTGCGGGACATCATGTGTCGGTGAAGCCCACAAACAGTGCAAAAAACTCACCACAATCGATTCTTATTTTGCACCTTTTAAAATCGATTTTTAAGGTTTTTTGTGGGATCCAGGGGTTAAGAAGTTTTTTAATATCCTCTATAATCATGGCCGCAGTCACTTTCTGCTTGAGGGTAACTTTTTGCTAGAGTAAGTCATGGACAATAAAAACCATAATGTAATTGAGTAACCAAACTTTTGATTTGGCTTGGTTTCTTCGATTGACAGTTCTCTTTCTCTCTCTCTCTCCCTCCCTCTCTCCCTCCCTCCTCCTCTGCTTTAGCTTCGGAGGTCCTTAATCGCCTTGGGATATCGGGATGTCGTGCTCCATCGAAGACTGATGTCAGATGATCGGACCTGTGGATGCAGACCATGATGGGAACAACGGATCTGCTTTCGCTGCGGCGAACGAATGTTCTCACA
Organism: Sisymbrium irio; assembly: GCA_000411075.1. Lineage (NCBI taxonomy): Eukaryota > Viridiplantae > Streptophyta > Magnoliopsida > Brassicales > Brassicaceae > Sisymbrium > Sisymbrium irio. The sequence continues at coordinate 1,557 of KE154891.1, read as the reverse complement.
TCCATAAGAATTAGCAAGTGGAACATTATTTTAAGTCCACCTAACATGTGAGAAATAAAAAATTGTACATTGCAGTAACGTCTCTTTGATATAAGTGGAAGGGCTCAGTGGAAACGTTCTTTTGACAATTCATCAACGGCAGAGACTTACACGGAAGTTTGTGATTAGTGCGGCTATATATTTAAAAAATATGTTGTAAACGTGTAAGAGAATCAAACGTGCTGAAAAAGAAAAAGTTGGATAAGAAATATATGATTGATTGTTGAGGCAAAGAGAGAGAGAGACAAAACATGTTAATAAAGAGAGACATCCACTGACTAAGCTGTTGATCCCAAAAAAACAACGAGAAAAAATATGATAGGCTCATACTACTCATCAATGAGCTTTCTTCTTCGTACCATTGTTCTTGTTCTCTTCTCCATTTCAAGTATATTCAGCACTTTCCCTTCTCTTACACCGGACATGTGTCATCCGGATCAAAGAGATGCGCTTTTCGAGCTCAAGACGGAGTTCAAGATTCGGAAGCCTGATGAGTTTCTTGATTATGATGGTAACTCCATGAACGTCACTTCTTACCCGAAGACGGAATCATGGACAAACAGTACCAGCGACTGTTGTAACTGCGACGGTGTTACGTGCGATACCAAGTCTGGCAAAGTGATCGGTCTAGACCTTAGTTGCAGCTGTCTTCACGGTCGGCTGGAACCCAATTCTGGTCTTTTAAACTACAGCATCTCACAAGCCTCAACCTTGCTTACAACAACTTCACTCTTTGTCCAATACCACATACGTTCAACAAACTCATGTGGTTAGAAAAACTAAACCTCTCTGAATCCTCATTTAAAGGTCAAATTCCGACAGAAATTCTTCAACTAATCAATTTGGTGTCACTCGATCTTTCTTATTCTTCCTCTGCTTCTTTTGTTGCTTTTACACCTCCTCCAAAGTTGCTCTTATCCATTGAAAACCCACCATTGTTTCTCCCTCTACTTGCTCGAAACTTGAGGAACCTTAGAGCATTGGACTTGAGCTCTGTAAACATTTCTTCAGAAATCCCCCAAGAGCTTTCATACATGTCGTCTTTGAGATCTCTACATCTTAAAAACTGTTACATGATTGGAGAATTCCCAAGCAGTGTTTTCATGATACCAAACTTACAGTCCATTAAATTGGATCACAATCAAGAACTGAGAGGGGAGCTCCCTGTGTTTGATTTAAACAACTCTCTATAGTCTCTAGATAGATTGAACACAAGAAAGTAATAAGACTTGCTCTCTTATTAATGCTTTAAAAACTTACACAAAACTAAAGCTATCTCTCTCACAATCAATCTCCCAAACTCTCTAAAAAAACTCTCTCTTGCTTATGGCCTAACACTCCAAAAGCTTTATATAAAGATTAGGATTACACATATTTCTTTTTCTCTCTTTATTTCCTATTTCTAATATGTTAGATAACTCTTAACATATTTCCTAATCTTTATCTTCTTATCTCTATTAAACTTGCTTGTGAGTCAAGCTTACACCAACAATCTCCCCTTTAAGCTTGACATCACTT
>KE154889.1:96726-106739 GCA_000411075.1 Sisymbrium irio | reverse complement strand
CCTGAAGGGTGCGAAGAAAGTAGCCGAACCGGTCAGCTCGACTTCCAACTGTCGGATCAGCCTTTGGAGCGAGGGAAGGAGGCCGAGCTGATCGTCGCTTTCTTCTTGTCTGTTGTCTCGGCCTTTTGGAAGGGGAAGAAAGACGATGCAAAGCCGATCAACCTTGGAAGGTCTGGCCATCGGCTCGGCCTCGAAAATGGAGTGAATGGGCCGAGTTGCTCGGCTCGGCATTCGGGTTCGCAAGGTTCATCAGCTCGGCCTAAAGAAAGAAGAGACAAGGCCGAGCCCATCAACATCTGTCGGCTTGGCCACTTTCAAGTTGGATGAAGGGAGGCCGAGCTGATCACTCCGTTGAATGTCGTTTTGTCAAAAAGTTTGGTTTTATCGCGATTTATCGGAAAAACATACGAACGAGATTTTATAAATTTTTCCGTAAAATTATCGATTAAATTTAGTCAAACTATTTTTCTGAATATCGTTCTTTTTCCCAAAATATTCAAATATGGAAAATTTTCCGATATTTAAACATTTTATCCGTTAATTCCGGAAATGTGAGTTTTGACCTCAACAGCATTGATCCACCGCAAGTCGCAAACCTTATAAGACCTCTGGAGGAAAACGAAGGAGAAGAAGAGCCTGTGGAGGAAGAAATCGAGACGGGACCGGAAGAAGAATACGGATGTTATCGCAGCTGGATGGGACCGATCAGGATCTAGGTCATGGACGGAGAAGTACCAGCGGAGAAGTGGGCAGCCCGCAATTTGAAAGCATAATCTTCCCGCTTTGTCTTAATGCGGCAATGTAATCAAATGGAAACTTTCCGAGCCATTAATGGTGTGCATAGAAGGAGCCGAGGCAAGGCGAGTAATGGAGGAAATCCACAGTGGATCCTGTGGGAACCACAATGGAGGGAGATCCCTCGCGATTAGAATCAAGCGCCACAGGTTTTATTGGCCGACGATGGTGAAAGATTGTGAAAAGTTATCCCTCAAGTGCGAAAAATGTCAGAGACATGCGCTGATGATCCATCAACCTGCCGAAGTACTATCATCTATTTCTGTGTCGTACCGTTTTCTAAGGTGGTCAATGGATATTGTAAGACCAATGCACAAGTCAAAACAGAAGCAATATTTGCTTGTATTGACCGATTATTTTTTGAAATGGGTCAAGGACGAGTCCTATGCAAGTATCAAAGACGCCCAAGTCGAGTACTTCATCTGGAAGAATATAATCTACTGTCATGGAGTCCAGTATGAGATTGTAACCGGCAACGGATCGCAGTTCATCGCGAACAAATTTTGGGGATTCTGCGAGAAGTGGAAAATTCGGTTGAGCATGTCGACTCCAAGATACCCGCAAGGGAACGGCCAGGCAGAAACAGCCAACAAGACCATTGTCGATGGACTCAAGAAGCCCCTTGGACAGAAGAAAGGATTGTGGGCAGAAGAGCATGAAGGAGTATTATGGTCCCACTGAATGACTCCAAGACGACCAACGGGGGAGACGCCGTTTGCACTTGTCTATGGGACCGAGTGTGTTATTCCCGCGGAAGTAGAGTTCCCCGGAGTCAGATGTAGACTTCTCCCTAGACAAGAAGGTTTAAACCATCTGATGCTCCTCGATGACTCGATCTAGTTATTGAAAAGTGAGATCAAGTAGCCGCTAAGTACTACAACTCCAATATCCGCAGCTGGAAATTCAAGGAAGGAGACCTCGTCCTGAGAAAAATTTTCCAAAATACGGCGGAACCAAACATAGGGAAGCTTAGCGCAAAGTGGGAAGGGCCATATAAAGTGATGAAGGTGGTTCGCCCCGGAGCATACGAACTCGAGAATAAAGAAGGAGATCCCATCCCAAGATCATGGAATAAAATGCACTTAAAGAAATATAATCTCTAGAGCTCTCGCTTATCATTGTAATAATGAACTACTGATGGCTTGATCCCTTATTCAAGGGTACGTACGCAGCTTATCTATCGGTAAGTTCAGCTACCAGGCAATAACATTAAAACCCAGTAAAAATGCTTCAAAGCACACTGGTTATTTTGCATATCCAAACCCAAGAAAAACTCCTTACTTAAGGAAAACTGGTATTAAGATTCGAATAGTCGGAAAAACATTCTTATCAAGCTCATGCTTCCAAGTACGCAAACATCTCAAATAAATAAAACTAACTTTACTAATAAAAATCAACAAAAGTCTAAACTCGGACACGTAAAACAAAAGGCTCAAAGGCCAAAACATCCAATGAAAACCAATAAAAAACAAAGCCAAAATCCTAAAAACTCTAAGAAGAATCCGGACCAGATGCCTTAGCAAGGTCAGAAATCTCAGGAACTCCATCATTCGATCCAGCTGGGTCAGACACTCCTATCACCGCAGCCTCTCTCTCGAATGATCCATTCGGGAAAACCTGGAGAGCTGGTCGCAAATCGACCTTCTCTTGAAGCTGGGCGAACACTTGGTCAAACAGATCAACAACCCCACTTATCTCTTCTTTCCACTCGGACAACGTCTTCTTCTCATCGTCCAAATTTGGAGGTTTGTCTCCCTGAAGCAAGCCAATAAATTTAAGGTTCACAACAACTTGAGCAAGGTCAACCTCTTCGCCTCGGACAAAAGACCAAGCGAGCCCAAAATTCCATCCAGAATGGCACAATATTTCTCGTCAGAAGCCCTCTCACCATCAATAAAGGATTTTTTTGACCTTCGTCTCATGAAGATCTTTGTATTTCTCTAGCTGGTTCCTCGATGTCGGATGCTTGGATGTACGCCTTATCCTCAGACGGATCGTGATCTCTTTTCAGCAAAGAAATATCTTTCTCGAGTGACTTGATTCGCTGAGAGCTAAACGCCTTGGAGTCTTCAAATTTCCTCCTACTGGATCGGGTTTCGGCCCTTGCATCCTCAGCATGCTTCGGAATCCCATGGAGCTTGGCGTCATACGAACCAACACACCTGTTCACCTCCGAGACAAACTGCAAAACAAAAGAAGGAGAAGAAGGAAAGGCTCTCAAAGGAAAAATAAGGAAATACATCTAAAAAAAAAGTCCAAAAAATAGAAAAACATACCTTCATCCCAGATTGGGCTAGATCCATTTAGCCATCAGATCCCACCAAACCCTAATGTAAAAGAAAGCGAGCTTCCTGATCCCTGATCACGGAGAAAGATCTTGCCAACTCCTGACGAATCTGATGTCCGCCTTTGGGATCTAACTCACGAGAAGGATCCACTATTATAGATTCCAGTGGACGAACTCCGGGAGAAGAACTTTTCTGCCCCTTTGAGGTACGAACTTTAGGGCATTCGAGTGCTTTCTTGGGAACTGACCCCCCGACGATTCTTATGCAAATCAGCCAGCGGAGAGTTCTCTGCGGGAAGGCCGAAAAATAGGCTGCAGCGTACCGGTTGTCCCCAGTCGAGCAAGCTGACGACTTCTTTGGGGAACCTGAAGTCTTAGAAGCTAACATCGTCTCTTTCTTTGAGGAAGTTAAAACTACCGTATAAAAGACTAAGTCATCGGCGCTCTGCGCTGGGGGAACAACACCATCAAGAACCAGATCTGATTCTGTAGGTGGAGGCTTGTGGTCTCCATTAGAACTTGATCCCTTCTCTTAAGACCGCGCCAACTCCTCTCTCTCGTGCTTCTCATTCTCCTTCCTCTCACGAATCGTCAATCCAACCATGGTAAAAACTGTCGAGATAAGATTAAGGCTGCATGAATAAGGAAGCAGTAAAGAATCGTGCATAATGAATTTTTGTGTCGAGACAACAGATTTTCCTTTATCTCGAAGGAAGAAAAACCTGAATCCCAAGGGACGAAGGAATAGGATTTTCCTTTATCCCGACGCAAGTTTTTCGGTAAGATCGGGCCTTGAATGGAGATTTTCCTTTTCACAAACGTGTTCGTCGACTTCGGGAGCCAAAAATGGTATAAACAAATAAACTATGTGATCGCCGCTTTGGACTTAGAAGAGATCCTTACCTCGTCATTTGGCATATAGCTCACTATTTCGACTATCAATCCCGACAAACGATCTGCTATAACCTCATTATCTCCACACGCGGAAATAACGAGCTGGGGGTAAATGTTGGGGTTAAAACCCATCCCTCGGAGATTGATGACCCACATAAACTAAGTATTCACACAAAACACACATACAGGCGAATTAGTCATTCATGGTCGCCATTTTCTCCTCAAAATATAATGGTTGGCACCGAACAACGCTGTGATCGCCATTATCTCCTCAGGAGATAATGGCTAACACCAACAATCAAAGTGTGGTCACCATTTTCTCCAAGGGGAGATAATGGCAACCACCAAGCTCTTCAAAGGAAGAGTGGTCGTCACTATCTCCCCTTGTAGAAAATGGCGACCACTGCAACTCCAAGGGAAGATAATGGCGACCACCAAGCTTCCACGACCGAATGTGTGGTCGCCATTTTCCCTTAGGAAGATAATGACGACCACCAACACATCAGAACATGAAAATCTTTTTTACTGCCAGAAAATCCCTTCTGAAAGGATATTGAAGAGCACGGAAACTCCTCAGAAGATACAAAAACCAAGTGTGGTCGCCATTTTCTCAAAGAAGAGATAATGGCAACCACCAAGTCTTTCAGAAGAAGGATGATCGCCATTATCTCCCCTTGCAGAAAATGACGACCACTAAAACTCAGTGTGTGACCGAACCATCAAGACCATCAGCACAAGGGTCATGGTCGCCATTTTTCTTTAGAGGATAAAATGGTGACCACCAAGCGTTAAAGCATGAAAGCATGGTCGCCATTATCTTCCCTTTGAGAAAATGGCGACCACAGATCTTTAAAACATGAAAACTAACGTTAAACGGCGATCAGGATCCTTTGCATGCTCCTAGGACAAGTCTAAACTGAACCGGCGAGTATTCGGATCGTTTCGACATTTTTACCTTCGGAACACTATTTAGATACTGTTCATAAACCAAGGAAATTAGACCAAGGCAAAATAGCAATCATAAACCCAACCGGACCAAAGACGAGCTGGATCAGAAAGACTACACGGCGACATGCTGAAGAAGTTGGACTGCGGACCGGGCCGTATCCCGTCAAAATATTTAAGTCAGGAAAATAAAGAGTTTAGCGAAGTCCCACATCGGTAGCAGCTTCTCTCAGCATCTCAAGACGTCCAGTATATATAAGATAGCATGTAATAGGTTTTAGCCATCTCATTCTGAATACTTATACTCGTATTATAAGATTTATTGAAGCTTTTACGAATTGTTCTTTGTACTTTCAGAAAGATATCAATAAAAATAAACATTTGCAATATTGGTCCTCGAGTTCTTATTTAAAAGATTTTCGAACCCCCCATAAAATTGTAAGTTTTGATTGTGACTCTCACAATGTGATTTCAAACACTGCGGAGTTATACTCATCAACAGTTTTGAAGTCTTGGAAGCGGAGGTGAAACCATTCCAATTTATCTTTCGGGAGCACCACATATTTTTGGTGGTCATATCTCGATTTCTGATTTTTCCAGAGATCTGTCGGATCTTTGGTGATGTGTTTATAATCTTTTAAGTTTTGATGGATGTGGTGGCGAATAAAAATCAAGGGCCTTTGCCTTTTCTTGGTCTGATGATTCATGAGATTCATCAATGGTTTTGAGAAGACCATTGGCTCTTAGATGATTTTTAGCATCCAATGCCCACCTCAAATAGTTTTTGCCGGTAACATCAAGAGCTTTAAACTCGATTTTTATCAAATTCGACATGATTACTATATATATAAGATGAAATCAGTAATTATAAATAAACATCAATTTATCTATAATAACTTTTGTACTTATGTATATTATTCGTTGTATAAAATTTTAAGAAACAATGACATGTGAAGCATAATAAGAAAAATAATAAGATATGAATAAATAATAATTTCTTAATTTCCTGGTACACAAGAACCAAATTAATAGCGAGTGTGGAGCATAATAAGTAATAGAAACTGATAATATTATTTAATTAGAAAAACTCAAACTAGAGTGTCATACTGATAATGTGTTATGAAAAATAACTAAACTTATTATCACGGAAATGAGATGAGATGAGAAGATGAGAATGCTTTATGATTTATGATTTTGTTGGTGTTATTACATGAAAGATTAATCTTTATTTATAGGGGAAATACAATAACAAGTAACTCATATGCAATTGCTACATATGATGTTACATATGAATTAAGGTAAAGTAACATATGATAAGTTACTTATGATATACATTCATTGGTTTCATAACAATGTAATCTTAATTTAATAATACCATATTTGGTTATTTTAAAAACTTTTGAACGATTAACTCATTTTCTTGTCAATAGTGTGTAATATCCATTGCTCAAATTTCTTTATCATCTATGTGATTTATATCGTAGGACATTGAATTGAGAATAGACTCTTATGCAACTCTAGTGCAACCCTTATATCCACTTTGATCTGTTTTAGTGCGTCATATCCAAAGAATCAACCGGAATATCAGAATTCTTCTGCAGTTTCTGTGCGACTATTTGTTTTTGCCATCTTGTTTTTTGGAGTTTCACCATTATTGAACTCAAGGATTATCCCTACCAACGTAGAGTGCATCACCTTTAGGATATTCTCATCAGAAACCATCCAAACCTTTCATTTCCAATTTTAATAACCATGTTTAAGTAAAACCATGTGAACCAAAATGAATGGTTTGGATCAGATTTTATTTAAAAAAAAAACAAAAACGGATATATAAAGTGTTACTTTATAAACTGTAACTCGATTATAGAGTGTTATTTTATAATTAAAAAAAACAATAATGAATATATATATAATTAAATAATATATTGTATATTGATCATTTGTGGGAGAAGTACACTAACGTCTATTCTTAAAAATTTATTTGATATTTACAATATTATTTGAGAGATCACTTTAAGAATTACACTAAAAAAATCTTTCAATTACTAATCATGGCATTGCTTTTTAGAGGTAATTTTGTTTGGTAGCAGGTATAACAAGGACAAAAAACGGAACGAAAAACTGAGTCAACTCAGTAACGACTCAACCCACCTGTTTGAAAACAGGATACATGTGTGGATCTTTTCCATAAATCACTTAAAATAGACCGTGGTGGTTCAGTTCAATTGCAAGTGTTATCCTGCCACTAAACCAATAAAACCAATTACTGCACAATAAATTCGAATATATCCGTTAATTTGTTTGATTAAATCAGCAGAAATCAAAGTGTAAACCAATCGGCCAAAAATTGTAAACCAAAAACATTTATTTTGTCATTAACTAAATCAGCACAAATCAAACTAATAAATGAAACGGCACAAAACCAATAAACCAATCATTATAGACCTATAAAACAAATTAAATCAATACAAATCAAACCAATATAAGCCAAACTATATGAAACAATAAATCAATCAAATATACCTCTTACTTTCTAAATTATTTGGAACCAAATCTCCTTAAAAACCATATATATCAAAAGTAATTAGTAAACTAACTCATCTAAAAATATATGTTCATGAATCTTGGGCAGTTTTTAAATCCCAACTATCTCTTTTAATCTCACCACAAATATAGCAATCTCTACATTAACTCGAACCAAAATTCATTTGATAACCTTCCTAAAAATGCAATCCAAATACTCGTTGACAATAATTCATTTCACCAGAAAATAATCTCCTTATTTTATATGGTAAAGATGAAACCAATGTTTATTGAATATCTAATACACAATTACACCTAAATATGTACATACCTAAATTAAATTCAAATAACTTCCAAAATTTAACATATCTACAGAGATCTCGGCCATTTTAAAAATCCCACTTATATCTCTCTTAATTTCACTTAAAAATATCAATATTTACATAATTTGAAATTTTATTGGTTTAGTAACTACCCTAACAATCCAATCAGAATATTCTTTAACAATAATGCATTGTGGTTTGAATTATTTCAAGACAATACATAACAACCAATTTCTGAAATTAAAGACAATTCAATAAATATCATTTATGTATATCTCTTACATTTTGAATTTGAAGTCAACCATCATACCCTAATCTAATTTTGAATTTTGAGTTTGAACCATAATGATGTGGACATAAAACCGGACTTAGACCAAGACGCCCAAACTGAGGAGGAGCCGGACCAAGACCAGGCTACCAACGTACCAGAAATGAGGTTAAGGCCACAGACCAGGTCAGTTACCAAGGCGGAAGCGGACCAACAACTGAAACAAGACCAGGCCACCCAAGTCCCAGTTATGAGGTTAAGCCCACAGACCAGATCAGGCACCAAGGCGCTCCAACGTGAGTTCAACCAAGCGGTGACCCAGCTTATCACTCAACAGGAGCTAGAAGACATCACAGCCCAACTGGACGGATTATCACTCTCACCCAAAGAAGAGACCAAGAAGGAAGAACCCAGCCCGGCCCGGAAGGACAAAGAGGAAGAACAAGACGGCTGGCCCATTTTGAAGTCCAAGGAAGAAGTTATGCTGTTCTCCATTTCCCCACAGCTTTAGGAACGGCAGCCATTTGAAGGAGAAGACTCAAACAACACGGAGTTCACACCAAATGGCCAACACTTCTTCTTTTCAACTCAGTGAATAAGTTAAAGGAAGAATCAGCCTTTCCTTATTTAAAATCCGATCAAGCAAATCAGGCCAAGGTATGCATTCAATATGATTATCTTTGACTAACCATTTTTCTGTGTTTGATTGTCTTGATTCAAGCTTTTAGTTATTTTTATTTTCCCTTTTAGTAGCATAAGGCCAATTGTTAGGCCAATTTACGATTTCAGTTTGAATTTCGCATTTATTGTACTTTGCTTCAAAGACCCCTAGAAGGGCAAAGCTGGTGGACTCTATATAAAGTCTCACTGCAGCTGTTGTATTTTTCAACCTTGATCAATAAAATATCGCAATTTCTTCTAAAGAAAACCCTTGTTCAAACAAAATCCATCCGGTCTGGCTGAAAGAGTTACACAACCAGCAGCCTAACCTCGCATCTCCACCCGCGGTGCCAACCTTATAAGGCCAAGGCTTTGATCTTATATCAACTGGTATCAGAGCTTAAATGCTCCTATCCATCAGGTTTTATCCATCCAACCTAATCCCTTTTGTTTTGTTTTGTTTTCGTTTAGTCTTAAAAAAAAAAAAAAAACCATCAACCGTTCTTATTATTTGCTTATTATTCATTCTTAAAATTAAAAAAAAAGGAGCATTCACCTCGTTTTGTGTTTCAGGTTCAGGAGAGAAGAGTCGAGAACAACATCGGCCGTGACCACCATCTGTTACTGATCAAGAAAACACTCGGTTCGCTCGTTCCTAAATCTCTTTGTTCCTTAATCATTTCGTAGATCATCTAGGGTTTTTATTGTTTTTCTTTGCATTTAAAAAAAAAAATTAAATCGTGAATTAGATGCTGATTAGTTGTTAATTTAAAATCGTCAATCAAAAGTCACAAAAAAATTAGTCTCCTTAACTTTGTGTCTGCGTATCACTCAGTACTACTTTCCTTAATTACATATGTGCATCAATCACCATCCATTCCGCATTTATACTTACTGCACGTCCTTGTTATAATTTTGCATTGATACTTTGTTTGTTTCTTTTGACAGGTACCGAACGAAGGCATGGGTGAAGCGCACCAACCTTCGCTAGCCGAACTTCTGACGGCTATCACAGGCATTTCTGGCCATCTGACTGGAATCAATGGTCGTCTAGACCAAGTGGAACAGAAATTAACCCAGGAGACTGACAGCATTGATGCTGATACCGGAGAAGATCAAAACCCGAGACAGAACCACACACGGAACGGGAATTTCCAAGGCCCGGCCAACGGCCAAGGCCGAGCGAACCAGTGACACGACGAGGAAGCAGAGCCATGGCAAGGCGGGAAGGATCTCAAACTGACCCCTCCTACTTTTGCAGGCCGGATTGACCCAGCTGCCTACCTATACTGGGAAAGGCGCGTGGAGTACATCTTCG
>KE154889.1:66775-90825 GCA_000411075.1 Sisymbrium irio | reverse complement strand
ATTGTACCACCTGCCATTCAGAGGCAGGACTTTGAGATCAAGCCTCAGATGATCTCGCTGGTGAAAAAAAATATCTTCCACGGCCTGCCTGCTGAGATTCTGATAGATCACATTGAGAACTTCCAGGAGATTTGCAGCACAACCGGTTCCAATGGAATCCCCCCAGATTTCCTAAAATGCAAGTTTTTCCCATTCTCACTCGCAGATAAAGCTCTGTGATGGCTGAAGTCATTACCACATGGGTCACTGACTAATTGGGATTAGTGCAGAGCAGCTTTCTTGGACAAGTTCTACACAGAGACCAAAACTGCTGCCTTGAGGAACAAGATCTCTTCTTTCCAACATCAATTTGGAGAAGCTTTCTGTGAAGCTTGGGAGAGATACAAGGATTATAGAAGAGAGTGTCCTCATCACGGGTTCACTGATGAGCAGATTCTGGGCATCTTCTATGATGGTGTAAACTGGGACTACAAGAATGCACTAAACTCGGCCAGCAATAGGGACTTCATGACCAAGTGCAAGGAGGATGCATATGTGCTGATTGAGAACTTGGCTTCAATTTCTAGCAACAAGTCTCCTGAGTATGACAGATTGGTGAAGGTCAGTAGTATGGACACTCAGAAAATCGATGAGTTGATCACAGCTAGGTTGAGTCAGCTGCTGAAGAACCAGAAGCCAGTTCACTTCATGGATGAGAGTGGTGACACCCTTTTGTGTCAAGAGTTTGTAGATGCATACGATGATGATCAGATGGAGGTCAATTTTATGAGTGAACAAGGTTATGTGCAGAACCATGGGTTCAATCAGAACTACAGAAACTATCCCAACATATCCTATAGAAGCACCAATGTTGAGAACCCTAATGATCAGGTCTATCCACAGCAAGCTGGTCAGAATCAGATGGGTTTTCAGAAGAGCTTCCCCAACAACTTCCAAGGAAAGCAGTTCATCACCAATCAAAATCACTTCCAAGGAGGTAATCAGCAAAAAGCACATTTCACCAACCAGCAGCCATCCTTTAGCTCAGCAAACAACCCTCAAGATAAGGTAGAAACCTTGCTGCAACAGCTCTTGATTGGTCAACAGAAAGCTTCCACAGAGATAAATGCCAAAGTTGACAACATGTACAATGATCTGAACAGCAAACATGAGGTGGTTTAGATGTGCAGATAGCTCAGACTGCTGAGGCTGTGAAGAGACCAGCTGGACTCTTCCTGGAAAAGGAGAAGCAAATCCTAGGGAGTATGTGAATGTCATTGAGCTGAGAAGTGGGAAAACTTTGGAGACAGTAGCACCAAAAAGTGTGGGTTCTGCGAAAGGGAAATAAAAGATGGTGGAGCAACTGCTCCAATGAGGAACTCCTGCTTCTGGCATACAAAAGACGATGGAGCACCTGCACCGATAATTTCCCCTGGCGTGACTGAGACGATGGAGCAACCCAGCCATGAAACGGAGCACCTGCTCCGACAACATGCTCCCACCAAACCAGCATAAATTCCTCCATCGCGTGTATATATCCCTAAGGTGCCATATCCTCTGCCACCGAAGAAGTCTCACAAGGACTTAAAAGAGGCCAAGTGCAGAGAGATGCTAAGGGATTTGACTGTTAGACTTCCCCTAGTTGATGTTGTCCAGATGATTCCAGCCTTGAAGAGGCACATAAAGAGTCTAGTTTCTGGGAAAGTTGTTGAGGAAGAAAGTGTGATGCTAGTTTCCAAGGATTGCAGTGCTGTGCTGCAGAACAAGCTGATTAAGAAAAGAGATGATCCTGGGAGGTTTGTTCTTTATGTGAAGATTGGTCTTGTGATTTTCGCATGCTCTTTATGTGATTTGGGCTCAAGCGTGAACCTCATGCCCTACTCAGTTGCTAAGCGTTTGGGGTTCATAAAGTTCAAACCCACAAAGACTTCATTGGTCTTTGCTGATAGATCAACTAAGATTCTTGTGGGAATACTAGAAGACTTGCATGTTCAGATTAGGAACACACTTATCCCAGCTGATTTTTTGGTCCATAAGCTTGAAGATGAACCCAAAGACCCCCTCATTCTGGGTTAATCCTTCCTCTACACAGCTGGTCCAATTATTGATGTGAAGGAGGGAATCATTGATCTCCAGCTGAGAGACATGGTTGCAAGGTTTGAGACAAACAAGTTCCTCAAAAAGCCTATGCTGGATGGGCAAACATTTTTGGTGGATGATGGTTCAGAAATCGCAGAGGATGTAAACGAGGAGATTCTTGCCCTTGACCCTCTTGAGACTGCTTTGACGAAGGCTGAGGGAGAGTTCGGATTCCTGAACGATGAAGCTGAGGGTTTCACAAGGATGCTGGATGCGAGTATGAGAATGGAGAGGCTCGTGGCGTACATGAGTTTGGAGGAAGATGAGTTGCAGAGTGACGGAGCACCTGCTCCGATTTCCAGAGCACATGCTCTAACTGGTTCGATTGATTTTCCATGGAGCGAACTAAGAGCTCCTAATATCGAGCTGAAAACTCTTCCTGCTGGGCTAAGGTACGCGGTTCTGGGACCTAAATCTACTTACCCTGTGATATTGAACTCAAAATTGAACAATGTAGAGATAGTCTTGCTTCTTTGTGATCTTAGGAAGTATAGGAAAGCTCTAGGCTATTCACTAAATGATATTCCAGGGATCTCACCAGACTTTTGCATGCATAGAATCCACATAGAGAGTGCATATATGACTTCTGTAGAGCAGCAGAGGAGGTTAAATCCAAATCTGACAGAAGTTGTTAAGAAAGGAAATAATGAAACTTTTAGAGGCTGGTGTGATCTATGCAATCTCTGATAGTAATTAGGTTAGCCCAGTTCATGTAGTTCATAAGAAATGTGGTTTCACTGTGGTTAAGAATGAGAGGAATAAATTAATACCCACTATGACTGTCACTCGACATAGAATGTGCATAGACTACATGAAGTTGAATGCTGCTACTAGAAAATATCACTTCCATTTGCCTTTTATTGACCAGATGCTTGAGAGATTGGCTAACCATCTATACTACTGCTTTTTAGATGGTTACTCATGTTTCTTTTAGATCTGGATCCACCCCGATGACCAGGAGAAGACGACTTTCACCTGTCCCTATGGCACATTTGCCTACAGGAGGATGTCGTTTGGGCTGTGCAATGCCCCAGATACCTTCAAACAATGCATGATGTCGATTTTTACTGACCTGATTGAGAACATTACGAAAGTTTTCATGGACGATTTTTCTGTATATGGGAGCTCATTTGGTGTATGTTTGTCTAATCTTTGCAGGGTCTAGCAGCGTTGTGAGGAGAAACATCTTGTGCTGAACTGGGAGAAATGCCAGTTCATGGTCAGATATGGGATCGTGTTGGGACACAAGATCCCAGAGAGAGGGATAGAGGTGGATAAGGAAAAAATAGAAGTGATGATGAGCTTGCAACCACCGACGTCAGTAAAGGGGATATGCAGTTTTCTGGGTCATGCAGGATTTTACAGGCGGTTCATGCAAGACTTCTCTAAGATAACCAGACCATTGGTGAGGCTATTGTGTAAGGAGACTAAGTTTGAGTTTGATAGTGATTGTTTGGAGGCTTTCCATACAATCAAGGGCGCTTTGATCAGTGCTCCAATCATGCAGCCACCAGGCTGGGATCTTCCTTTTGAGATCATGACAGATGCAAGTGATTATGTTGTAAGAGCAGTTCTTTGGCAGAGAAAAGAGAAGAAGTTGCATATCATCTACTACGCCAGTCGCACGCTTGATAAACCTCAGTGCAAGTTCGCTACAACTGATAAGGAGCTTCTAGCAGTTGCCTTCGCCTTTGAGAAATTTTGAGCCTACCTTGTTGGTTCAAAGGTGATTGTTCACACAGTTCACGCTGCACTGAAGTTACTTTTGGCTAAGAAAGATGTAAAGCCAATGCTGCTGAGATGGATTCTTCTCCTACAAGAATTCGATCTAGAGATTAAAGACAAGAAGAGAATTGGCAATGGTGTTGTAGACCATCTGTCAAGAATGAGAATATAAGATGATGTACCCTTAGATGATGACTTGCCTGAAGAGTAACTCTATGTTGTATCTACTGCTAGCTATGAGGAGCACTTGCTCGATCTCGGAGCATCCGCTCTGACCCTCTTCTACGACAAGATTAGCAGCAAACGCCAACCTAGTCACCTTTGGTTTGGAGACTTTCCAAACTACCTAGCTGCTGAGAAGGAACCCCCAAATTTTTTGGGGAGTCCAAAGAAGAAGTTCTTGAGAGACATTAGACACTACTTTTGGGATGAACCATACATCTACAAGCATTTCACAGATGGGATTTTCAGGAGGTGTGTAGCTGATGAGGAGATTCATGGGATCATGTTTCACTGCCACGGTTCTTCATACGCAGGACTGCAACCTTCAAAACCGTCTCTAAGGTGTTGCAAGCTGGGTATTGGTGGCCTACTATGTTTCGTGATGCACAATATTTAATTAAATGTGATTCATGTCAGAGGCAAGGGAACATAAGTAAGAGGAATGAGATGCCACATAATTTCATCTTGGAAGTTGAGGTGTTTGATGTGTGGGGTATCGATTTTATGGGACCATTTCCATCCTCCTATGGAAATGAATATATCTTGGTGGCAGTTGACTATGTGTCCAAATGGGTGGAAGCTTTAGCCAGTCCAACAAACGATGCAAGAGTGGTGGTGAAGATGTTCAAATCAGTCATATTCCCAAGGTTTGGGGTGCCACGAGTTGTCATAAGTGATGGAGGTTCTCACTTCATTAACAAGGTCTTTGAGAATCTGATGAGAAAAAATGGGGTGAAGCACAAGATAACAACTCCTTACCATCTTCATACTAGTGGACAGGTTGAAGTCTCCAACAGGGAGATTAAAAACATCTTGCAAAAAACTGTCAACACCATAAAAAAGGACTGATCTGAGAAGTTTGACATTGCTTTGTGGGCTTACAGAACTGCCTACAAAACGCGATTGGAGAAAATAACATTCTATTTGGTGTATGGAAAGGTGTGCCACCTGCCTGTAGAACTCAAGTATAAGGCTGCCTGGACAGTAAATATGCTGAATTTCGATGCTAAGAGTGCACATGAGAGGAAAAAAATGCAGATTCATCAGTTGGAAGAGATTAGGCAACTGGCGTATGACAGTTCAAGGATCTACAAGGAGAGAACTAAGGCATATCAGGACAAGAGGATCCTCACAAGAAACTTTGCCCCAAACGACCAAGTGCTGCTGTTCAATTCTCGGTTGAAGCTGTTTCTTGGGAAGTTGAGATCAAGATGGTCAAGACATTTCACCATCAAAGAGGTCAGACCTTATGGAGCTGTAGTGTTGCTAGACACTAAAGTGTTGTCAATGGACAAAGGCTCAACCCATACTTAGCCTGTTCAGAAATTGCAAATACTGAGACTCTCACCTTAGGCGATCCTCCTCAAGCCTAATCTGTTTACCAAGTCTAGCTAATGACTTTAAAGAAGCACTTGGTGGGACCCAACTCACCTGTAAGTATTTCTAACATTTCTTTTCAAATTGGTTTTCACTAACTTTCAGTTTAGCTTTTTGTTTTCAAAAAAAAATAATAAGAAACACAGGAAAAAGGGTGTTCCTCATGGAGAAGATGAAGGGAAAATGAGGAGAATTGGAAACGGAGCACCTGCTCCGTAGCTAGCTCCAGGCGAAGGAGAGACGATGGAGCAACCTGTCAAAAACGGAGCACCTGCTCCGCCAGTTGCTCCAGGCGTAACGTCGACGAACAAGCAACCCAGCTCTACCCGGAGCACCTGCTCCGTCGGTTGCTCCTTCCTAAATTGACCAGGTAAGTTGTCAAGGTTTTAGAAAATCGATTTTAACCGAGCCTATTCATTAAAGACTAAATTTATGAGGCCCGGTTTGGAACTAAACCGATTTCTTCCCCCTTTTTAAAACCCAACTTCCTCCTCTTCGCCATTCTTCTTCCCTTCTCCCTCGTCGAGTTCTTAGCTCAAAAATCAATTTTTCCCCTAAACCTAACTTTCACAAAACGTAACGGATTTGAGTGATTATTGGGGCTAAATCGAACGGAATTTTGCCCTCTAGCTGATTCTCAAGTCGATTCCGTCAACCAAGCAAGGTATGAGTTCGAAAACCCCCTTTTACAGTCGCGACCATGGTAAAAAAGGTTGAGTTTTTGGTTGTTTCCACTCGATTTGGCTGTATAAACTCGTTATTACTACTTTGTATGATAGAACGAGTTACTTGAGCATGATTTCATGGCCAATTATTCACATACAAAATTTCACAAAAGCTTGAATCTCCTTTAATGGTGATGATTTGATAATGCATGTTGATGATGAGTAATTAGGGTGATTAATGAGCTGAAATCAAGTTGATTGAAATAGTTTTAAGGTTTATTGAACCAACTCTTGAAAGTTGCATGAGTTTGGTTCCATCGATTTGGATAAGTTGCTAACTCCTCTTGAATTTCACTCGACTTTGCAGAAACATGGCTCCAAAGCAGATTGTTCACAGGCGCTGCAAGCAAGAAGAAGCAGAACCAAACCCAGCGACCTACCTGTGGCCTAGAGACGAGGCTGCGCCCTTCGACCTCCCTGACGATTCGATACCGACAAGCTCGGAAGAGAAGTGGGATCAGACAGCTTGTTTCTACTACAACAAGCTACTGGGTGTCGACATTGAGCCGACGAGAACAATGTGCAAAGACACGCTGGTTCAGTTGGGCATTTGGGAGAAAGTGCAGAACATTCTGATGAACTGCAAGGCTATGGCCTTCACCTTGGAGACAGATGTGCTCTACCCCGAGCTGACATGACAGTGTCTCGCCTCTGCACGATTGACATACGCGGATCCGAGGAAACCCACTTTTGCCACCGCTTCATTCTCGTTCTTTGCTGGAGGAACGAGATACCAGTGCTTGATGGAAGACTTCTGCAACATCTACGGTTTCCATCATGAGGACCAGGCAATCTCTTTCCCCAAGAGGTTTCCCATTTCTTTGCAGTTCTGGAGCACCATCGGTTCAGGTTAGTCCAACTCCGCGAGCCAGTTATCGATCAGACACCCCGCGGTACGCATCACTGCTCGAATCCTGAGCTAAATGTTGTTCAACAGAGACACAGGGAACAAAGTACATCTTGATGAATTGATGATGCTCTACTATGGCTGTGGAGACTTGGTGCATGACACTTATGGCGCAGACCACCCGGTTGAGCACCATGTGAACCTGAGTATCCAGTTCGCCATGACTATCTGCGCAGTGAAGGAAAAAACTCGGTCCACTTCTACCAGGACTGAGCGTATTGGCAGCCTCCTCTCTCCACTCTTCGCCTACTTCCGTATTCCACTGCACCGTGAGACTTGCGTCGAGAAGAAGGAGAAGATAGACATCTCCCACCTGATTGCAGCCAAAGTACTTAGAAGTGCAGTGGGATACAACTTCATTGATCAGCATGGAGTCGCCTCATCTTGCACTCTCCCGGACCCAGAGCTGACTCGTCTGAACACAGAGGAGGATCTGCATTTCTTGCTCAGCACTCCACGCCTTTCTCCTGCGCCTAATCATGCAAGCTCTCCACGAGCATTTGAGCCTCACCTGGAGGATATGGAGACTAGCGATCCACCAATTCTGCTGCCGTTTACTGGGTATGCTCCTGCAGGCGAATATGATCTCCCACCCATTTCAGACGAGCCTAATACCATTGAGTATTAATGCCGGATGATAGCGTCTGAGAGGAAGAACAACAGCCTCATGCAGAGAATCATGCATATGCTCTCCCGTGGATGTTGCCACACTTGAGAAAAGATGACGAGCTCATCCGTTCGCTACTCACGACGCAGGCGCCACACTGACCGATCTGGGAGCGAGAGTCCCGACGACACTACCGCTTGGTGATTCCGAGTAACAACCTCTATCCATTATTGTACTATCCATTTGTTTTATTTTGTTTTTACGGGACATTTCTACCATTAGTCTGTTTTCACACAGAGACTGTGTGAAGTAGGTCTGGGGGAGGAGTCCCTTGCACTTGTGTTTTCAAGTCAGTCTTTTGCTTCAACAAGTCTTGTTGAGTCAGTTTGTTATTTCGTTTTGAGTCAGATTGTTGGGTTAATGAGTCATGTCAAAGCATGTTTGTGGGAATTAGGACATTGATCTATGATGAGTTATGACCATTTGTGATATGTAATCATCTTTCTAGTGACCATTGCTGTAGAATTGAGAGTGCAAAGACGAGCTGAGGCTTTTTCACATTCAGATCTTCCTCCTGCCAGAAAATTTTGTCTTATTGAGGTTTCATCTGAATGACATAGACTCTATTTTATCTGGACTTAATTGAACTTGAATTCTTCTTTTCTTGGTGGTTTTGATCCTCATCTTCTCGATTGTTTCGGGAACTTATCGATGTTTTCGTGAACTTCTCGATGTTTTTTTTTAAACTCCGTGTCGTTTTTTGGAAAACATAACATGTTTATCTATCAAAAACGATAAGACGTTAACTTAAAAAACCGAAGAAAAAATATAACAGAAAGAAGAAGGATGAAACTTAGTCAACCCGACAAGAAGAGCCGCCTCAAGATTCACCGCCTTGACAAGTATTTCGGAATTTTTCCCGAAGATCTAAGGAAAGTCGACAAAGAATAGGAAACGACAAGTTCCCACATCGAAACTTCAACTGTTTTAGGACTTAGGATGTCTAGTATAAATACTTATCAATTTCTACCTTTGTAAAGATAAGTCTTATATATCAAACACCGGATATTGAATACAACTGGATATTCAGCAATAAAAATTGTCTTTCTCTTTGACCTAGTTCTCCTTCCTTGATTTCTCTTTTCCCTTTGATTCCAAGATTCTTTGTTTCTCACATTAACTTTACGAAAATACATTGAGGTGAATTTCAGTTCCCACATGAACAAAGGCCGTATATATCTCGATCGACAAAAGCGGTGTACCAGAGCTGGCAAATACGATAAGTGACCTCAGCATATATCCCCCTATTACACGACACCCACCGGGTAGGCCACGAAAAATAAGATTTATATCCCGAGGAGATTTTATTGTAAGAAAAAATTTCTAGCTATTTATATATTTAATCGCTAACCATAATATGTACAGGACAACTTTGTCTTTTTCAGAAGAAGCGAATTATTAGGAAGATGACGGTATGCAGTCAGTGTACCGGATTGGGATACAACCGAACCACATGTAAAATACCGATATAAAGGATTATTAGTTGCATGTTTAAAAGGTGTGTGAATGATTGGTGGTTATTGTACCTGGGGCAGAAAAAAAGTTTATGTCTTAATATAATGTTAATCCCATATAGCGAATGAGGCATGTTGTAATAGAATGTAATTCTTTTTTATAAATAAATATTATCATTATAACTATTGAATCGATGGGATATTACATCTTTCTATATTAAGTTATTAATATAGCACATATATAAGTAACGTATCTATTATGTGAAATAAATCAATTGGCCGGATAACAATATTGTTGTTAGGATAATAAATTACTTACCCCACAAATCAATATCAGTATCAATATATTTTACAGCTAATGTGTATTGATATATTTTTTACAATGTAAACTGAACCAAATATATTATTATATAGGCATAATGGTTGTACACATACTACTATTTAGTTATACTGCCTACGATAACGATAACATTTTAGTTATACTGCCCACGCTAACCAGTAAATATCCGGTTGAACTAAGAGTTTTTTTATAAGATTTTAGTTATACTGTCCACGCTAACGATCTGCAATAGCAATTTGTATATAACTGGAATGGCTCGAGTAAATTTTCAGTTGTGATGTTGTACTAATACAAATTTCAGAAAGAAACAATTGTAAAATATAGGTGTTTAGATATAGCTGTAAAATAAATTGTTAGCCAAACACGAGATACATTAGACAAGTATAATTCTAATCCACATGCAAATTCAGAAACAATATCAGTAATTGAAATGTTAACAGAATGTGCAACACGTTAGACAACACAAATCCGACTTCTTGAATCACATACCGTACAAATGTTAAGAGTTCCCGAAAGAATTCGAATCACACATTTTCCAAATCACCCCCGTGGCGAAAACTTGTCTTAAAATTAATTGAACAGAATATACCGTTCTATCCAATTATAAATAGTTTACTTGAAACTTACTTAAATGTGTGGTACAGAAAAATGGCCAAGCGCTTCCCTCTCCATAGACTCAGGGGATGATGCACTTACATATATCAACTCCCCTTATGGCATGCGACTACATTAACAATACTGAAGAAATACTTGATTCGGCAATATTACAGTTCTGTGGGATATTTTCGGAGTTTGAATTTACAATGACCTTAGATATCTGGTTGTTAGGCATCGTCCATCCTGCTTTAATAAATAAGGAAACATCTGTGCAATAGAGTTGAGCTGCGTTGCCATCACAGCTTCGCTACGAAGGGATGAGTTGCAGTCCAATATTAAGAGTAGAGCACTCCAGAAGTCAATATAAATGCCCATCCAATGCTTTTTATCCACAGATAAAAGGAAAATAGTAGCATTGGGAAAACATCGTCTCAGTACCGTGAGCCTCAAAGTATCGGATAAGTTCTTTAGAAAAATGATGAGACTCTTTCGTAGTGACATTCGAGAACCTGACTAAGTTTTTTGCAAGGCATGCAACAAACTTAGTGTCAAGAAATGCAACCATCTTGCTCGAAACTGTCTGTCCATCAGTCGAAAACAGTAACCAAGAGTAATGCATGAGTGTGTCCATAATCCGCAGGTACAACATCAGACATATACCGTTAATTATAACATTAGACTAGAATAAAATATAAAGTATGTTATGCCATAACTTAGTGGTCAAAGGGCCTGATCTGCCAATAATATCGTTGATGTCTTTGTTGCAATTATTAAATCCACCGACTTTGATTGTGCAGATATATACATAGAGGTAGACAATACAAACAAATGACATTTTTCATAATCGGGTCATATGAAAAATTAGTAGCTGAGAATTATGGATTTGGACTTACAATTTACTCTTCGTCTTTTCCAACAACTCGTTGTACTTAGATGAGAAGTCAATCGTTTCTGCGTGGTTGTTAGCGAACATATGGGCTTCCCTTACTCGGTGTAATATTGGAGTGTCACATCTAAATTCTTCTATCCGAGAATTAAGTACCATCTTCTGTCTCTTACTTTTTTAACACTGACCAGCCGCACATGCATCATTCTCTTCTTGTTCCAGGCTAATCGAGAAAGACGGTGTTTCAGACACTATACATCCATCATAATGGATGATTCTGCCACTAAAATTAATAAGTTACACTGATTCCAATTTTGGGTATATATGAAAAATAAATTCATACCTTTTCCATCGGTCGAATACCTTCCTCAACAACACCTTCTCCAAACAGTCTGCCAGACAGTGTCGGTTAATGATTTTCAAACTCATTTCTTGGAAATGTGTGACGTGTCTAATACAAAAAAAAACAAGTAAATGTTTTGTTAGACGTATCTGAGATACTAGTTCTAATATTTGAGAATACAAAAAAAAAATTTCATACCTTGCCGACATTATCATCCATGTTTTGCATTTCTTCATGCTATAGGATTTCCACCAGGACGTCCATCAGATATGGTCGCATTGCAATTTTCACGGTTAGTAAGAAATTCCTCATCATGCTAACATAGAAAATAACATATATTGTTGGTTAGCCGAGTAAAATTTACATTGTACATGAAAAATATGGAACATACGATTTCAAATGAGTTTTAGACATCAACGACATCATCTGTCATCTGACCACTCCCCCCACATACAAAGTTTCCATCGGGATTGTCCATCGATTATGTTATTGTTGCTGGTTTCACGATTTACAAGAATATCATGAACATCATGTAATGTAAAGTAATAGAAAACATGTGTTAGATGAGTAAATTTTATATTAGACGCGTACTATATAACTTATACAGATAAAATGTAAAATTCATATACCCTATGCATCATTTCTTCTGTATATCCGGGGGTTTCGGTATTTACACTACCGACAACGTCTGAAATAATTCGGTATACACCATCCAATCTACCCACATGCTTCGGAATTACTGGTGGGCTGATATCATTGCTGCTCCTATAAGCTTCACGATGACGTGCGGCTACTTCACTCTGGATTCCGGCGTTCACAAGCACATATGCTGAAAATAAATTGTTTTCAATCAGTTTTTTTACACTCCAGAAAATGGCCTCTTGTGCCAACCCAAATTCCTCCTGAATCTCATTCTTCAATTCCAGCTGAAATTAATGAGACATTATATTTATTTCTGATATGTTATTGGCACTTGCTTAGGTTATATTTTGTTCCGCTCTCCAAAACTCGGCTTTCATCTGCTCAACAACCATCATATGCTCAGCTTTCATCTTTTCTTCCGCTCTGCGAAACTCAGCTTTCATCTTCTCAACAACCATCGCACACACCTGCTCCGTGTCAGCATCAACATTGAAAACAACGTGAGCCTTTCCCTTCTCTTTTTTTTTTTGCTTCCATCTCAGCAGCGTTCTTGGCCTTTGCCTCCTCTCGCATACGACTCACATCAGCCTTCATAGAACATCGTTTTGCACATGCTATGCCCCTCGTTTATTTACTTAGCTATATTTTCAACCCTGATATCTTCTTCCTCGTCAGACCAACCCAATGTTTTGACGTCTACAGTATTAGGGTCATGAGGAAGAATGGACAGTACATTTGTCTCCATAGGTGAAATATATTAGCTGTGTCAGTCTAATCTATCAACAAATGGGTATGACATATACAACATATAAAATGATGACTACCATTGTACATTCGTATAACATACTTATTAGCATATAATGTAATTGTTGATATCAGTCTAACAAAATTATTAGTATATAATATAATTATTATCCACTAATAATGATATAACTACTAATCATCCAAATTCAGTTGTAAACTACGCAGAGTTATATAATGTAATTGTTGACATCGGTATAGCAATAATATTAGCATATATATGTAATTGTTGTCCGCTAATAATGATATTACTGCTAAAAATCCAAATTCAATTGTAAAATACGCAGAATTATATATAATATAATTGTTAACATCACTATAACAAAATTATTAGCATATAATGTAATTGTTGTTCGCAAATAATGATATTACTGCTATAAATCCAAATTCAATTGTAAACTACGGATAACATGAATATTCTTGGCTGATGTTCAATGTTTGTCGCAAATATATATATATATATATATATATACCTCGGATAAGTTCTATAAGATGTATAATTATCTTGGAGTCTTTGTTCACGGACCTGGCGTGTCCAAGACCAAGTATTATCCGAACCGACAATTTAGCTGGTTCTTCTTCATCTTTTACTTTGTCTTCTTCATCAGAATCAGATGAAGACAACTGTTCTTCGACAACTTCTTTCAACGCTGGTACAGCTCCAGCCATTACCAATTGCAG
Organism: Sisymbrium irio; assembly: GCA_000411075.1. Classification (NCBI taxonomy): domain Eukaryota; kingdom Viridiplantae; phylum Streptophyta; class Magnoliopsida; order Brassicales; family Brassicaceae; genus Sisymbrium; species Sisymbrium irio. Next base: position 77,340 of record KE154889.1, on the reverse strand, counting down.
AGACAATGCAAACCCAGGAATAGATATGGTGTCTTGTGAGAGAGATACCTCGTTTCTCGCTTTGATTCTCTTCATCAACATTTTAAATGAAAGCATACCCCACGGATTAGTAAAAAACTGATATAAATCTTTAATAAGCTCCGCATGCTCCTTTTGAATCTTTGGATGGTGTGTTGTTGGAAACAATACATATGAGAGTAGAGTAAGGCATGCATATTTAATCATGATCTCCTTATCAGTAATCGTTTTTCTCTTCAGCATCTTAATAACTTCCATTGTCGTGACCGATTCGAGTTTGCCAAAGAGAGCAGACCAATATGGTTTCTCAATTAATGTGAATTCCTTCAGAGAATAACGAATTAGTGTTCCGGCAAATAGGAACCAAACTTCGTTTTTTTCTTGGTCTTGATTAGTCTCGACATTAGAAATCTCCCAAACCTGTCCAATAAAGTCGGTTTGTTTATTAATGATATAAATTTCCTAAAAGCCGTTTTCCGGAGAAATTTGATCTGCTCTTCCGTTAGCGCTTTCAGAACTGTACGGATTGTCCTCAATTTGTGATATGCTGTCACCTTAATCCCCACCTGTTCTTCACCATCAGCGAACATTTGCAGAGGTAAATCATGAAGTTCTGGTGATGGGGACGGCGGAGGAGAGCCTACAATCCTCACTGATACTATTTACAAAAATATTATAGTTACTGTAGTACCATCTCTCATAAATCGACCCATTTAATAAACGGTGGTTACATTTCAGTGTAAATGGCAAACAAAAGTCGCCGGGGTGGATAGATTTTTGGAGGCACCGTCTCTATCGTCAGGGTTTAAAGGGCTCTTTCGACGGAGAAATCAGAGAGAGAGACAGTTTCTGTTTTTTTATCGGCTTGCGAGATTTTTGTGTAAAACTAATTAAATAACTCGTAATATGTGTATATCGATATAAGTACTTGTATCCTTTCGTCAATTCTTTCATACATTTACATAATTGCTCTGACACACATATATATATAAGTAGGGGTAAGATCGGATTTAGAGAAAGTGCACACTATATAATGATAAAAAGAAATTTGTATATACACTGCAAATTCTATTTATGAAATTACTTATTAGATTCATGAAAGAAATATTATTATCAGATATGTTAATATCAAACATCAGCGAATATATTATACATATGTTATGGTTACATCGAAATATTTCCCATTAATTATTTTAGTTTAATTTATGTATTGTATTAAAATTATTTGTGTTTAATTTTTGTATATATTATATTTCAGTTTTTTTAGTTTTTAAATCATTAATCTATATTATTTGAACTGTTTTTACCATCCTAAACTGTTTGATTTATCTTTATCCAGCATAATATATCTGATATGTATTTATCTCATTTAATTTGCAATGATCTGTATGATTTACACTATTTGAACTGCTTTTAATACTTCAAGTCTAAAGTTTGGATTTTTAGACAAAAGAATTTAAGTTTTGTTTTTTTTGTTTTGGGCTAATAAAATCTAAAAGTCAAATTTTACTTAAAATTTTATATTTATAAAAAATTTTTATAGATAATACATATACATAAGTGATCAAAGAAATATATAAGTGAAGAAAAGAAAAAAATACTTTCTCCAAACAATATTCGATTATCTGTACGTATGCGTGTAGAACACCTTCACTCTAAAATATTAGGTTCGTCTAATTATATTTTTCTTTAGTCACTAGATTTATTAAAAGAAGAAGAAAATAACGTCGCCTATCCGGACCAAAGAGACAATCAGAAAAACGGAGACAGACAATGGCAACGGCTTCTCCTCCATTTATCTCATCTCTCAACTTCACTTGCACTTCTTTCAAAACCACTCTCCCTTCTTTCTCTTCTCCTTCTTTTGCTCCGAAGCTTATTCGTCCCCTTGTGAGTTTTTCAGTCAAAGCTTCAAGAAAGCAAGTCGAGGTAATGACAAATTCGAGTTTCATTTCTCTTTGGGTATTATCAATTTCATTTCTTTTATCTCTCAAATTGAATAACATTGAAGCAACTTTGGTAAACATTCAAGAAATTAATTTTTGTTGATGGGTCTATGTTAGATAGTCTTTGATCCTGACGAGAGGCTTAGTAAGATTGGCGATGATGTTGACAAAGAAGCTCCTTTATCAAGACTTACGCTTTTCTCACCTTGCAAGGTTTTTAAAAGACAGTTTCATGCTTTCTTGAACCAATGTCTGTCTCTCTTCTTGTTGTCCTAAGACTCAAAGGCATTGTCTTATGCTATTCAGATCAATGTTTTCTTGAGGATAACGGGAAAACGAGAAGATGGGTTTCATGATTTAGCATCTTTGTTTCATGTAAGCTCTTCCTCACACTAAAGTTTTAAGCTTTTTTTCTTATTTCTCATTGTGTCTTGATGTGTCTCTTTTTACGGTTTGATTAGGTGATTAGCTTAGGAGACACAATTAAATTCTCTTTGTCACCATCAAAATCCAAAGATCGTCTTTCAACCAACTTCCCTGGAGTCCCTGTAGATGCGAGAAATCTGGTGAGACGATGTTCATTATTCTAAGATGATCTCTCTGGTTGGTGAAGCATTGTTTGGTCTGTGTTGTAACTTACTGTTCTTGCAGATTATAAAAGCACTAAACCTTTACAGGAAGAAAACTGGTAGTAACAAGTTCTTTTGGGTAATAACACTAGACAACACACTATTTGCTTACAACATCATACTTCATACGCTTATAAAACTAACATCTCTATCTTGATTATTTGGAAAGATTCATTTAGATAAGAAGGTGCCTACTGGGGCTGGACTAGGTGGTGGAAGCAGTAATGCTGCAACTGCACTTTGGGCGGCAAATCAGCTCAATGGATGTCTTGTTACTGAGAAGGAGCTCCAAGATTGGTCAAGCGAAATAGGCTCAGACATTCCTTTCTTCTTCTCACATGGAGCTGCCTATTGTACTGGGAGAGGTGAGGTATGTTTTGTTTGGACTCTTCGCTTCCCGTTGCGGCATTAGTCTGCTTTTGCAAACCTTTGTTCTGATTAACTTTGGGCTTTGGAGCTATTAATATGGTGCAGCTTATGTTACTGAATTCTAATCTAAAGGCTAATGCAGATTGTCCAAGACCTCCCTTCTCCTTTTCCTTTTGATCTTCCGATGGTGCTCATAAAGCCACGAGAAGCATGTTCCACTGCTGAAGTTTACAAAGTAATCAACTGAAACTGATGATTAATATCTTTCTTCTAGAAGCTTTTCAGGATTTTCATGGCTTAAGCTTTTTTTATTTGTCAGCGTCTACGTCTAGATCAGACAAGCAACATTGATCCCGTAACATTACTAGAGAATGTCACCAACAACGGTGTATCACAAAGCATTTGTGTAAACGATTTGGGTAAGATCTATATGTGTATGTCGCACCTGCGTCTCCCTTCCTTTCCCAACAAGATCGTCACATCTCCCTTATTTTCCCAAGAAGATAGTCACATCAATAAATTTCAAGATTCAGTATTGTACATGGACAAGGACTTACATTTTCTGAACTTTTTCCACATTTCCAGAGCTGCCAGCATTTCATGTTCTTCCATCTCTTAAACGCTTGAAGCAACGTGTAATAGCATCTGGGCGTGGGGAATATGATGCTGTCTTTATGTCTGGGAGGTATCCTTCGCTACAACTGTATACAGAAACCTCATCATTGAGAAATTTCATAACATCTCGAGAGCATTGCATAGGAGCTCATCTAGTAGTTGAGTATATAGTAACTTAGAGTTATAAAATGCGTCTTGATAAGCTAGTAAAGATCGTATTCAGTGTACTAAGTACTGTTTGCTGAATAGGAGATTTGTTAATGAGAACCTTAGGTTGGTATTGCTACTAATCTGTGCTATGCTAAACGTTGACATGCCTTAATAATTTTTCCTGGGATAAATGCATAACAGTGGAAGCACCATCGTTGGTATTGGTTCGCCAGATCCTCCGCAATTTATATATGACGATGAAGAATACAAGAAAGTTTTCTTGTCTGGTATGCTCTTTACAAGTAGTGGTTTCTAGTCATCTTCTCGATTTTGTAGCATGTAAAGAACTAATGTCAAAGTAAACTCATTGCAGAAGCAAACTTTATGACTCGAGAGGCTAATGAATGGTACCAAGAACCTGCTTCTGCAAATGCTACTACGTCATCATCTGAGTCTCGAATGGACATTCCCAGTGAGATGTAACAAATTTTAAGGCCAAAATTTTTTGTTCTGTATTGGTACAAACTTATATAGGTCTCATTTTGTTAAAGTCTGAGCGTGTCAAGTGTATCAAGCGTTTCATCATTTCAAGAGCAAACACAAATGTTGTAATATCGTTTGTATATTAAAAATGACACAAATGAAACAACAAACAAGTCAAGGAAATCATAAATGATGTAAAAATCATTATGATTCTCTTGTCTAGTTAAATTATGAATCATATAAATAAAATTGAGAGAAAAGACTGGCTCGGATTCACATAATCATTTCAAGAGCAACACAAATGTTGTAATATCATTTGTATATTAAAATGGCACAAATGCAACAACAAAAGGCAAAAAAACAATCATGAATGATGAAGAAAAACTCATTATGATTCTTTGTCTAGCTAATTTATGAATGATAAATAAGAAAGGAGAGCAGCCACTCATAAGTATTCACAAGATCCTACATAGTTGTAAATCTCCCATCACAAAGTTCTTAGGCGGAGCTGGCGTCGGGGGAAAAGCCTTAGCCACCGGCTCTTTAGGTTGGGAGTCCAACGGTGGTGGTGGCTGTGGATAAATCTGACCTGTATATGGAGCTTGAAGTAATGAATAAGTTTGATAGTGCGGTGGATACATCCAATGTTGTTGAGGAGGAAAATAGCATTGTTGAGGATGACAATTCATGTAACCATTAGGACCATTCATGTAACCATTAGGAGCATTCATGTAACATTGTTCCATCGAATGGTCTCTTTGATTTCCCATCAGTGTCTTGCCTCCATAATCACTCCATACAATTTCGGCTTTTAGGCCTGCTTTTGTAATCTTTTCAAGTATTATCTCTGGATTGATTTTCCCATACACGTATACCGTTTTACTTCGTTTGTGTATCTTGAAATCCACATCTGTATATATATAAATAAATCATGTTAATCTATAGATTCAGTAAAAAATCAAGAAAACTAATTAAGAAACGATATTATTAAAAGTGAAAAAAGTATGAAACCATTAAAAATATGGAGCAAATTTTGTAGGGGTGTCACCCATCCCGACATAGGAGATTCAATCCTGAAGAGAGTACTTGCCTGTAGCAAAAGCACTTAAAACACATATAAGATACAATTCACAGTTTAATACATAAAACATTAATGTAGACACTAATGTGACAATTTAATACCATGTGATTGGAAGATGATTCCATCGTTGTAGATAGATGACGATGCACGCTCTGCTCTGTACATAATCAAATTGAAATTTGATAAAGAAACTTTAAGTAATTCATTATGAAACATATATGTACTCAAGGCAAAACTCTTTTGTGTCAAAACTTTCGATAATTCGATGTCACAGCTGATACTATCTCAGAGAAATTTCTAAAGTTTGAGAAAATCCTTAGACAAAAACGAAAACAAATCAAGATTTGATAAGACGAAAGAAGTGAAGAAGAGAACCTGTCGGGAGAAGATAGGGTGAATATGCGTTGTTACTGAATTATGTAATAAGATGATTTTTAGGGTATAGGGTTTTGTACCACCAGTTTTTTATTTTTATTGTCATATATATTTTTATTGTTATTATACCGCCGTTAGGTTAATAAAGCGTCTTTGCGAAATATTTTCTTAAGGATCAAAATCCATAAGACCACCTTTCTACTAACGTCCTTTTTTTTATCAAGAGATTTCATTTCATTAAAACATTAAATAGTTACTCAGACGAGTAGACATTATGGTCACAATGAGCCGAAACAAACAAAACAATGATCAAAACACAGACCAAACCATAGACATAACAAAAAGTAACAAGCTTCATAATTAAAAATAAGGATGATAAGAGAAACGACACCATTTGAACCTTTGCAGGAACATCTTGGCAGCTCCAGACATAATCACCGAGAGATGTCCATGTCTCAGAGGCCAAAAAGACCGAAGAGTCAGCATCACATATAGCTGAAATAGATACGAGTTGGAGCAGAGTTGCCGCATCAAGCAGCACCTTCTTCAACATTAAAACCCTGATCTCAACTCCACACCAAACAAGTGGAAGGATAACAGAATTCATAAAATAGGGATCAAGACTACTTGAGCCTAAATGATCACTGTTCAACCGGATAACATGAAAGTCGATAGCATTATTTCCTATTAGCAATAGAGAACCAAAATACAACTTCGGACTTTCTATATTGTATTTGTCTTCCCAAAACTATCTTAACAAGCTAGTGCAAGATCATATTTAACGAGATGAGTTTATGTATCCGAACCTTGTGTTTGTACTATGTGCTAATTTAAATGAATGAATGAATGCATAACAGTGGAAGCACCATTGTAGGTATCGGTTCATCAGGTCCTCCACAATTTATTTATGACGATAAATAATACAAGAATATGTTCATGTCTAGTATGCTCTTTTCTTGTAATATACTAGTGGTTTCTCCTCTCCTCGATTTTGTAATATGCAAGGAACTAGTAGGAAGTAAACTCATTGCAGAGGAAATTTTTATGACTTAGAGAGGCTAATGAATGGTATAAAGAACCTGCCTCTCCAGGGTAGTACATCCTCTGAGTCTCGCCTTGAGATACCAATGAGATGTAACAAGTTTGAAGCCAAAAAGCTTTGCTCTGTATACTGCATTGGTACAGAGTTGATTGTTTAAAAGATTGATTTGGATGCCCTTAACATAAAATAAAAGTGAAAAAGGAGAGCATATTCACGAATAAGAACCAAACGGAGAAGCAACCACACATAAGTCATGAAAACCATTCTGTTCGTTTTTTGTTTTCTTCCTCTTGTTTTATTACTTCCATTTTCAAATGTAACTCATCTGCTCTTACAGAGGAGACGCATATTGTCTAGACAAACCAAAGATATCTTTTCCTTCAAATGGTGAAGTCCAGTCTTGAGATGTAGCTGTTTGTGTTTCCACGGCTACACCAACACCCGCATGCTCCGTAGATACACCGTTGCTGCTGGTGACTCGGCTTCCCATAGAACCGTTTAGACTATACCTGTTCATGTTCGGATCATAAATGTGGCTGCTGCTCTTTGACACGGGCCAGATTCCATTGAATTTAATTGAGGATAAACCTTGATCTAGACTCCAGTCTATGCTGTTATAGTCTACCAAACCACCAGAGCTCCAATCAATCGGTGAGGATGCACCTGATGTCCCTGCTGAACCAACAGCAGAGAACAGTCCCAGTGAAGAAGCAGCGGATATGGATGAAGATGATGACGTGTTGTTTCTAGTCCATAAGCCGCCATTCCCTCGGGGTATACAAACATGTGGATCAACTGAGTTGTTGTTACTGAATCGGTTCTGGTTTTGACATTGAAGCTGCTGGTAGATCTGATTTGGATTCATATTGTTAGGGCTCGGACTTCGTGCAGTAGGGATATTATGCGTTTGCATGAACCCAGTTGACTTCATGATCTCTATGTTTGCTGCAGGATGCCAACTGGTAGGTGATGCGCTCATGCTCGAAGTCGGAACTGGACTCGTGCTTAGAACTTGTGGTCGCTGCTGCCTCATTGCCACAACTGGTTCCCTGTTTGCTGGCTGTTGCTGAGGGCCCTTAAATTCATTTCCGCTAGCTATATAGCGAGGTTCGACTCTCACAGAAGGCTGAGGTGATGGTGATGGCGATGACGGCAAAGAGTAAGAAGCAGACGGAGCCTGTCCTGTGTTTGTCCATCTTTTATCAATCAAAACAGCAGATTGTTGAGGTTTTGGCCAATCTAACTTCGGTTGAGGTCGTTTCATAGGCTGGCCAGTTTTATTCACATGTTCCACTGAGGAGGGTGATTTGGTGTAGTTAAAGTTTTTGTCATCTCTTGTTGGCTGTAAAGGAGGCAACGGAACATGTTGTGTTTCTGATCTTTCTGAATCTGATATCTGATAACCTATCCCTACTATATGTTTACCATTACTGGCTGTAACATGATCACCAGATTCTTCATGTTTCACTTGAACAGCCAGTTCTTCAAACTTTGTGCCTTTCAAGACTTCTTCTGCTCTGTCCAAATCACCCTCTGCTTGAACAACCGCACGCTCTATTTCCTGCCTTGTACACTTAAGCTGTAGCTCCAATTGTGTAATCCTAGCTAGTTCTTCTGTTATGTCTATTTTCAAATTCCCAGGGCTCTGAATGCTTTGCTTCTCAATTTCTTCCTCTTCCCTGTCAAACAACCAATGAACAGATTCCTCTACCTTGCCTTCGTTCATCATCAACGCCGTCGTTGCATGCTCTTGAGATATTCCCATTGCCACAAGTTGCTGCGTAAGTGCTTCAAGCTTTCTTGACATGAGATAGGTGCTACACTTCTCATGCAACTCCTGAGCACGCCTCTCCTTCTGACGTTGATGTTTTCTCTCATTCTTTTGGCGAATTTTCTCACGCTTGTCACTGTCTGCACCAGGTATCACCTCCTGCTTGAGTGGCGTATTGGTTGTTTTCTCCTTGTGATCTTCTGACTCACCGGAGCAGCTACCATTGTTGGAAACGGAATCAGTCTCAATCCCATTAACATCTGTCTCATCTATACTTCGGAAACGACCATAGTGTATTGGTGAGACAGAAGCTAAAGAAACTGAATCAAGAACCTGAAATGTTCCTAGAAGTGGGTTATAAGCACTAGCTGCCATGCTGCTATTCCCGTTAACGGACACTGCAGGTTTTAGTGATGCCTTCTGAGCTTCTTTTCCATTTCTTTTATCCTTTGACTTTGATTTTGTTGCTGGTGACATCTCTGCAAAGTAACATCAATAACCCTTAAAAATATAAAAAAACTGCAAATACAGCCAATGTGATACTCTGAAAGGTAACAACACGAGACTTCATACAACAACAACACAACACGAAAGTCTATGTACAACACACAACATGATACTTCTTACAACAACATGATTTCTCCTACCATATTACCCCTATGATCCCCGTAACACACAAGAACAGAAGATTGTACAGAAAATTTTGCAGAAAGCTAAATTGAAGATAATAAAAATGCACTAGAATACATACTGAAAGCATCACGAATTGCAAATTCAGGATTAAGATACAGAGACTCGTCTACAAACTATGTGCTTGAAGAACACAAACACGAAAGTCTTCAGCTTGGTACAAAAAAAACAAAACATACAAAGGCTTAAGCTTCTGAAACATAGAGGCAGTCTGTAAACTAATTTTGGCATACAACAAAGACGAAAGTCTTAATCTTTCAAAAGATCAGAGTGGTACAAAGACAGAACATACAAGAAGAAGAGAGAGAAACCAATTCAAAGTCAGTGTTTTATCCTCTCTTAAATCAGTAAAACAGAGGAAACGGATGAACTTTCGAACAGCGAATTAACGTAAAACGATCAACTTTACGTGAATTAGGAGAACGGAAATTGGAAAAGAAACAAACTTTTAAATCAATCGAAAACAAAAAGGCCGAAGCTTTTGATTCAACATGGGAATTACCGATTCCGGAGATAACACGTGGAAGAAAAATGAAAACAGATCACAAAAAAGGAGGAAAAAACAGAGTTTCCATCTCCATGATAGGATGACACAAAGAGAAGAGAGGAGGGACCTGTAACGGATTGATCGATTAGGTGGGTGAAGAATAAGGGCGTTGTTCGAGGTCGGAAACTGAATCTGCGAAGGAGAGATGGTGATGATGATTTTTTTAGGGTTTTTGTTGGGAGAGGAAAAGAGAAAGAGGAAATGGGAACAGAGGGTTTTTGTCAATATATTGGTTTTCAAGCCAATGGATGTGTAACCAATGTCACTTGACTTCTTGTCTCCCTTTACCGTGTTGTGTTTTTTTTTTCCTAACTCGTGTTTTGTTAACTGAAACGTATTTGCGGAAATTTGTCGCGACTCTGTGATAAGTATTTGGTTGGTTTAGAGATTTTTTTTTTGGAAGTTAGTTCATATATCATAAGAATTATGTGTTATTACCAGAATTACACATAAATTTTGAAAATTATTGGTATTTTTTAAATACTCAGCGTGCTCTTGTGTTATGTTTTGACAAAAAACGTAATTATAAGAATCCTAGTGCCAAAAAATGGGCGCCATGTAAGTAATCGCTGACGTGTATTAATGAACTCAGCCGTAAAGTGCGATGACTGAGTTATGGTTACGTTTGGGCTGAGTTATGGTTACTTGGTGGCTGAGTTAAAGAAACGTGGCTGGCTTATGAGAGATCGGCTGAGTTACAAATATAACTCAGCCATTAGTTACGGCCGGGTTTTCGAAATATGACTGACTTATGAGAGTTCGGTTGACACGCGATCATAACTCAGCCGTTTTGACGTCTGATTTTCAGAAATCTGGATGGGTTAAGAGATAACAGCTGACTTACGAATA
>KE154889.1:24691-37572 GCA_000411075.1 Sisymbrium irio | reverse complement strand
TGCTCTGCACGGATATAACATTCTTAAAACATAATAAAGCAATAAAATTAATTTAGGATTTGTAGCCGGCAAAGAAAATTAATACAAACACAAAAGCAACTTCTTCGTTTATTTGTAGACCTTTGGATAAATTTTCACAAAATTGATGTAAAAGTACAAAACAACAATTCCACCTCCTTATGAAAATTTCATGCCCATGGTCAATGAATTTATATCAGAAGCAAAGATTTAGAGATGGTAAAGAGAAGTAACAACGGTTTTAGTTACTTACCATGTAGTAGATTAAATTCAGAACCGGATGACCAAGAACATGGATCGAGTCTTAAATCCTGTCAAAAGCTGATACAGCCACCTGAAATTTTGCAGGAACGAACAGTTAAAAAAGCACTTATCAGCATAACTATCTCTGATGATGATTTCGCAGAGCTTACCACAATGCATCTTATGAGGAGGCAGGTGAACATATGGTTTGTCACAGATCAATCTCTGCAACTTTTACATCAGATGAGAGTTTTGCATCAACTTAAGCATTCACATCAAGATGTCAGATCCTTTAGATCTAATCCCATCGTTATTGTTCCTAGCCAACGTCTCTGTCGTGGTTGACGTTGTACGTCCAAAATAAGTGTTCTTTTTTTTTATTCTCGTGAATATTGTGGTTATGGCTGATTTATCACTAAAATAAGAGAGATATTTATAAATTTTAGGGGAGAGATCATGAAATAGAGATGAAAATGTAAATTTAGGAATTTGTGGTTATAAAACACTGAAAATGTTATAAAATTCTTAGTTTCAAAGATCGAGTAAAAGCTACAACTGACCTTGTTTTAGAGGAAGGCCTTTCGTGCTTCAGTTCGAGTTGCAGATCGAGCAAGACATACAATGAACAAAAAAAAGCTAGCATTAGTTAGTTAGAATTTTTAAATGAATACGGCGAAACCAAGACAAAATTATAAAATTTGTTGATGACTACTTACTGAGTAATTTTGTGATCAAAATTTGTTGATAGAGTGATTTCAGCATTCTTTTATATTGGAAGTTAAGGAGTTATTATTAAAGGTTGTTTAGAGCATGGAGTAGTGGGTGAACGAAAATGGAGAGATCGAGTTGTCATCATCCGATAATTTAGGGGGAGTTGCATTTAATTTAAAGTTCTTTGTTCTATTTTTTATTGTTATGTTGTGATAAAATTTCCGTGCCTGTGAATATGATTGGTCATTAAAACTTAAAATAATTTGATATTGTTCTGTGATCAACGTTTCAGTCGTAGAACGTGGTGTATTCTAGAAATCAGAAAATTATGTTTATAGTTTCAGAAAATAAAGGAACGAATAGTTATTTTTTTTGCTTAAAATTTTTTTTTATAACAGTTATCTATTTTTCTAATTGGCTTTGTCTAAAAAAATATGGTTAAAGCGTTAGACAGTTTTTTCGATACAATTTTTATTTAACAAATTTGATTTTTTATTTAAAACCAATGACACGTGGCAGAATTTGATTCGCCAGGTGACTTGTGTTTTATAGAATAAAGGATAGAATACCATACATTTGACGGCTGATTTAATTGACGATACGACTATTTTTATATTTGCTAGCATAATTATGGCTGAGTTATTAGCGAAAGATTCATTACTAGAATACTATTCACGTAACGGTAGACTGACATTATTCTTGATAGCTGATTTATTGAGGGTTGAGTTATGTGTTTGTTTGGCTGCTGATTTACGGATATTACATGTCAGCAAGCTCCGATTTTCCATGTCATCAACTCTTAGTTTCCATGTCATTAGTAATGTTACAACAGTCATATTAGGGTTCTTCATCTACCGCTGGCGTCTTCTTCTGCTTTTTCTTCATCATCATCTTCTTCTTCCTTCAGTACTTTCAAAATGGATCCGGTAATTATTGTTTCCGGTAACTGGGTTAAGATAAATAGATATGTATTCAATGCTGACTGTAGAGGGTGTTGAGTTATTCATATAGATGAGAATACAACACACGATGAACTTGCAAAGACAATACTCGATGATTACAGATTGAAGGAGTCGAGCCATCAGATTCAGCTGAGATACATGTTCTCGAATAAAGCTTTGGAAACAATGGCACACGATACTCCACCAGTTTACGTCTCTAATACTCGACAGTTATAAGTTTTTTTAAGCCTAAGAAAAATTTAACAGCTACGTCTCTGTGTGGAGATTACAAAGAATGAAATTAGTCTGAATGATAGAGGGAGAGAAGAATAACAGTGCTTTTCTCTACTTATTCATCAACCGTGTTTTTCTCCACTAACCAACCTTGCTTTTCTTCGCTTGTTCATCAACCACCAAGAAGTTTTGAGAAAAATAGGAAGCTCTAAAAGTTAGGATTTTTTTTATTATTGCTGAGTTATGGACATTTTGTACACTATAACTGTATTATTTAATTACGATACGACTAAGTTATTTAATTTACATTTTTGATTTTAGGGTATGTTTGAGGTTTGTCTGAGTTATTTAATTACGATACAGCTGAGTTATGGATTTTGTTTACAATATGAATTTAATTATTAAACATCTTAAGATTGTAAATGTCTGAAGATTTTAAACAATTCGAGATTTAAGAGAATGCATGGATGATTTACAGATCTCGAGATTGTAAACGTCTTGAGATTATACATATTCACACTCATTTCGCGCCTAAATGATACGATTGAGTTATTATACATATAGCTGAGTTATTTAAACGATACAGCTGAGTTATGATTTTTTTACAATATGGCTTTAATTATTAAACGTCTCGAGATTGTAAACGTCTCGAGATTTAAACGTTTTGAGATTTAAGAGAATGCATGGATGAGTTACATATCTCGAGATTGTAAATGTTTCGAGATTATATATATTTACACTATTTTCCCGTCTAAATGATACGACTGAGTTATTATATATATGTTTGAGTTATGTAAATTATACAGCTAAGTTATGGAGGTTGAGCTGATTTTCCTGCCAAAAATACGAAACATTACGATATGCATTACACTTGACGACTGACTTATAGAAACTTCACGGCTGACTTATAGGAGGTAGTTACAGCTGATTTTTATAAACTTAATGGCTGAGTTTTGGGATTTAGGGTCTAGGGTTTAAAGGATAGGAAGCTCTAAAAATTAATATTCGATAAATTATTAATCTTTATAATTATTGATATTTATTTTTTACTTTATATTAAGATTTTGTTAATATTCTATTTCTAATTTTATATATTGTATTGAAAAGTTAGTAATGTTTACTTTTTTGATTGAAATACAAAATTTATATGGATATACATCATTTTGGTTTTAAACTTATTTATATATATTTACATCATTTCTTACATATTTATATCGAAAAATGTAGTTATGATCTTTTTATATGTTAAACTTATGAACATGAATCATTTTTATATGGATATTAAATATATGTTATAAAATCTATGACAGTGTAATAAGAAATTTTATTTTCATAACTTTAAGTTTGTGTATATCATTTTTAATTAGTAGAGTTTGTAAAAATAATACCATGTTGTCAAAAAGAATTATAGATTAAAATATTATTTTTATAAATTAATAATTTTTAAACTAATAAATTTTTAAAGTCCCAGTATTATTAATTTATAGAGATTTTACTGTATATCGTTTATTATATATGATTTACGGTCTCAACTTATATCTATAGGTAAAGTTTGATATACTTGTAAGATAACATATATCTCAAGATCAAGTTAGAGTCTTAACTTGTAAATTCAAGAAATTATAAACATTTAGTTTATTTATCTTCCATTGATATCGATAAAAGGAGTTTAGTTATAATTTTTTAACATTTTTAATTTTAGGCTACATTTGAGATTTAACTAAGGTATTTAATTATGATGCGGTTGAGTTATCTAAATGACAGCTGAGTTATGGACATAAATGATGTGAATTATAGTAATTAGTGACATGAATTTGTTAATAATTTTTTAATTAAGGGTGTTTATCGTTATTTACTAGGGTTAGAAAAATATTACTAGTAATATTTGAAAGATTTATAGTAATCTAGTAATACAAAAATGTTTCATGGTATTTTAGTAATTAATCCAAAATTTAATTGTAAACTACGATTTTAGGTTTACTAATTTTACTAGTTATGTGAGTTTTAGCTTATATATGTGAAATGTAATTGGATAGAACTCGAACATATTGATACATTTAATACAACGGTCCGAACGAAATGGATCTTAAAATCACTAAATAGGCCTTAATCTCGGCTTAAATATATTTTTATAGTTTACCCAATTAATCAGGCCACAAACTAATTCATTAGTTGTACATAGTTTTCTTTAAACAGTCTCGACAAAGAATTTTGCATCGTTTTCGATTCCTTATTAGTTTTTTGAAACCTAGTCACTCAATTACTTGGTCCAGTGACAGCTGCACTCCGCTTCCGTGTCAACACACCCTCGTGTTCCCCTGTTGGAGCTTCATCTATGATTGTTTCTTCTGCATCCTACAATCGAATATAGTCGTACATTAGTTGCGCCAAGTTTTCCTTTTTCATCTAAGAAATTAATATTTTAGAAATCGTTTATCTTTGCATTGTCTCCTGGAACATCCTTCCTCGCATCTAATTACTCCTTCAAAACTCCTTCCAATACTCCGACTCTTCCCTCCAACCCATCAATCTTCTCCAGTATCTTCTCCTCTAATTTATTCAAACGATCTCGCATGACCTTGAATTCATCTTCCATGTCCTTTTTCATCATGTTTAACAAACCAGAATCAATCTTCGGACGTTCAACTCTCGGTATTGAATCATTGCATGCATTCCCACCTTCCTCTTCTTCTTTTTCTTCCTCTTTTTCTCGGGCAGTCACATCTTCTTTGTACATCTCCTCAAACCATACAAGTTTACCTTCTTTAAGACACTCCATCTAACCGTCAACAATGGGATCAGGGGTATTGATAGGAATCAAGGAGAAACATCCGACCAGACTGAACCGAACCATACAAATATGGATGGTGAATCATTCCAGCTTGAACCAGATCATGCAACCGTGGACACAAGAAGGCTAGACCGATTCAAAGGTAAAGGGAAGAAGATTGCTCGAGAAGAAACTGAGGTTGCACAAACCGGATTACCCATGCACCACGATTATGAGTCCAAATCCCGTAACAGGCGTACTGCCTGGAATTTTTATGGTTCTTAGTGTGAGGAGAGTTTGAATGGAGAAGAAGAAGTTTAAGAGAGTTTATGAAATAAGGATGAGTATATTTCTTTAAGTGAGTAATTTACAATGTATATCAATGTACATATATAGATAACAAAAAGATGAGCTACAAAGAGAATGATAAGGACAGGTGTGGTCTTGGATCAAGGAAGAGAAGTGGTCCTTCCTTGATAGCAACAGCTCCTAACGGACGGGAGGCTTAAACCAACCCGTGATCTCTTCCTTCTCCTTACTCTAACGGTCATCTGTGCTGGTTGACTCTTCTAGTTGCTTTTCTAAGTCACATGTGAGTTTAGTGATAGACTTAACTCTCTTAGGCGTGAATGAATGTGTGTAAAGAGAGCGCTGTGGTTGCTTGCTTCTCAAGTTGGTCCATTACTTGCTTTACACACTTCCATACTCCCCCTTAATCTTAACCATAGAGAACTTGATGGTTAAGATTGGAGCCATGAAACCTCACCTCATTAAAAAACCTTAGCAGGCAAAACCACATGGGAAAAAGCTATACATAAGGGAAAAAGAGTGTGAAGTTATAGCCTGGGGTCTTCATTGCTCGGCTGCTTGATGGAGATAAGGCCGAGCTTCTCATGAATGAATTCACAAGTCTTGATACCTGCTGCTTTGGTGAATACATCAGCTAACTGTTCAGAACTCCTGGTGTAGCAAGGTAGAATAGCACCAAGCTGCATTTGCTCTCTAACTTTATGACAATCAACCTCAATGTGTTTGGTCATTTCATGAAAAAACTGAGTTGGAGGCTATGTGGATAGCTGCTTGATTGTCACAGTGCATGGTGATAGGAGTAGTGATCTCTCTGCTCAAATCCTTAAGCATCATCTTCAGCCACATCAGTTCAGTAGTCAGCCTTCTCATGGCTCGGTATTCAGCCTCGGCACTGGAACATGCTACTATCTTTTGCTTCTTGCTCTTCCAAGTGACAAGGTTGCCTCCCACAAATGTGAAATATCCGTTTGTTGACCTTCTGTCATCTCTATCTCCAGCCTAATCAGCATCGCAATAACCCACCAATTATGTGTTGTGATTGCATCCCATCCAAATGCCTTGATCTGGAGTTCCTTTTAGGTATCGTAAGATCCTCTCTATCATGCTCCACTCTGACATCCTTGGCTCTTGCATATGCTGACTGATCTGGTTCACAGCAAAGCAAAAGTCAGGTTTAGTAACAGTCAAGTAGGTAAGCTTACCTACTAATCTGCGGTATAGCATAACATCCTCAAAAGGTTGATCTTCTCCCTTCTCCATTTGATGAGCCTTCTATGCATCTTCTAATGGGGTCTTAGCCGGTTTATCATCTAGTTTTCCTGCTTCAGACAAAAGATCAATACTGTACTTCCTTTGAGATAAGAAGAGACCTTCCTTTGATCTACATACTTCTATCCCAAGGAAGTACCTTAGCTCTCCCAAGTCTTTGATATCAAAAACAGATTTTAAATAGTCTTTAGTCTCCTTAATACCCACCTTATCATTCCCAGAGATGATAATGTCATCTACATAAATGAGAATGACCACAATACCTTCTTGGCTTTGCATTGTAAAGAGAGTGTGATCAGCTTTTGATCTTCTGAAGCCACAGTCAAGGAGAGTAACACTTAGTTTCCTATACCAAGCTCTAGTAGATTGCTTCAATCCATAGATAGTCTTCCTCAATCTTAGAAAGTTCCCTGGTTGAATAATGTCCTTAAGACCTGGTGGTGGTGTCATGTATACTTCCTCTTCAAGCTCCTCCTGAAGGAAAGCATTATTCACATCAATTTGCCACAGCTCTCACTCAAGGTTGGAGGCAATAGATAACCACTCTAACCGTATGTAGTTTAGCTAATGGAGCAAAGGTGTCTCGGTAATCCTCTCCATAAGTCTGGGTGAATCCCCTTGCAACCAATCTAGCCTTGCATCTTTCAATCTCTCCAGTACTCTTATATTTAATGGTGAAGACCCATTTGGAGCTAACAGTCTTCTTTCCTTTTGGCAAATCTGCTTTATCCCATGTATGATTTCTTTCCATAGCATTTGTTTCTTCTCTTACAGCTTCTCTCTGTACTTTATGCTCTCTTGCTTCTTCGTATGTCTTTGGTACTTCTTCTTGGTCAAAAATAGTAGTAAAAGCTTGATGGTCTTCAGGTATGTATGCCAAGGAGCAAGTTGCTTGTGTTGGATGGGCAATTGTGAGACTGTTGTAGTAGACTGGTGAGGGATTGTTCCTTATTCTCTGGCTCCTTCTTAGACTTACTTCTGGCTGTTCAGGTTCTACAATGGAGGTTGCCGGTGGTGTTTCTTTCCTCAGCCTCTGGCTTGTTCGTAGAGGGGCCGGTGGATGAGCGCCTTCTGAATTGGTGCAGGGTTCAGCTTCATCTGTAGTCGGTTCAGTGCCGTCTCCATCAACCATATCACCAGCTTCTTCTTGGCTCAACACAGCCTGCTGCTTATCTTGATCATGAATCATGTTTTTCTCCCCCGCAGGAGCAAGAGGAGAAGCCGGGGAGGAAGACTCGGGTACCGGAAGAGTGGGTGGTGGTCGAACGCCAAGCTTCTAAAAAAGCATACACATGTTGGCCTCACGTTCAGATTGAGACTGAGATAAGTTCTGAAGGCTGGACCAATCTTTATCAGTTTAGTTCCGTTTGTTCTCAAGAAACTTCACATCACGTTAGACTAGAACCCGTCCTGTTTCTGGTACAAAACACTTGTAGCCCTTTTGGGTGATAGAGTAGCCAATGAACATACTCTTAATACTCTTAGCATCCAACTTGTTTCGGTTCTCTCCAGGGAATAAAACATAACACACACAACGAAACACTCGTAAGTGATCTATAGAAGGTTTAGTGTTAGTAAGTATGTCAAATGGGGATAAGTCATGGAGCACTTTAGTTGGGAGCCTATTGATCAGATAGCATGCTGTAACAACCGCATCTCTCCAAAACCTTTTAGGAACGTTAGCATGAAACATCATAGACCTAGCTACCTCCATTAAGTGTCTATTCTTGCGTTCAGCTACACCGTTTTGTTGAGGGGTGTAAGGGAAGCTGGTTTGATGGGTGATGCCATGTGTGCTCATGAATTGTCTGAAAGCAAGACTTGTGTATTCACCACCATTATCTTATCTCAAAATTTTAACTTTAGCATTGTAGTGGTTAGTGATATAAGCATGAAAACTAACAAAGGCTTACTCTATCCTTAGAAGGAAGTAAGGTGATTCATGTGTATTTTGATTTTTCATCTATAAAAGTAACAAAATATTTATGATTTTCCCTAGAGAAACATGGGGAAGTCCAAACATTAGAGTGGATTAAATCAAAACATTTTTCATAAATAGTTGTTGATTTGGGAAAAACAGACTTGCAACGTTTTCCTAAGATACAAGCCTCACATTCCTCATTTTAAAATTTAATAGTAGGCAACAATAGATTTAAAGCTTTAAAATGAGGATGACCCAACCTAGCATGCCAAATAGAGTTTGAAACCATACTAACACTAAAGCTGGACTCATTAGATAAAACATTAAAGGAAGAGATGGGCTTGATATCTTCAAGAACATACAAGCCACCCTTGGTTGATCCTTGTCCAAGAACCTTACAAGTATCAATATCCTGAAATGAAACATTATTAGGACCAAATATAGCATAGCAATTTAAATCTGAAGTAGCTTTCTTGACAGATAGAAGATTAGATGTGAAGCTAGGCATGTAGAAGGCTGGTGAATTTTTATCAAACAATTTTAAATTTTATATGCCCTTAATTTGAACTTGTTCACCATTAGTAATACAAACATGACCTAGAGCAGGTTTTAAATCACTAATCAAGCTAAGATCACTGATCATATGATGTCTTGCTCCAGAGTATACTATTAGGGGTTTACCCTCACTAACCAAATCACTAACATTAGCATTAATACATGAAGTATGAAAGCTAACAGGTTGGACAGAGTTACCAGAATCTTTGAGTGCCTTTATGAGAGCATCAAGGTCAGATTTATTGAAAAATTCAGAGGATGCCATCAGTGCAGAGCTTTCACCCTCACGGTTAAACATGGTGGTTCCCATCCAAACTTGTTGCCAAATGGGCCTTTGAATCTCTACGGTTGTCCCTCCAGTTTCCATGATTGTGATGAGCATCTTTTCTGCCAGACTGTGAGGAGCGTGGTATGAGATGAGGATAGAGAGAAAAGCACCAGTCCTTGGAGTGGCCGGGCTTCTTGCAGTGATCACAAGTCACAGATCGGTTATTATAGTGGTACTGACTCTTGTTGGCTGCTAACTCCTCTGCTTTATTTGCCATATTCAATTCTCCACATTTTTCTCCAAAGAGACCCAATGTTCCTTGCTACTTCTGGATCTGTGAGCACACCTCTTCAAGACTTAGAAGCTATGTTCCTCTAAGAATGTGCTTAATCAAGTCATTGTAAGCTGGATCCAACAACACGAGTAAGGAAAACACTTTATCCTGCTCCCTTCTTTCATTGATAACTGCTACATCTGAGGTATCTGGTCTGAGCATGTCATGCTCAGCCCACAGTGATCTAAAGGTGCCACAGAAATCATTGTAGGAAGCTCCATTCTGAAGATGAGTGTTGATTGCTCTTTTAACCTCAAACACTCTAGTGAGATTTGATACATTTCCAAGAACACTCTTGAGGGTATCCCATAACTCCTTATCTGTTTCATAATAGGAATAGGCTTCAAGGAGAGGCAATCTGAGAGATGCTTGAAGGGCAGTAAGAACAGCTTGGTCCACTGCATACCAATCATCATCGCCGGCAGCATTTTTCTTTTCTCCAGCTTTACCTTCTTCTGGTTCAATGTGGTTGAACACCTTTCTTCCACATAGAACAGCTTTGGAGGTTCTTGCCCACAGAAGGTAGTTGTCTGCGCCTTTAGAAGTGACAGTGAGAGACACGGGTTTGTTGTTGTTGTTGTTGTTCTCCATCTTCAGCGACCAAGGAGTAATGAGCAGCTTTGGACCGGTGGACAAAGAGATGCACTCTGATGTGGGTTGCTAGAGAAATCCCATGAATCAAGAAGGAATAGAGACAACAACTGACTTACAAGGCTTGAGTATAGAATGAAAGAAAACAGAGCCCCTTAAAACAGAGTTTAAGCGATTTGAACTTCTATTGCCCAATGGATAAAGATTTTGAGAACAGAGTATGAGAGCTCAGAAATTTAGTCAAATGACTTTAAGAAAATCAGAGATAAATCCCAAGAGACAAGATTAGAATCCTCTTGCTCTGATACCATGAAAGTTTTATGATTGTAAAATGCGGAATGTGGAGCTAAGTGTGAGGAGAGTTTGAATGGAGAAGAAGAAGTGTATGAGAGTTTATGAAATAAGGATGAGTATATTTCCTTAACTGAGTAATTTACAATGTAGATCAATGTACATATATAGATAACAAAAAGATGAGCTACAAAGAGAGTGATAAGGACAGGTGTGGTCTTGGATCAAGGAAGAGAAGTGGTCCTTCCTTGAGAGCGACAGCTCCTAACGGATGGGAGGCTTAAGCTAACCCGTGATCTCTTCCTTCTCCTTACTCTAATGGTCATCTGTGGAAGTTGACTCTTCTAGTTGCTTCTCTAAGTCACATATGAGTTAAGTGATAGACTTAAATCTCTTAGGCGTGAATGAATGTGTGTAAAGAAAGAGCTGTGGTTGCTTGCTTCTCAAGTTGGTCCATTACTTACTTTACACATTTGTATACTGCCGTGTACAGATTTGACCTGAAGTGATCCGAACATGAGTTAAGGCTCATTCCGCGACTAGAAGACCGAGTTGGCCATACAAAAAAAGATCTTCCCCGTACTAATTACTGAGAGGAGTTGTCTGATGCATCCATAGCTGGTTTAGCCCGAGCAGAACGTCCTATGAGTCACAACACTTGCACTTTCACCCGGAAAGCTGTCCGCGACACCGAGCCAAAGGATGATGCTTCCTGCCAAATGGAAGAAACTACCGGCAAAACTTCATGGACCGGATGGAACGAGACTTAACCGGAGCATGCATTTTATGCGTGAACAATGTCGAGCCAATATGCGATGTTTAGCCCGACCACATTTTATTTGACCGACCAACTGAACAAGTATCATGCGGCCGAAGGAATCACATATTATTCGACGACCATGCATACATGAAATGCGACCGACCTTGTGCATTTTCATGTGGGACAAAAAAGGAGCTGGAAAGTCCATCTTGGGCCGACCACATTTTTATTCTTCTTCTTCATTTCTATTTTCAGACCAACTGAGTAGGAGCTCTAGAGTTTATTTTATTTCTCTAGCTAAGCCTAAACCTAACTATAATAGGGTAAACACTTGTATTTATCAGATTCATACAAAGTTCTGATGTAAGTATTTTCAGAGAAATCTCTCTTGTTCTTCTTGAACAATTTTGTTGCTTGAAAGGTTACTTCAATCAGAAAACACATTTAGGCTGTTCTTATGCATCATATCAAGAAGTCTGTCAGTTGGGAATATCTGAGGCCACTCTGCAACCTCAGTGCGATCCAGAAATCCACCTTTGCAGTGATCCATTCCAAGCATATCCAACCATTCAGCCAAGTCAAAAGTCCATTCCTGGCTCAAGTCTTATCATGTAACTTCGTCATCTTCATTTCTGTGATTCCATTCAGATGAGTTTTTTTTCGTCCGATGGAGTCAGGATCCTCAAAATGTCATGTTCATCGAGACAACCAATACATTTTAACACCAAATCAACAACCCAATAAATTTCATATTGCAAATGACAACTAACCTTAGCTTTTCCAAGTTCTTCATTTATTTTGGATAGAGGAAACTATCTTGTTCCGTTTCTCTTGAACCTGGTTCTGCACAACCTAGGAAAGCTATCTTTTCCGCCTGGATTTATTTCTTAGCATTTATTCGCCTATTGGGGAATTGCCTTAAACGCTAAAATCTAACAGTAAGAGACATTTACTTTTACTTAGCTCTCGTCTCATAAAATAAAAATGTAATATTAACTATTCTAATTTATAATTTTTACCTCCAAAAGAATAATGAAACTTGGAATCGGCCACATTGCCCCCTCCATCACTAGCCCCTTAAAATGGTTTATCATGTGGTTGATCTCTCTAAGCAGATTCTTAAATGATCTCCCCCAAGGAAATGTCTCGCAAAAATCAAAATCATTTACTGCTCTTAGAACGAAGGGGTCCACTGTCGTAATACCTGCTCCAGTCGCTTTTGTTTTTCCTGATACAATGTTCGTTATGAAGTAGAAGACCACCATCTTCAACCTATCAGAACAATGTCCCATTTCAAGAAGCTTTTCTCTGACCTCTTCATAGCGGACTTTATCTTTATTGAAATGCTTCTTTGCAAAGCTCATGATGTCCGCTTCCAAATAATTAACAGGGTAGAATAGACAGTCAAACCCAGATATCAATGCATGTTCTCTTAGACCATAACGGATGGAGACTCTATTCACAACGAACCAAAGCTAATTTTTCTTTTATGTGCTTGCATTTCGAAGAAGGAGCCCATATGCTTATGGCGTTTGTCCTTTTCCATGTGGAAACTATGTTTGAACTGATGATGATTCACAAACAAACCCTCCTCCTCGTTTTTCATATTTACACTTGTTAGTGTTGTTGTCAATGCTTCATACATAAAACACCTTATCGATATCTT
>KE154887.1:570192-599470 GCA_000411075.1 Sisymbrium irio | reverse complement strand
GCCCCGTCCCCGTCCCCAACACCAACCCCACCCCCATTCCCAAGCCCCTTGGCCAAAAATGACTCTAGCTGACGTCCAGAAATATACCAAGGTTTTTGTGCAAGTTGACACTGATAGGGATGGAAAGATCACTGGGAACCAGGCTCGGAATCTGTTCTTAAGTTGGAGGCTCCCGCGAGGTAGGCTGCATTTACCTTTTTTCGTTGTTGTTTCGGCTGTTAACTACTAGTTTAGTTTCAGTTTGAGCTTGTTCTTGTAATGGTGAACAATCGTAACAATTAAGCGACAGTTCTCTAGTCATGTATATTTATCTGTATAGTATTAATCAACTGCCGTTTTAGGAGTATTTCATGTTTTATTCCAAGTGTAGACTATATGTCGATAGTGATATTAATATTGTCTCGAACATAATTTTTCATACTTTGCATGGGGAATAGACCGTTTGATGTGTGTTTTCAATGCTGTTCCTTGGTATTACAGAGGCTTTGAAGCAGGTATGGGATTTATCCGATCAAGATAATGATAGCATGCTTTCCTTGAGGGAGTTCTGTATTGCTGTGTATCTAATGGAGCGTTACAGAGAGGGCCGACCTCTTCCCCCAGTGTTCCCAAGCACTATAATATCTAGTGAGAGCATGTTTACCTCTCCTGGTCAATCTGTGGCACCACAAGGCAATGCATCCTGGGGACATCCACAGGGTATTGCATCACACAATCCAATTTCTGTATTACTTGCATTATCTTTCTGAAGTAGGCAGATTTATTCCTGGACCAAATATTGTAGGTTTCCAACAGCAACAAGTTCATGGGGCCCCAAGGCCACCAGGTATTCCCAAAGGAAAGCCTCCAAGGCCGGTTCCTCTCTCTCCTAGTGATGGAATGGTCCAGCCCACGCAGCCAAAGCGTAAATTGCCTGAGTTGGACAAACATCTGGTGGACCAACTTAGCAAAGAGGAGCAGGATTCGCTGAACTCGAAGTTTGAAGAAGCCACTGCTGTTGATAAAAAGGCACGTTCTGGTTTCTCTCTGATTTTAATGTGCTAATGTGGTGAATTTGTTTGGTTAGCGTGAGTCAAATGTTTTTCGTTTTTATCTGAAGGTGTCTTTTGCCCCCCCTTCATATGGGTCTAACATGAAATAATTGTGGATTTAGGCAGTCAAGATCAGAAGTTTCAGGGTCCTTTCTATTTATTCGTGGAAGTTAATCTTATTTTTTTGGCCTAGAAGATATCAATCAACCTCTGAGAACTATACATAATTCTTAATTTTTTGCTAAACCTGTTTGAACCTACTTATTACGATCTGTGTGCTTTTCCGGCATAGGTGATCAGTTGTCCATGTAGACTTTATTGACGTAACCTAGAAATTTATGTGACTGCCGTTTCTATTTTGAAATTCTTGTATTTTGTTCTTCAGGTGGACGAACTTGAAAAAGAAATAGCTGATTCCAAGCAGAAAATTGATTTCTTCCGTGCTAAGATGCAGGAACTTGTAAGTATATTTGCTTACCCAGCTTGGTCTTTTCTTTCTAAAATGTTGATTGTAATCGCTTATTTGATCACCAGAAGTAGAGGCAACAATTGTTTGACATTATGATTACATATAGTTTTGCTGTTTGATCAGGCTTTGTTCTGAAGTGATCTCAAACGTTCTAGGAATATAGTTGTTTTCAGGAACCTCATTATTATTATAAACGATCACTTTGTTTCTATAACCTTGGTTCCTTGGGTGACAGATCTTATACAAGAGCAGATGTGACAACCGATACAATGAGATTGCGGAGAGAGTCTCGGGTGATAAACGTGAGGTATACAGTTTCTGTTGCACCGTGCTTCGTCTATGATAGTATTAGAGATCCATTTTGATTATCTAACAAAATCAACCTGTAATCTAGCTTGAATCTCTAGCAAAAAAATATGAGGAGAAATACAAGAAGTCTGGCAATGTCGGCTCTAAATTGACTATTGAAGAGGCCACATTCCGCGATATACAGGTAGTCTAGAAGTATCAATCTCAGGAGCATGGCTTCCTTTGAATTGTCCGCAAGCTGGATGTCACCTTGAAAAATATGATAAACCTTTAAAATGCAGGAGAAGAAAATGGAAATGTACCAGGCAATAGTCAAATTTGAAGAAGGCAAGCTTGATGAGACCGTTGTTAAGGTAAGCCATACGTGCTATCTGGTTGATTGAATGTGACTGGTGGTTGTAGTTGACTAAATATTGTCTTGTAGGAGCGCACTGAACACATCCAATCAGGCCTTGAGGAACTGATTAAAAATTTGAATGAGCGCTGCAAACAATATGGAGTACGTGGCAAACCCACTTCTCTGGTGGAGCTTCCTTTTGGTATAATTTTGTCCCATCTCCTTTCAAGTCAAATATCACCTTTAGTATTATATTCTCTTGATCAGTGGCAGGAAAGGTTGCCACATTTTCTGGCTCTTAAATATAGAATCTAGTAATTTTTATTATTCAAGAATTTGATTAAACGGTGATGCTTTTGTACAACACGAAACTCTGTATTTTTGGTTCTTTATGTCTTGTTGCCAGAAAGACTTCTATCTATACAACTTTATACCTGCTGTATCTTCCTTTCTATATATATTCATGGGACTTCCTCCCGTTTTACAGGTTGGCAGCCTGGTATCCAAGAAGTTGCTGCTGATTGGGATGAAGATTGGGATAAGCTAGAGGAGGAAGGTGAGATTATCGAGGAAACATGGCTTTGTTTAATCAATTTCTTGTTTTTCTTTATATTTTTGGGTTATCTCTCTCCCAAAACAGGGTATGGATTTTGTAGTTGAACACTTGAACTCCGCATCCTAACTTGTCTTCTCTTCCAGGGTTTACCTTCGTCAAGGAGCTTACACTCGATGTCCAAAATGTCATTGCCCCACCGAAGGAAAAATCAACCGCTTGGAAGAAAGAACTTACTGTCTCTTCAAATGAAGGTGAAGACGTTTCATCCTCAGATGTTGAGTCTAAAACAGAGAAAAAGCCAAGCAGTGGAGAAGAGGCATCTGAACATTCAGACGGTAAAACAGATAGAAACGGATCTCTCGATGACTCTAATGTTAAAAAGGGTATTGAAGCTGATGGTTCACCCAGAACCAAAGATACGAGGAGGTATGCTTTTTGTTTTAGACCTTGTGTGTTTTGGATTGCATTAACTATGGATATCATTTGCTTCCATAAAAAGAGGAAAATAGAGTATGATATGTTCCCACACATCTCGGGTGCCTTACATTGTCTACATTTTATGCTCAGTGAAAATGGCCATGATGATGGTGAATCTACTGGTTCTGCTGGGAAAACTGTAAACGAACCTAGTTGGGACTCTCACGATGAGACAGATTCAGTTTCAAGCGTCAACCCTGACAACGGAAAGGTATAATGTGCTCATGTGCTCTATGTTATTAATATTTTGCAGACACCGACATTTGCGGTTTGTAACGTTTGATTATCTATGTTTCTTTTAACCTTGACATACGGGAAGAATCATTCTTTTTATTCCTGGTAAAAAAGACAAGCACTATTGGCGCTCCGTTATCTTAATCTAATTGTTTTGAGTGTTGTGGTTTACGCAGGACAAGGATCATGAGAAGTATGATAGTGGTTTTGGATTCGGGTTCGGATTCGATGACTTCAGCATTAAGCCTATAAAAACGGGTTCCACCCTATCAAATGATTTCCTCCCTCCTAAGTTATCTATATTTTCTGATTCTGTCCCAAGCACCCCGGCAAATGCAAACGACAGTTTCACTGCAAAACCTTCTTTGTTTGCTGATTCTGTCCCGAGCACCCCAGCAACAACCACTGCCTCTTACCCAGGCCAGAAATCATACTTTGATGACTCGGTTCCAAGCACTCCTGCCTACGCCGGAAACTTGTTTCCCGAGAAGACATCATTCTTTGACGACTCGGTTCCAAGCACTCCCGCCTATCCTGGAACCTTGTTTCCTGAAAAGAAATCATTCTTCGATGACTCTGTCCCAAGCACTCCTGCTTATAGCACGTCTGATTTTGGTGGGAAGCCATTTGCATCAGAGACTCCTCGTTCAGACAACTTGTTCCCAGGAAGAAGTCCCTTCATGTTCGACTCTGTCCCAAGCACACCCGCGGCACACGATGACTTCTCTTCCAACAGTTTCTCCCGCTTCGATTCATTCAACAGCAATAACAACGACGCTTTCTCGCTATCCCGCACAGACTCGATGCGCAGCACAAGCGAGCCAGACCCATTCGCATCCAGGTTTGATTCTTTCAATAGATATGATTCCTTCAATGCACAAAGCTATGATTCATCTAGCAACAACTACGCATCCGAGACACCTAAAGCCTCATTGAGTAGATTCGACTCAATTGGAAGCACCAGAGACTCTGA
Source organism: Sisymbrium irio (assembly GCA_000411075.1). Taxonomy (NCBI): domain Eukaryota; kingdom Viridiplantae; phylum Streptophyta; class Magnoliopsida; order Brassicales; family Brassicaceae; genus Sisymbrium; species Sisymbrium irio. The sequence goes on along the minus strand of KE154887.1, from coordinate 595,084 downwards.
TTACAGTCACGGGTTTGGGTTCGATGACCATGACCCGTTCGGTTCTACTGGACCATTCAAAACAACGACAACTACAGCGGAGACACCACGGAGCAATGATCATTGGAATGCCTTCTAGCCCCCCCAAGCCCACGTGTGATACGAAATATGATCACATATCATATATAGTTCGAGCTTATACCAGTCGGAAGAGTTCTATGTATTTTCATTTGTTTGGTTTGCCCTCTGCTTGCTTAATTTTTATTGTTAATATATAATAGTTCTTTCGCCATTTTTTATGTCCTGTTTAAGGATTTTTTTGACGAGTGTCCTATTGGTCTCCGAGTAGTGTTTCTTTCTTTGCTCTTCTTTGTTATGACGAATAATGCAATTTTATGTGTCCCTTGTGAAACAGAAATTTATATTTGTATTTTTGTAATCGTCTCGTATGGATTAATTTTCAGATTTTTCTATATTAGATTGATTGTTTTGGAGGAATAGTCTATCGTTAATTTGATTGTATTTTTGTAACTTGATGATTTTATGAACATATATTAAAATCTCGAGTGTTGTATGTCATAATTTTGTTAACTGTAATTATGCCAATGGAATAGTTTGGTTAAGAGCACTTGCGCCATGTATTGAATTTAAGATTTTTGGTGGATGCTGTTCGAATAATTTACAGTAAGATTTTTAGTAAAATGATGAGCAAATGGATATACCTTTCTGGTCACAAAAATACAAATCTCTAAGAAAAACACACACAGATATTGAGGGGGAGTAGATTTGGCGCGTGGAGACCACTCTCAGTCTCAAGTGTCAATCGAGTCACGATCAAAGAGGAAGGAGCAGAGTTATAATTGAAAACCCATTCGGCCATGAAGAGGACGAAAGCACGAGGTCCACCAAATTCCTGCAAAACTCCAAAACTTGATCTCCAAATATCAACATTATCCGCCACTACGCTGAACCGCCTCCTCCCTCGTCGTTATTCCCTCTTCACCACCCTCTCCCATGCTCCTATGCTTCTGCCCTTGCCACGTCCCTCACTTCCTCATGAGTCGGCTTTCTCCCGCCACCGGTTTCTCTCCCCGCCTCCACTGCTCCCTTGATTGGGGTGGCTCTGATTCACGATTCGGCTTCCGATTCCGGAGAAACGATGTCCCTTTCAAACGCCGCTTTAGATTTGTGATCAGAGCGCAGCTCTCTGAAGCCTTCTCTCCGGATTTAGGTTTGGATTCTCAGGTTATTCTGCTACTTCTCTCCCACTTCCTTCATCGTTCATACCGTTTCTATGCTTTCACTTTGTTAGAATTCATCGTTTGTGTATAGATGGATCTATTCAATTTCGACTTCACTTAATTTTCTCCGAGAATCTTTAGATATTTCGAATAGACGAATCATTTGCTTATTTGTTCTAAGCTAGATTGTTTGTTCAACTAACTTCATTCGCTTGTATCTTTGGAAGGCTGTGAAATCTCGTGATACTTCGAATTTGCCTTGGATCGGTCCAGTTCCAGGGGACATTGCTGAGGTTGAAGCATACTGTAGAATTTTTAGATCAGCAGAGCGGCTACATGGCGCTTTGATGGAAACGTTATGCAACCCTCTGACTGGTGAATGTCGAGTACCGTATGATTTTTCACCCGAGGAAAAACCTTTGTTGGAGGACAAAATAGTATCAGTGCTTGGTTGCATATTGTCTCTTTTGAACAAAGGGAGGAAAGAAATTCTCTCTGGGAGGTCATCTTCTATGAGTTCATTTAGTTTGGATGATGTTGGGGTTGCTGAGGATAGTCTTCCACCACTTGCCATATTCAGGGGTGAAATGAAACGCTGTTGCGAAAGCTTACACATTGCTCTCGAGAATTACCTGACGCCTGATGATGAAAGAAGTGGAATTGTTTGGAGGAAATTACAGAAGCTTAAAAACGTCTGTTACGACGCAGGTTTTCCACGCAGTGATAATTATCCTTGCCAGACGCTTTTTGCGAATTGGGACCCTATTTACTCGTCGAATATGAAAGAGGATATTGACTCTTACGAGACTGAGATTGCATTTTGGAGGGGAGGACAAGTGACTGAAGAAGGATTGAAGTGGTTAATCGAGAAAGGATTTAAAACAATTGTTGACCTGAGAGCTGAAAACGTGAAGGATACGTTCTATCAGGCGGCACTTGATGATGCGATTTCCACTGGGACAATTACATTGGTGAAAATTCCAATTGAAGTCAGGATGGCTCCTTTAGCTCAGCAGGTCGAGCTGTTTGCTTCTATTGTATCAGACACCAGCAAAAGGCCGATATATGTCCACAGTAAAGAAGGTGTCTGGAGAACTTCTGCGATGGTTTCCAGGTGGAAGCAGTATATGACACGTCCGGTGACGAAAGAAATTCCAGTTTCAGAAGAGTTGAAGCGCCAGGAGTTGTCTGAAACTAAGGTTGGATTGAATGTTGTAGTATCTGGTAAGGGTGTGCCTGATCAGCAGACTGATAAAGTCTCTGAAATCAGTGAGATTGATAGTAGATTTGCTTTAAACCAGAGCAAAGAATCTGTAAGCAATGAAGAAGATACGTCGGCATTAGAATTTAATATGGTGAGTGATCCTCTTAAAGCTCAAGTTCCACCGGGCAATATTTTTTCAAGAAAAGAAATGTCCAAATTCCTGAGGAGCAAAGGTATTGCTCCTGCTGGTTATCTTAGTAATCAGTCCAAAAAACTGGGAATAGTGCCAAGTCCGCAAGTCTCTTATACTGGAGTGACAAACGGATATCAGATTGCTGATTCTGTAAGAGGACCTACGGAGACAGGAAACTCCAACGGGACCTTTCTACCTGCAAGGTCTCAAAGTTCAGATTTTGGCAATGGGAAGTTTTCAAATGGAAATGTGCATGCTTCTGATGACACCAATACAAGTACATCGGGTAACAGAGGAAATGGCTTCTCTGCAGAGCCTATTGTTGTGCCTCCAAGTGATAACTTAAGTCGCACTGTAGTTGCAAAACCTGCTCGAGAGTTTAAGAGAAACAATAGTGCTTCTTCGTCGGATTCCAGTGATGATGAAGCTGGGGCTATTGAGGGAAATATGTGTGCTTCTTCCACTGGTGTAGTAAGGGTGCAGTCGAGAAAGAAAGCAGAGATGTTCTTAGTCCGAACTGATGGAGTCTCTTGTACAAGGGAAAAGGTTACAGAATCCTCGCTAGCCTTCACACATCCAAGTACTCAACAACAAATGCTTCTTTGGAAAACTACCCCAAAAACTGTCTTACTGCTGAAGAAGCTTGGGCTAGAACTCATGGAGGAAGCTAAAGAGGTAAACGCTTTCTAGAAGATTATATACTGCTTTCTTGTGTAGTGAAGTTGCCTGTAATTTAGGAAACCGGTGAATAGTTGTTGTTCTTCGAATTTGTTTCAGGCTGCATCTTTCTTGTATCACCAAGAGAAGATGAATGTATTGGTGGAACCTGAGGTGCATGATGTATTTGCCAGGATTCCAGGGTTTGGCTTTGTCCAGACCTTTTACATACAGGACACGAGGTACAAGAATAAGTTAAGTGGACATCAGCTAGACTAATCATCCACGGCTAATTGTGATCGACTTTATTTTGCTTTTGTTTGAATATCAGCGATCTCCATGAAAGGGTTGATTTTGTTGCATGCTTAGGAGGGGATGGGGTGATATTACATGCATCAAACTTGTTCAAAGGAGCTGTCCCTCCCGTTGTATCATTTAACCTGGGGTCCCTTGGTTTTCTCACTTCACATCCAGTAAGCCTTTCGACTTGTTCTATTTCTTTACTGTGTCGTACTATTCTTCCTTTTACGATAGCCTTCTTATTATTACTTTTTCTTTCCATTTAGTTCGAGGACTTCAGACAAGACCTCAAACGAGTCATCCATGGGAACAACACGCTAGATGGGGTGTATATAACTCTTCGAATGCGTCTTCGTTGCGAAATCTATCGTAACGGCAAAGCAATGCCTGGTAAAGTGTTTGATGTTCTGAACGAGATTGTTGTTGATCGAGGATCCAACCCGTACCTTTCTAAGATTGAATGCTATGAACACGATCGTCTCATCACCAAGGTTTGTACCCATTTAGTTTGGTTTCTAACGTGAGGCAACATCTACTAAATATTTAAGCAAGTGAGAAGTCTCAGGGCATGCTGTAAAAATGACCCTTACATTGATATAACTTTATTGCTTTTGTGTGTTTAGGTACAAGGTGATGGAGTTATAGTAGCGACTCCCACAGGAAGTACTGCTTATTCTACAGCAGCCGGAGGTTCCATGGTAAACTTTCCAGCTTAAAGTGATCTTCAACTCTGCATTACATACAAAAAAAAGGATAAAACTTAAGAGTAATATCATGCCGTCTATAAAATCCAAAAATCGCAGGTGCATCCAAACGTTCCTTGCATGCTGTTTACTCCGATCTGCCCACATTCCTTGTCTTTCAGGCCAGTTATACTTCCAGATTCTGCAAAGCTTGAACTGAAGGTCAGACTTTTAGATCTTTAAAGCAATACACTTTCCCTGTTAAGTAGTGAAAAGCTTTTAACTTAAAAACCTAGAAACTCTCTAAGCTCATGATTGGTTATTAGTTGTTTGAAATACTCACGAGTCACGAATCCTATTTAATCAAAAACAGATTCCAGATGATGCTCGAAGCAATGCATGGGTTTCGTTTGATGGAAAAAGAAGGCAACAACTTTCGAGGGGAGATTCAGTGAGAATATACATGAGCCAACATCCACTCCCAACCGTCAACAAGTCTGATCAAACTGGTGATTGGTTTAGAAGCTTAATTCGTTGCTTAAATTGGAACGAGCGCCTTGATCAGAAAGCTCTTTAGTAATCGATTCATTCATCGACACATACATAAACATAGAGGGGTACAAGTCTGTTTGTTTCAGCCATACCTGTTTTATTGTATAGGTTCATCATAATTTCTCTATACACACGACGATGCAATCTTCACAAAGATTTGTAAATTACTGGAGAAAAAATGCAGGAAAATAATAATAATATCACTAGATTAACGGGATATTTTTTTCTTTTGTCATCCCATGTTCATTGAAAAGATCCAAAGCAACCCCAAACAAGAGATTACAAACCTGAATAAGGGCAAAAACTAGATTAACATATCTACGTATATATGATTCCTTTGAATAAATTAAAAATTAATCTCATTATTCTTCGGCAAAAATTTCTCAAATCATCTAACACATTTAAAAATTAATTAAGAAAAGTTTTTCTTTAAATAAATTAAAGTTGTGCACAAAAAAAAATTAAAGTTTTTCTTAATTTTAATCAAAATTCATGTATATTGTTTTAAGCTAAATAAGTAATATATATACCACAATGATTATAGATATTGTTTTGACATTTGTAACATAAATAAAAGAGAATTTAGCTAAGTAAGTAATATTTTCTTCTATACCCAAATTATTATGATTTCTAAAACTATCATTCTAACCACAAATTGACCATCCATAGTTGTTATTTACCAACGATTAATTAGTTATCAAAATGTTTGAATGTTTAAGATTTTTTCGTGACACTAAAACAGAAGGAAATCACATTTTTAATTTAAAAGTTTAAAGAAGATTCTGATGTTTTTGACATAAAAAAAAGAATGAGAAAAATGGAATATGACGGTCGAAGAAGAGAAAAAGATAAGATGAGCAATTTTTTAATTTTTTTATTAATTCAAATAAATAAATAAATAATTTTTATAATTTTTTAAAAATAATACAGATACTTTACCAACTTTTAACCAGAAGTTATTACAAAGTTTCGATATATTTTCTTTACACTGAAAACTAAAACTTTAATTTAAATATTTTATAAATAATTTGAATGCTTAAAACATGAATGATGTATTTTAAAGGTTTAAAGTGCTAATTATTGTCACTTTAAATGTTAATTAAAACAAATCAGTGGTCATGTTTGTAGTAGATAACAAAGAATTGCACAAAGCATGCTCATATTTTTAATCTTTCATGATCAATTATATATCTACATTCCACATAACTCGATTACAAGGTATATATAACACTTTAACTATATATAGTTTAACTATAACTCTCAAATTAAACTTTAAAAATAATATTTAACTCAATATTTAATTAAATATATATATAACACTTTATCCCGGTGTGAGTAATTTCATCCAAATATAAATGCAAACAATATCAAATTTTCTTCTTTTATCTCAAACACATCACCATTTTTTTTTTGTTAGAGAAACCACTTCACTTATGATATAATGTGGTGGGTGGAGCACCTGGAGATTATATCCCTGGTATGTTTTTGATTGGGAAATTGTGTATTTGTCCTCTCTTTCTTGCTGTAGCACATAAGTAAAGATAAGCCAAAAGCTCATGGTTCATATTTTTCATGTTTAGGTGTTATTGGACCAATCTTACTGTATAATTATTGTCTGTCACAATCAATAGCAAGAATCATGACTGGTTTTGTCATAAAACATTTTTTATATTCCTGGCCGAATGTTAATTCTAAGCTGCACAAACAGTTCAAATGTCAAACTTTTTGAATCATTAACTACAAATGACATGACTTAAAAACTTCATAATTTAAGGAAAAGTATATTGTCATATTTGTGTTTTAGGGTTTTAGGGTTTTTAAAATAATTAAATATATTATTTCGTTTTTAATTAGCATATGACCGGAAAAAAAAATTATATCAATCACCATTGTTAAATTTTCATTTTCTCTTGAAAAGTTTGAGAAATCACATGAATAAATTGCAAAAACACTAATTTCATACGAGGAAAATACATTTCAACATCTAACTAGTTTAAATTGAAAATTAAGAATTTTTTTATGTATTATTAAAACAAATTAATGAAAGGTTGCCATATCTCTCTCTATAGCTTTACAAACATATACTTTTAGATAGCTCATTTTGACCAAAGCTTACAATCTAGCTACCATCTTCGTGAGAAGAGTTTGGTCATTTTTGTCATTTTTCAAAATAATTTATATAGTCTACAGAGAAAAAATAAAATGTGAATTTTAACTAAAAAAGTGGTACATTGTCAATCCCTCTTTTTTTTTTCTGAAAAAAAGATTTTCATTTTTCTCATAAGATGACACTTTCCTTTCCATTTGATAAACTTCTTTTATTACTCTAAAAATCAAAAGTAGGTAAAATAAATGATACGAAAACTGTAAAAAAAAACTAGTTTAAATATGTATCTAGAACAATATTATTTTATATAATACTATTTTATATAATACGAGACGGTGGGGAAGAAGGTTTTCGATGTGTTCCATTGTTGCGATCTCGCCAAATGTGCTAAATATAAAAATAAAAATAAAAAATAAAAAAATAAGTTTTTCTTTGTTGTTATGGACTCAGAAAACCGAAACATTAAAGGTAGCATAGAAATCTATATATATAAAGTAAAATATACTCTCTTCTCATTCATCCACATCATTCAAAGAGTTCTAAATTTTTAACACATTATCACCTATTCATTTAGTTGATTATTTTTTTATAAGATTATACATTAATACACATTACAATTATTGATAGCATTTAAGTAGAATATGAAAAGACATATATGTAAAAAAAATTAGTAGCATCTAATCAAAATTATTAATATTATATAAATATTACAAAATATATAGTTTTAAATTAAATATTTTATATTGAATATATATTAAATTTAAAGGAAAAGTTCTAAAAGGAAATGCGAAAGGGATTTTCTTATATATTATATATTGAAAACTAACTTAATTTATCAAACAGATAAATTTACTTATTTTAAATTATATTACATAATATATATCATATATTTTAGTTTTAAAATTAATGTTTTCTATTGAATATATATTCAATAAACATATGTTCTTTTAATAGTAAATAAAGTAAGGTTAATTAATAGTAAATAATGTATATTTTAAAAAATTAACATGTCAGAAATAAATTATGGTGGTTTATAAAATCCAGAAAAATAAATAAACAAAAATAAAAGTAATTGCTGCACAACGAAAATAATTTGAAAAATAAAATGGAGATATCAAAATGAAAAACCTAAAAAAACATGACTGCAAAAACATTAATAAAATAAAATAATATTTGAATGGATTAACATAATGTAATCTTAATATACAAAAAATGAAATTTTGAATAGGAGAATAAAAAATATTTCACAACATACTATAAACATCACAAAAGTATGAAAACGTAGGAAACGGTAAATTAGAAATCATAAAAGGATTTAACAAAAATAAAATAAGAACGAACATTCTGAAAATAAAAAATATGAACCATTATTATATCACTAAAATTTCTGAACATGATGAGATAGAGAGGAAATATATACTAAAATTTACAAAAATCAATAGATTAAAAATATTAATTATTTATAATTTATTCATATACTGACCCGCCCGTAGGACGGGTTAACCCCCTAGTAATGACATATAGCTGAAAATTTAGAGACTTTGCTTTTGCCTGCTCTTATTCCAAAGTCCTCTTGAAAGTTCAGGTAGAACAATTCGAAAGATTATTTGTAATATCCCGATTTCTGGTATATGTAAACTTATGTAGAAAGGTTAAAAGAACTGATTTGGCTATCTATGTCACCAAAGTGCACTTACATTTTCGGTTGCATATCCAGAGAAAATTCTAGGGTTAAGCGTGTTTGAGTTGGAGTAGTTAAAGGATNAATTAATAGTAAATAATGTATATTTTAAAAAATTAACATGTCAGAAATAAATTATGGTGGTTTATAAAATCCAGAAAAATAAATAAACAAAAATAAAAGTAATTGCTGCACAACGAAAATAATTTGAAAAATAAAATGGAGATATCAAAATGAAAAACCTAAAAAAACATGACTGCAAAAACATTAATAAAATAAAATAATATTTGAATGGATTAACATAATGTAATCTTAATATACAAAAAATGAAATTTTGAATAGGAGAATAAAAAATATTTCACAACATACTATAAACATCACAAAAGTATGAAAACGTAGGAAACGGTAAATTAGAAATCATAAAAGGATTTAACAAAAATAAAATAAGAACGAACATTCTGAAAATAAAAAATATGAACCATTATTATATCACTAAAATTTCTGAACATGATGAGATAGAGAGGAAATATATACTAAAATTTACAAAAATCAATAGATTAAAAATATTAATTATTTATAATTTATTCATATACTGACCCGCCCGTAGGACGGGTTAACCCCCTAGTAATGACATATAGCTGAAAATTTAGAGACTTTGCTTTTGCCTGCTCTTATTCCAAAGTCCTCTTGAAAGTTCAGGTAGAACAATTCGAAAGATTATTTGTAATATCCCGATTTCTGGTATATGTAAACTTATGTAGAAAGGTTAAAAGAACTGATTTGGCTATCTATGTCACCAAAGTGCACTTACATTTTCGGTTGCATATCCAGAGAAAATTCTAGGGTTAAGCGTGTTTGAGTTGGAGTAGTTAAAGGATGGGTGACCTACCAGGAAATCATTTGCGGTACCGTGTGAGTGAGGCCAAAACACGGGGAACGGGGAAGTCATGTGGTGATTGCAAGATTAATATATCATGACTTTCGAACCTCTCGGCTAACGAACTGACCGTCGGTCAGGGGAATGAGCATAATGAAAGGACATGTGGGCCTAGTAAGATACTTAATGGACCTAATGAGAAGATATGTGGGCTCATTAAAAGACAGTCGGAATGTTATATTATTTTTGAAAAATCTATGGTACATTGGTAAACCAGAACACTTTTATGTCTGAATTAGGACACGTTCAAGTCTCCGACATCTGAAGAGTACTGGACTAGTCGAGTAGACAATGAACAAAGCCTCGCTCGTGAGTGTTGGGGTAACAAGTTAACAACGTTGTGTTGTTTCTCTTGTTTTCATCCTGCGTGATGGCTTTTTCAATATGTATTGGGTTGTTTTCGTTTCTTGTATTAGAATAAGTTGCTAGGCAACAGTGTAAAACTCAGAAAATGGTATGAAATTTAACATTGATACCAAACAAAAAAAGTTAACAATGTGTTGGTTATGCAGCCTTTGGGACATGTCTCCACAAAAATAGTTTAACGGTTTGGGTTCTATAACCCTAGTTACTGGTTAATTGACATTGCCAATGCTGCCGTTTTGTTCACCATATACGTGAATACCAACCAATCTGCCTTCATTCATTAAGCAAGGTTATGGGCTTACGGGAACAGAAGTAACTAAAAGAGGTATACGTACTATGTGTTTGTATGTTTTTATCATAGTTTCTTGAAATAGTTTAAAATTAACTTCGCCGTCTTTCTTTTTTTTTTTTTAGAAAATGTTTGTAGTTTTGAATTTCTTGCCTATCAGTTTATGGTATTAGAGATTAACTTGGAAAGCAAGATTATCACCCTCCCTTAATTCATTAGCGTCTCACAATGCGTATCGAGCTTGTGTACGATCATGGTTGACAAGACCTTGGTGGAAAGAGATCATCTCAAGGAAAATATATTTGTTAGTTCTCTATGTTTTTTTAGCATTTCAAAACGTACTATTTTGAAGCTCCACTGCATTTCAAACTGTTTAAGATTTGCCAAGAATCAAGTCACATTAGCTTGTGATCTAGCTGATGGCTGCAATCATATTGTGATCAAATTTACATATCAACTTTCGATCAAATGAGTTTTCATCTTGCTGATGGCTGCTATATTTTCTGTATTCGTAAATAAATATTTTTTTTATGATAACCAAATTTACAAACATAATGATCGACAATAAACATAAACATACGCATGCGGAAGAAGATATGAAGGCATCAGTGATCCTCTGGAACACGAGGACTGAGGATGACGAAGGCATCAGTGATCTGTGGAACATGAGGACTGAAGACACTAATAGATTGATGATCACGGTTTTCAGCGTCCTCATCACATTACTTTTTTTCTTTTTTTGGTCACAAACCTCATCACATTACTTTCAATTCAAACATTAATATGTAATCAAACTTGAGCATTACATGGCCTGACTTTCTAGCATTCGAAACTATAGTCAGTAGAGAATGTAGTGTGTGGTACCTCTCAGCTTAAGTCGATCGAGTCTTATGATACGAATAGTTCTTGGGATTCCATCGGGGATGACCAGTACTGCAAGATTGACTCTATGGTTAGCCTTCTGGTCGCACTTAGCATTGAGATGAAGAAACGACATCCATCGATTTTATATTCTTCGAGAGGGTTTCTATGTGCAAAACTTCTGACATTCACCTGTTGACATTGAGGTTTAACATGTGAGTATCAGACAGGGAGAAGGCGGAAAAAAAAGAAGCAAAAACATAAAAACAGATAAGGATCACGGTTGATACCGCCGAGCTTAGTTTATTCATGTTCACGAGATGATCTCTCCAGAAGCAATCCAACGTCTTTAAGAGAACCGCTCTCTATTTCCAACAAAGCAAAATCGATCAGACTTGGTAGTGTCAATCACACCCACAGGCAAAAAAAAGAAAAAAAAGTACCTCTATTTCTTTTACGTATCCATCATCAAAGCCAGATTCTTGAACAACGTTCAAGTACGAAGCAATCAGATAATCACCGAGGAACTTCCGGAGAAGATTAATTGAAGTTCTGTACTTCCCAATCCTACATAATATATACTTACAGAGTAAAACTCAAGGTCTTTACTTTCTCAATGGGACGCACGTCCACACAACACATACAACCCAAGGTCCTTTCTTCCTCAATAGGACGCATGTCCACACAACATATAAAAAGACTCTATAAACTTTTGCACTCACCCCGTCAAATCATCGGAGCAAATATCGAGCCACCGTCTTAGTGAAGAATTTTTTCTGCGTATTCCCCTGAAAGCGTTTGGAGGTTTTGGCAGGTGCGGAAGATAGAAGTTTTCCATATCTATTGAACTTGTCACATGCAGGTTTTCAAGGGACTGTAACATGGTTCCTTCTGTGATCCCAGAAAATGACTCTGATAGTGGTTGTTGTTAGATTTCAATCATTTCACGAAGCGAGAAAATTTCAAGTCCATAGATGGAAACAGAAATGCTAGCTTACCATCCAGTAGGTTCCCTGAAATAGCCATAAACTCCTTCAATAACTTGGCCAAGCTCCAGTATCTTGGATGCTGCCACAAGAAATACGATAATAGAAGATGAACATTAGCAAAAACTGAACCTTCTTTGGGGGAGAAAGGAGCTTGGCTAGGACCCTTCTGCCAAGAGTTTTATTTACCTTCTGCGGATTAGAATTTCCAACGACAATTTCATCTACAACAGCTTGCATGTACCTGAGAAATAATTGCGTAGTTAAATGAGTGTGATCTCATATTCTATAGTCAGTTGTTGAAGAACTATGCACATGAACACATGCTAAAAAGTAAATGTACATGGCTTCTGCAAATGTAGCACTTACTGGAAAATATGCTGGGAGCAACTTTCGTTATCACCCGTCAAAAGCAGTTGCCTTAGGTCATAGACATGCTTCCTTTGAACCTGAAGAAGAATAAAAAGAAAATGGTTGAATCAGATAACAGTGTATCATAAAGTTAAATTCGGTGACGCGATAGAATCTTCTGGAAGACGATACCTATTCAAGTAGTATACAAGGAACAAAAAAGACGAATAATAGTGTGCTACAGATTAAAGAGAAAACAGCTATATATGATTATGGTAAAAGATATTATATTCATAAATGGTCAAGAATTCGCGAAGCAGATACAGTATTAGCAGTTGGCAAAGCTCGTACCTCTAGCACTTCGTCAAACTCGACCAGGCTTTTTCTTATACCAAAAAAGTACTTTTCTGCATTTATCTGGAGAGCTAGAAGCTACAGTGCCCAATGAGATGAGCCAGATTAGCAGAAAGAGACCAACTTTATCTGGAGCCACAAAATTATTAAATGAACGAACTACCTACCTGTTTTACTATTGTGTCACCTTCAATTGGTAAATCTTCATCGTTTGTAATCTTTGATATAAGTCTCACAGCCCACTCAGTATCAAAATTGAACTTCTGAAACATCTCATCTTGCAAGCTGTAAGCAAGCCAAAAGTAATATAAATCATGTTACAGAGGAATGACTAATATTATCCCCAGACATTTTCAGATTGGTGCAAAGGTCATAATATCTACGCAGTAAAGTCTTTTCTATGTAAGTAACTTTGCTAATAATAGAAAGCTTTTCCAGTTCAGGAGAATTTTCGATGTGATTACCTTACCATAAACCGCGTGGATCCAGGATCTCCTTGCCTTCCAGCTCTGCCACGAAGCTATAAGAAATAATATGGAGGCAGAAACTTGGAAGATTAGCCATCTAGTCATTTGATTCCATTAAACAGGACAGATGGTGCATGTGGTATCGATTTCAAGGTCTCTACCATCTCTACAGTAAAATGATTATTTGATATCCATAATCCGGAACACAACATTTTCCCCTCAGGAAAATAAATGAGAATTATCATGTAGTTCCCTGATCATCATGCTACCTTTCTAGATAGTAGTCCGGGAAAATCATTTTAAACGTTCGTAAAAGCTTACTTGGTTATCAATCCTCCGAGACTCATGCAAAGATGTCCCAATCACATGAAGGCCTCCAAGCCTCTTCACTTCAGAACCTTCATGCAGACAATGCGCCTCACAGTCCTTTAAGACTGACAGATAAGCCAGAGCAATAGCAGGGCCTAAAGGGTACATTTCTGACTGCTCGTTGACAAGATTCTGCAGTTCCGTAGGATCCATGGTCTGGCTTTTCTCCAAAGATTCTGTGACCACGGACTTTGCCTTTTTCCTCGGCCAGCTTTTACTTTCGCTTTTGCCAACATATTTTGCTGTGTGAATTGAATCCAAAGAAGAAAGAGTAAACTAAACATCAAACATGATCCGTAGGGTATATGCAGAAGTTCAAAAAATGAGTGTTGAAAGATGAGAGGCAAACCCATAAGAGACGCTCTGGCTAACAAAGCTAATGACGATGGTCCCACTTTGATTTTTGACAACACCTGACACAATTTACAGGAAAGTTCAATTATTCTTTCTACAACGGGATAGAAGTATCTACAAGTGATCCGGCCTTTATCTTTTAAGAATACCTATATAAAGAGCTCACAATATGAATTCTTTTGCAACAAATACCTTTTGTGATAATTCATTATCATCGATATCATCTGCCAAAACTTCACTTGTTAGATATGAAAGGATGCTATCCTCTATGATTTCCCTTGCAAGCATCTGAGATTACAGCCACAAGAACATAACTGATTAAATTAATTGGCAAAAAGAAGACAAAGACAATACACAGCTAGATGCCCTCAGAAGTAAAGTCATCAAGAAGACACTCAAGCAACTGCAGATCAGAAAAATATCTGGAAATAGTGGAAAGATAAGGATATTAACCAAATACCTTCGGATTTCCTCCGAGAATAATGTCAGTGCCCCTGCCAGCCATATTTGTAGAAATAGTGATGGCATATTTTCTTCCTGCTTGCGCTATAAAATCAGCTTCCCTGGCAGCATACTGAATAAAGTAAAGATAAGAGTTTTAGAACTATCTGACTTAATTTTGAATCCTATGTTGGTTTTTACAATGCAGAGGGATAAGTGCCAAATCCACCTTGGGTCGTGCATTCAGGACATTGTGAGGAATACCCCATTCTTTCAGCAGTGCTGATAAATATTCAGAATTCTCTACACTGCAAAAATGGCGCACACATGTTAATTATTAAAAGCATAAGATGTTTTTAAAAAGAAATTAGATTTCGGTTCCTATCATCTAGTCTAGTCCTCCGTAGTTCATCATTAGTTCTGCCAACATAAACCACACGCTCGATAAAGAATTCATATATGTCTTTATGTCGATGATTTAACAATGCCCAAGATCTTATGTATACTTTCGAATGACATCAGTACATGCAATATATTTTGAAATCTTGTATAATTGCCTAAGATGTGTGAAAAGTTGCTGAAGTGGTTTGACCACATGGAGTTACCTTGTTGTTCCTACCAAAACAGGACGACCTTGTCCAAACATATCTTCGACTTCTCGACGAACATATTCCCATTTTCCTCGAGCAGTCTAACATACATCATAAAAAAAGGATGAAGTAAAAGGAAAAATTAGTTTACATTTTAGAAATGAGATGAACGATACAAACGCAAATACGAGTTTTTCGGATGCTTACCGCAAAAGCTTGTATAGGTAGATCGATTCGAATATTTGACAAATTTGTAGGAACTTCAATAACAGGTATCTGGAACATTTTCAAAAATTCTTTTTCCTGCAAAAAGTTGAAGAAAAAAATGTCTCAAACTGCCTTGTTTAGTCAAGAAAATGATATCTTTTAAACAGGTCAAAGTGAATGCCTATGTACAAACCTCTGTCTTTGCTGTCCCAGTCATCCCGGAGAGCTTTGGATAGAGTTTAAAGAGCGATTGATAGGTGATTTGGGCCACAACAATTGAATCAGCCTAATTCAAAGAGTTTAGTTTTATGAGCATAAAATGTTGGAGGCATAACCTTAACCACGGCTAAGATCTGTGTGACAGACCTGAATTTCGAGACCTTCTTTAGCCTCCACCGCCTGGTGGACTCCTTCTGACCATCTCCTTTTCTCTTCAACTCTTCCAGTCAACTGAAATTATTTGAAATCCTTACTTAGCTCTCATACGTAAATTTTAGGAAATGAAACAATGAGTACAATTAAAGCCAGAACTACTGATACCTCATTAATTATTAGTGCTTTCCCATTTCTCACAATATATTGGACATCACGCTTGTAAAATTCTTTAGCTTTTAAAGCATTCATCACAAACCTGCAATATAAAAAAATCCAATAAACAGGGATAACGAAGAACTGCGCAAAAACTTTGAACTAAATGTGAGAAAAACTAGTTCGAAACAGGAAAAAGAAGAACTATATATTAGAAACATAATCGGATTGCGAAGCCAAAGACTATTATTAGCAACAACTTTTACAGCATTTACCTCGTATCTCCACCCGTAACTGCCAACATATGCCATTATTCTAACTTTTGTAATTATGACCACCAAATCTAAAAGTCCCCCATTCAAAATTTTGACAACTAACTATTAACAGCCGAAGTCTTCCGTCCCCATTTGGAACATAAAGAATATAAGTCATAGCAACAAGTAGATACCTTGCCCATGGATCATTTTCGTCCCATAAATCAGCCGTCTCAAGAGCCATTTCAGCAAGAGATATACCTTCTTCCGTGAGTTCCACTGAGTTCTCTTTCAATTCAACTTTATAATGCTGTTAAGAAGGATTTCATATCAGTTTAGAAAATCATTTCTTGAACAAAGAAAATATATGGTCGCAATAAAATAACAGAAAAAGGTGAAACTCACAATATCTTTGACGAGAAGTTCAGCCACTTTAGCAGCAACTGGATATCGTGCGGCATTTTCATTAGCCTGTGACACAAGTACAACAGAAAGGACCCCGTCAATCAATGCAATTATGTCCCAATGATATAGCTTTGCTTTCTCTATTGCATCGACAATTCTTAACCAGATTCAGACTATTATCCAAATGTCAAGATCCCCTACGAATTAAACTTGTAAACTCATCACAATGAAATGTATTACCTCACCACTTATGAGCAACGGATTTCTGCCTTCATCAATGAGGACAGAGTCCACTTCGTCAACTATTGCAAAGTGAAATGGTTTTGGCCTGTAGATCATAAAATGTCAATATTGAACAAAATTGAAGAGTGAAAAGATTTACGGAATCTACCATCTCATCACGAGTTGTTCACTGTTTGAAGTAAGGTTATCACGCAGATAATCAAATCCAAGCTCCTGAGATATGCACAAGTGTTATGGAAAACAATAAAATAAATAGTTATTGGTGTATGTTATGTCACACGTAGAAGATCGATAATGAAATTAATAGTTACCGAGTTATTGGTGTATGTTATGTCACAGCTATAGTTGAATTTTCTTTCTTCAGCTTTCATTCCTCTCTAATTGTACAATCAGTTGTACACGAAATCTCCATAAGTTTTCTGCTTTGAATTCAGAAGGTAGAATGCAAAGAGCACCTGAGAAACCTACCTGAATGAGACCAACTGAAAGACCTAAGAAGCGGTGAACACGACCCATCCATTCTGCATCACGCTGGGCCAGGTAATCATTCACAGTAACCACTGCCGCCAGAAAAATAATACCAACAGCTTTAGCTAGATATTAAACGATACGTTTCTATAGGTATATAATTGTTTATCCAGATTGTGGCAAAATGTCAAAGTCGTTAAGTGGCAGAGAGAGCAGCAGACAACATACCATGGACGCCCTCGCCAGTTAATGCATTAAGATATGCAGCTAATGTAGAGACTAGTGTTTTCCCTTCACCTGTCTTCATCTCCGCAATGGATCCATCGTGAAGCACTCCTCCCCCAATTATCTGAGGCAACAAAAACCATAAGTGTGCCTAACAATCTCTCTTCACAAATAGATATGCACCCAAGAAATAGTATGGATTACAGTTTGAGAGTATATATATAGACAGACCTGGACATCAAAATGACGCATCCCAATTGTCCTCTTTGCAGCTTCACGAACAACAGCAAACGCCTCTAGAACAGTGAAAAAACAACAAAAGAGTGAGAAATCAGTTACAAAGATTTATCAAAACAAAGTAACATTCTCAAGAGAAAAAATATAGAAAAATCCACGTAAGGTTTTGATCAAACCAGCTTGCATATCTGCTAAGGACTCCCCACGTGATAAGCTTTCCCGAAATTCTGCAGTTTTTGCTTTCAGCTAAGGAAGAAAACAAAGAAAAACCAAAAACTACATTAGAGAATCAATTAAAAAAAAAAGGGGATGAAGTAGTGAACACAAAGTTGAAACCTGTTCATCGGAAAGGCTTTGAATCTGCAGTTCGAGGGAATTGACAGATTCCACAAGACGATAGTAGTCCCGCACAACCCAATAATTCATGCTTGCAACATCTTGTAAATTCCTTTTCAAACGACCCAGATTCCCCTAAAATATATTATGATGATAAGTAAAACACTACTTAGAAGCCTGAGAAAGAAAGAGTCACCAGAAAACAACTAAAGAAAACGGAAGAGACAAATGATCGAACAGTTGGTGTGCAAAAACTACTCTCAGAGTATCATACCATTAGGGAAGCAGAGACACGACTTCTCCGAACGACGTGACACCTCTGAATAGGCATGACAGGCCGACAGAGGAAAACACCAGATAAGGGTTTTGTCCATGGAAACTTATTACTTGGAGACAGTAAGCATGGCGCTGGTGGATGGCATGTATTAGGAAGGTTCACAATGTTTAAAAAGGTGCCCATATTCACACAAGGTACTGCTTTGTTACAGTAACTTTCTTAATGTCGTTGGTCAAGCATCCATGGATGAAATAATCCCTCTGTGTCTCATGAAAATCAGAAACGGAATACGTTTTTGCCGACAGGATGGCGCTAAATTGCTAGTTATTGCCCCCAATTTAAATAGCCTTGCTTAAATTTTGATATATTTACTTTTAAGTCCCTGAAAAGTTTTACTCTCTCGCAATTCGTCACTCAACTTTATAAATTACCATCTTTTGTATTGATCTCTGTTTTTTTTTTGGGTTGACGAGCTATTTCACCACAAAGAAGTAATGTATTGCATCAAATGTCTCTCCAACTATCCCCGAATTATAAGTTCAAATGTATTTCCCCACAAAATTTTGATTTAAACGGTTTATGAATGTAAATCCGGTTTATTATTTAAACCAGACCATAACCTTTTTTAGGGACATTTTTATAACACAGACCTAAAAGTGCAATACAACCGAACATTCTAAAATCTGAGAAATAAACTAATAATTTAAGACCCACTAGTAAAGCCAAATGAATCAGGAAATGTTAATTTATCTCTGGAAATCAGAAAACCAGTGAGAAATATAAGATTGAGGAGCACTTGATGATCTTCCTCCATTTTTCCACCGAGAAATGACATCCGTCTCAGGTTCCAACGAATTTGACTCAAACATCTGGCTCAATTAAATCAAAGAAATCAAAGTATTTTAGCCCCATTTTTTTATCAATATGTCCACTCATATCATTAATTCACTAAACACCTAAAGACAGATATATAGTGGTCTCTTTTAAATCACCGCTCTCCATTTCTGCAACGTTGTCAACGGAAACACAGCCGAAGATGGCTATGGCGGTAATTTCTTCTCACTCGTTCAACGAA
The DNA here is from genome assembly GCA_000411075.1 of Sisymbrium irio. Lineage (NCBI taxonomy): Eukaryota > Viridiplantae > Streptophyta > Magnoliopsida > Brassicales > Brassicaceae > Sisymbrium > Sisymbrium irio. The sequence continues at coordinate 575,867 of KE154887.1, read as the reverse complement.
AAACGAGAGGTGCTAGAGCTAGTCATTGTCTGACGCACCTGATTGGATATCATATGAAATCTAGCAACTTCGATGAGAATGACAGAAAGGTGAAACTTTTGGATTCAAATCTGAGGAGAAGTATTTTCTTGGGTGTGTGTTATTAACTCATGGTTTAATAGATGTAATTGGATTTTAATCATGTTTTCTATTGGTTTAAAGCAGGGTTTATAAATTCTCTGTTCAGTTTAGGTACAGTAAACAAGGACAATCAATTTGTATGGGTTTGGAGGATTTTAATTTAAAGTTCATGGAGATATACATATTTAACTTTTGTTTTGTGGGTAAATATGTTTTAAACTTTTAATTCGGGGATATATAGAATGAGGTCATAAGTTGAGAGACATTTGATGCCATATAGTACTTCTCGTGGAGAAATAACTCGTCGACCCTTTTTGTTTCTTAGCAAACATATTTTGTATTGACCTGGACCACCTGGTTGCCACTTACATAGAAGCCATTCCAACTACACGTGTTCAGTTTGTAATTGAATGGAAGATAAAAACATAAAAATCTCTCGTTTAATTGAATGGCTTCCATTGAAATCACAACCCTAAGAGGATTCAAATAAGCTTATTAATGCTTACAAAGAGCCTAATGATACAGAAAATAAAGACAGAAGTGAAAGTAGCTGATTAGAGTTTATTAGGTTCAAGAAATGTAAAGAAAGGGAAAAGCTAAGGTTAGGCTTCATTAGTAAACAGAAATCATTACATATAATACGCAACATCAATATATTTATTTCCTTTCTTTTCATCTACTTCCTCAAATAAAAACCAAAAACTTTAGATAGATTAGGGGTGTATCGAGGAAACTCGTCGCGCATGTGGTGAGGTGGTAAACAATCTATGAATACGATAGAGAAGTGGATATGAAATTTGATTCAAAGTTCAAAGCAATCTTTTAAACATACACAGATTCTCTTTGAAAAGTATTCTCGAAAATAAGTAAAAAACCTTAGTGCAGATGAAGCTCCTTCATCACATAAAACGATTTAGCGGTAAATATAGTCAGCGCACAAAAATGATGACCAATAAATACTGGAGGCTCGTCGCACGGTTGCTACCTAGACCATTCGTCTTTGTTTGTATAATCGCAATTTATTTGATAAGAAAAAGCCGAAGCTAGTTACAAGTTATAACGCCAAGTCACACGTACAGTTTAAAACTTAATTTGGGTCACAACAAAAATCACTCTCGACCATTCGTTTTTAGCAGTTTATTATTTGGTTACTTCTTATTTGCTAAAAAAACTTGCTATAAAATACTAAAATAATCGTAGATAACATACTTATATGCATATATCCTTGAATTGAATTATATATCAGGTGAGAAACAAATAAACAATATATAAATTAACTAAACACAGACTAAAAGTAACAAATAAAAGTAAATGTTATTATTTTAATATGGGTATATTAAAATAAATAAATAAATCAATCTTCCAAGAAAAGAAAAGAGTATTGTTTAAATAGGCATTTCAAACTATATTAGGTATACAGAATTCAGTTTTATGCTTCAATTTTTCAATGGTGTTATGGTTTTCAGCATTCCAGACACTTTTCAATAGGGATGCACAATTCGGTTTTATGTTCGATTTAGGTTTAAGAATGTTGATTGAAAATGCAGTGGTCTATATAAACTAGATAGTATGTAAAAAAGTTATTTATTTATTTTCAACATTAAAATTAATTAAAACGTGTACCGTTGACTTGGGCTTCTAAACAAATATTAAAAGGTAAAGAAAAGAACATAATAAATTCCTTCCGGAAGAAATAAACTTTTTCTCTCTAGTTGGCATTTTTCAGTGTGAAAACAAAATAGAGTGGACTCTCGAGTTTAGTGTTCAAGTGGATATCTGAAATCAAAGACTGAAGGAAGAATCTCTGTAGAGACTTTTGTTCCACCCTCATTGGTTTTTTTTTTTTTTACTAATTAAATTATTAGATTTAATATTTGATTTCCAAACAATATTTTGGGCATCTGTAGCTATGGAGCTGCCCTTAGCCAAAGCCAAAGAGTACGATTATTATTGCAATATATTATGCGAAGTTCTAATCAAATTTTTAAGAATAATAAAAAGCTAAAGAGAAAGAGAGAAAAGTTTCCGAAGACTTTATTTTTATTTTTATTTTTTGTCGTTAAATGCAACAGAGACACTTTTTTTATTTGTTGAAACTTCAAACAACACAGACTTCATTCTTCATTCTGTTTTATCGTCGAAAAGGAGAGGCTTTGAAACATAAATGATTAGAGTCTCCATCATTAAAATAAAAATGTAAAATTTTTCAAGAACCCATTTTGCTATAATCATTCTCTATAAGACGTCCTGGTTCTTTGACATGCTTTTCCTCCTACGTAAAGATTTCACTGGCAATAAAACAGTGCATCGAAAAACAATGGCTGAAAACCAGCAAGCAGATTTCTATGTTAACATTGTCACTCCCCCACCGCTGATCGCCGGCTCCACATCCAATTCTTTGGACGAATATGGCGACCCCAAACGGAAAGGTAGGAAAATGTTTATATTCAAGTTTGTTTTCTGGAGAAGCAATAAGTTTTTAGGTTTTTTATTTTTTTTCTTTTGATGGTTTGTTAGGGACTGTTTGCACGGCGAGTGTGTCTATAATAACTGGTGTGATAAGCTCTGGAGTTTTGTCGCTGGCATGGGCAATGGCGCAGCTAGGCTGGATAGCAGGACCTGTGGTTATGTTGTTGTTTTCCTTTGTAATTTATTTCACGTCTGTGCTCCTTGCCGCATGTTACCGATCTGGAGATCTACCCGGCAAGAGGAACCGAATTTACAAGGACGCCGTACAAGAAAATCTCGGTACGTATACTACATACACATACATTTTATTTGAGAATCAGTCGATCGTGACTAGAAATTATATAGTAATATTTAATGGGAGGAAGAGGAGTGACATGGCGGCTTTGCCTAGTAATGGTTTCAAATGGTGGGCAGGTGATAGGCAGGCGAAGCTATGTGAGATTCTTATGTATCTTAATCGTTTTGGTAGTGCAATTGGCTACACTATTGCCGCAGCAATAAGCATGAGGTGAGTCAGTCTTTTGTTTTTTTTTGTTTTTCACTCTCTTTTTTTGACTTTGACCATGATTATAAGAAGTCAGAAGATAGTTTCACTGTAATTAAGATTCAAAAGTTGGAGTTGTTTGATTCTTGGGTTAAATTTTGGGGTTCTAATAAAAAGAATCTTGACAAGTAAACAGGGCACTAGGGAGGTCCATTTGCTTTCGCAACAGCGGAGGGAAAAACCAAAGTCACATGAACATCAATCCGTACGTGTTAGTCTTCGGAGTAATGGAGATATTCATCTCTCAGATCCCAAATGTCGATAAGCTCCCTTGGTTCTCTATCATCGCGGCCGTCTTGCCGTTCCTTTACTCATCCATCTGCCTTGTCCTAGGGATCACTAAAGTTGCAGGTATGTCTAATCGCATTAAATACCAACTTACTGGCTTAAGCTGGATATTTCTATATAAGCGTCTTTCTTTGTAGTTCTTTTTTTCGGTCATCTGGATTATATTATCAACAACAGATCGTTAAAGATACAGCAAACTAAACAGGGCGCATAAAACAGCGCAGGTACCACCCCATCAAATAGGAGAAACACGGCTCAAACAAATCGAGCAAACTATTTGTATATTTATCATGCTGACTGTAATAAGAACATAACTTTTTGGATTATTTATATTTTTTTCCTTAAAAAAAAAAGTTTAGACAAAGATTTTCGGTGAATAAAATCATTACAAATCAGTTGAAAACTATCAGAATTTTTCCAACATAGGTAAAAGAAAGCTTTCGGCCCTATGACTTTTCTAGGTTTTCTAAAATCCAAAGAAAACGCCGTGTTACAAAATTATATCGTACGTACACTATGAAAATCAAAAAGAAACTGCAATAAAACTATTTAAAAGGATATCATATTAGAAATTGAATGTTAAAACTACAAACAATGTAATGGATTTGGCTTTGAATTTTTAGATTCCAATATAATTCAAATCAACATCACATCCAAATTCATTCGATTCCAAGACGACGCGAAGAATTGTCTTCAACCTTGATCATCTCATTTACTTACAATTTTTGTAAATGTGGCCAGATTTTTTATTATTATTTTATATGGCCTAATGCTAATGTGAAAGCTTTAAAAGAGGACGGTCTGCTCAAATCTAAAGAAAAAAAAAACTCTTGTCTTTTTGTTATGGACTCAGAAAATGGAAACGTTAAGGGAAGCTTAACAGGGATCAGCATAGCATTAGTGACAGAAAGGCAGAAGATTTGGAGAATTTTCAAAGCTCTTGGAAACATTGCTTTTTCCTGCTCTTTTTCCAAAGTCATCTTTGAAGTTCAGGTCCCGGAATTTGAAAGATTATATAGATTCTATTGGCACAGTGGTAAACTATAACGTAACGCTTTATATATGTCTGATATAGGATACATTGAAGTCTCCGCCATCTGAAGAGAAGACAATGAAGAAAGCGTCACTCGTGAGTGTTGGGGTGACAACGTTGTGGTTCATGTTGTATGCATGTGTTGGTTATGCAGCCTTTGGGGACATGTCTCCAACCAATCTTTTAACCGGTTTTGGGTTCTATAACCCTTACTGGTTACTTGACATTGCCAATGCTGCCGTTGTGGTTCACCTTCTACGTGAGTATCAAGTCTCTTGCCAACCAATCTTTGCCTTTATCGAGGAGCAAGCTTCGGTCCGCATCCCGGGTTTCAATCTTTTCATCAGGTACAAAAACCAGTTTCATAATTGAGCGGTGTTGATCATCCTTAGACATGTATAACATCCGAGTGGATTTTTTGTTTGTTTGTTTGATTTCTAGGTTGATATGCAGGACGGTGTTTGTGATGATGACCACCGTGATCTCGATGATTCTTCCGTTCTTCAGTGACGTGATTGGTCTGGTTGGAGCACTAGGGTTTTGGCCGTTTACTGTGTATTTTCCGGTGGAAATGTATATTGCGCGGAAGAAGATACCCAAGAGGAGCAAGAGATGGGTTTGCCTTCAGCTCTTCAGTTTAGCTTGTTTGGTCGTGACCATCGCCGCAGCTGCAGGCTCAGTCGCCGGAGTTGTTTCTGACCCCAAACCCTACAAGCCCTTCAAAATGGATTAAAATTCTCAGTGAAAGAAAGGGATGATATCATGAAGAGAGTTTTTTACGAATGAGAAACAGAAAGTGATGAAAGAAATGAAGTGAAAAATGAATGAGAGTTGAATGTTACTGTACACAGACTATATAAACTGTTAACTGTAACTGTTAGCTGAATGTACACGTGTATTATAATACTAGTGACTAATCCTCTATATTATTAATCTACAAGACATTTGAATAAAAAACCTTAAACTTATATGTGATTATGTGTCAAAAGGAGAATGATTTTGAGATTACATACAAAAAGGTCTTAACTTATTAGACTAATTACATTTTATGCCACTATATTAATATTAATCACTTATAAACTTATACTTAATAGTTGATTGATATTTTGATATTTTGGTTATAAAAAATGGAATGTTCCACAACCATATTTCATTATACTATAAAAATGAAATTATTTGTATATTTATTCACTACAATAAAAAGTTATTATTTTCATAATA